>JAWPHD010000746.1:0-403980 GCA_037043455.1 Cyrtodaria siliqua | reverse complement strand
TTTTCATCCCTTATTCTTTAATAGTTTTATCTTTATGTAATTTGCATTACTTTTTAAATTGATGCTTCATTTCTTCATTTGTCATCAGTTTTTGCGCACAATATGACCTATTTATGTGTCGACGTGCCCTAAAACACCATTCATTCATTCAATAGTGTTGAGTACCGTCATGTACTACATGCTTGACATTGTTCTTGCATAAGTATATGCATTCTTTATCTGTTGTTCTTTCCCTTTTTGGGTGGTGGGGGTGGGGGTGTTAATGACTGACCAAAACAGCCTTTAACGCATTACCGCAGTTTTGGGACACGGAAATGTCCCCAGAAAATGTACGTGTCCTCATACCGCAGGTTTTTGGAAAAGATTTGCCCCCCAACAACAACGGCAGTACCCGCTCGCGAGAATTATGCATGGCAGTGCAGTGTGAGTAAGAGATAAAACAGTAAAATAAAAACAGATAAAGGTGAAATAAATATAATAGACTGTTAAAAGTCTAATGAAGATAAAGCGATTTGTAAAAGTTAAAAACAAAAACTTTGACAAATTGTGTAGGAAGTATCAAGAAGATGCTTTGAAATGTTTTGGAGTTGTGTCTCGGAAAAAACAAAGGTTCTATAAATAGACATTATAGTATTCTAAAGCTCTATATATTTCTAAAGTCACCACATAATCATTATTGTTTCCACAAAAACGGGAAACAAACCTGTGTGACAGACAGACAGATTGACGGACTGACAGTCCTCATTTGTATACTCTCCCCACCCCTCCCACCCACGAAATCTTTGTCTTCTTACAGGAATAACATAAAGTTACGGTGGCCTACGATGGCCGTTTAGGACACACACTTTTTATTTTTATTTCGAGCGCTCGACTTAGTATCTCGAGCACTCGACTTAGTGTTTCTAGCGCTCGACTTAGTAACTTGAGCGCTCGACTTATGGATGGCGAGTTGTCCGTCGTCCTACCTCGTTAAAACGATAGGGACTTCATTTTTTATCCGATCTTTACCAAATTTTACCAGATTGTTAATATCAATGAAAGCTCGGAAAACCAGCCATATCGGACCAGTAACAGCGGAGTTATGGTCCTTGATTAGTTAAAAATGCTATATTGCTATATTTTGCCTTCATTTTTCATCCTATCTTTACCAAACTTTATCAGATTGTTATGCCGTTGAAAGCTCAAACATGTTCGAAAACTAGCCATATTGGACCACTAACAGTGGAGTTATGGCCCTTGATTTAGTTAAAAATGCTATATTTTGCCTCGTTAAGACGATAGGGACTTCATTGTTCATCAGATCTTTACCAAACTTTATCAGATTGTTAATATCAATGAAAGCTTGGACAAGTTCGAAAACCATCATATCCGACCAGTAACAGTGGAGTTATGGCCCCTGATTTAGTTGTAATGCTATATTTTACCTCGTTAAGACGATAGAGCCTTCATTTTTTCATTTGATCTTTACCAACCTTTACCAGATTGTTAATATCAATTAAGCTCGGACATGTTTGAGAAACAGCCAGATCAAACCAGTAACAGCACAGTTATGGCTCTTGATTTAGTTGAAAATGCTATATGTTGCCCCGTTAAGACAATAAGGCATTCGTTTTTCATCTGATCATCCGATCTGGCTGGTTTTAGAACTTGTCCGAGCTTTCATTGATATTAACAATCTGGTAAAGGTTGGTAAAGATCGGATTAAAAATGAAGTCCATATCAACTTACTAGTTAAAAGTTAACGGACGGACGACAGACGACAGACGACGGACGACGGACAACTCGCCATCCCATAAGTCGAGCGCTCGAGATACTAAGTCGAGTGCTCGAGATACTAACTGGAGCGCTCGAGATAACTAAGTCGAGCGCTCGAGAAACTAAGTCGAGCGCTCGATATACTAAGTCGAGTACCTGAATACATTTAATGAACATGACAGAAACGACAAAATGAACATGAAATCTAGAGGATTTTATCTGTGTATCTGAATAAGTAAATAAGTAAGTAAATAGTTTATTAAAGTGACATGTGCATATACAATTCAAAGTCAAACATGTATGAAATAACTGGAAATTAAGCACCCGGCCCAACGGACCTATATGTCACTATCTATAAATAATAATATCAATGATTAAACAGTGGTCCTATCATTGCCAGGGATCAACACGGAGATAAAGGTGTGTGGCAAAATGCAGACAAAACATCGTAAGTTATAGACAGCTGTTTTCAAAATATTAAAGAAACTAACCCGACAAATAACGGCAAAAATTGCACTATAAAAGTGTTAATCAAAACTCCATCCATGTGTTCAAGTCAGATAATAATGTATATGTGCCCATTAAAAGTATAGATTTGTTCATGGTTTTTAAAATACCCGCGATGCATATGCGTAAAATGAACTAGAGTTGGCAACTCTTAATTCGACGCTCCAGTTTGGGTTTTGGCCTGTCTGGTTAAAGCCGTTTATAGTGTGCCTATTGCGTTTGGATTCTCAAAATATATAAGTTATCTATAAATCTCGTTGCCAGTAGGTTGGAAACGGTGTGCTCGTTGTCAGTAGGTTTAGAAACAGCGTACATATGTTGTAAAATGTGGCTGTTGTTGGCGGGATAGCTACTTCAACGGTTGCAAAGAATGGTCAACACGAATATTTGTATAGTGATAAGGTCATAAATAGGTAATATTGTGCGCAAAAAACTGGCCTTTATTATGAATATTTGTCGACATGTAGTGTTGTCCCTTATTAAATGCAACACTATTATAAATTACTAATAATAATATCTAGCTTTTGCCTTTTAAAGAAAACTAATATTTTTATAAATTGACTACCTGGTTTAAATGAAGACGTTTCAGGGGATAATATCATCAACAATAATCAAAGCTGGCATTTTGCAGTGGATAATATCATCAACAATAATTCAAAGGTGGAATTTTGCAGGAGATAATAACACCAAAAGCTGGCATTTTGCAGGGGATAATTACATCAACAATAATATAATAACATCAACAGTAATCAGATCTGGCATTTACCTTTTTTTTATTAATTCTTAATGCTAAAATAAATCAACAATGACCTAATTTGTTTGTGATTGGTTAATATCAACTTGCAAAAATAACAACACATGATAATCAGATCTAGCTTTCATCGCTTTTATTCAAATATAAATGTACAATTTATCTAAGTTAATACTTTAATCTACAAAATCTGTTGAAGTTAAGGAACATAATTATATAGAAATACGTATTATGCATACATGTGATATCTCTATCTGTGAGACCAAAACTCACAGAATTTTGTCTCTTCAGAAGATGAAAATCTGTGACTGATTTGGACATCTCACTGAACAAATTGTGAAATGAAAACAAATTTAAAAGCTCTTAAATTAAATTTTCCTATTTTATCATGTTTATTTTATCATAAAATGCTTTAAAAAGTTTAACTGTATAACAATATTTGATAAATCCTCACTTATACCTTATTTTTTATAGAATCTCACAGATTTTGGACAAATCTCCCTTATACAATGCTTGAATCTCCCAGATTATGGCTTCAAAAGTATCACATGTATGTGGTTGATGGTTTGCATAATAATTAATTATAATTAAGGTACGTGTAGGAGTATAATGGCTATGTTATAACTATATGTAAATAGTTTTATCTTTATATATTTACATAAATTTTTAATTACTACTTAATTTCTTCATCTTTCATTAATTTATTCGCACCAGATGTGTCGACGTGCCGTTAAACACCATTCACTCATTTATTAATTGCTGAAATAAAAAGACACAGACAAAGAATAGTACTACAAAGATATATTAGATTTTTCGCCTCACCAATTTAAACGTGTCAAATGGCCCCAAAGGGGACTAAGCATGCTAAACCCTTCCTATATTTACGTTGAATAAAAATATGGAGGATAGTCACTAGTCATGACTTCGGGAAATTTAAATGTTATGACACACTAGTCTTGACTTTCTGGAAAGTTAAATGTTATGACACACTAGTCACTGCTTTCAGTTCTGGAGAGTTAAATGTTTTGGCATACTAGTCGTAACATTTGGGCAAATTAAATATTTTGGCACACTGGTCATGAGTTTTGGGACACTTACATTTTATGGCACACTAGTCATGACTTTTCGGAAACTTAAATTTTATGGCACACTAGTCACGACATTTGGGAAACTTAAATTACACGGCACAATAGTCGTGACATTTGAGAAACTTAATAGTCATGAATTTTGGGAAACTAAAATTATATGGCACAGTAGTCGCAACATTTGGAAAACTTAAATTATATGGCACACTAGTCGTGACTTTAGGGAAACTTAAATTATATGGCACACTAGTCGTGACTTTAGGGAAATTTAAATTATATGGCACACTAGTCGTGACTTTAGGGAAACTTAAATTATATAGCACATGTGAAACTGCATTATAATATTGTCTATATACTCCGATATCAACAATAGGGCGGAGATATCTAAGTACTGGCGTTATGTTGATTGTACAGGGCAATTGAAGGAAATAGCCGATACTGTGAAAATATTAATCGACGTTTTTAAACATAAGATTTGATTTATCATCCGGATATTGTAGACTTAAATCCGGAAATCCAGATGGTTAATGAAAACTCTGGATAATTCGGATTTTATCCGGAGATTTGGCAGGCCTGGCATTCACCCACCTTCACCTTTCAAAATTGCCAATGATCCCGTTAAATTGTGGCTATATACTATATAATAAAATACACTCTAAAAAAAAAAAAAAAATACAGGATATAACATATTATGATATAAATTTGATATATTTGTAGTAGAAATAATAATGATATACACTATAAAACCTATTATACTTTTTCCTGTGTCATGAATATTTATAAGTATGTAAATCTATTTGCATAGCATTTGAATATCGTATAAAAACGCCATAGTCTTCAGCATACCATGTTAACATTGTCATAATTACCACTCAGTTATAAACAAAACAGGTACATAAAAGTAATGAAAATAAACAATACATGGATACATGCTAACGTGAGTGACAGATACTGCAATCGACAATAGCAGATCAAATTTCAAAAGGGCCTCATGCCATGCATAAACATTTTCCACTTGGTTCTGTGACAAAGGGATTATAACCCTGACCTTGTGGATTCCCACTTGGTTTTATGACAAAGGGATTATAAACCATGTATAATATAACCATGACCTTGTGGATTCCTACTTGATTCTGGGGCAAAGGGATTATAACTCGGACCTTGTGGATTCCAACTTGGTTTTGGGGCATAACGATTATATACCATGTATAATATAACCATGAACTTGTGGATTCCTACTTGATTTTGGGTCAACGGTATTATAACTCTGACCTTGTGGATCCCCACTTGGTTTTGTGGCAAAGGGATTATATACCATGCATAAACATAATCATGACCTTGTGGATCCCCACTTGGTTTTGGGGAAAAGGGATTATATACCATGTATAATATAACCAAGGTCTTGTGGATTCCTACTTGACTTTAGGGCAAAAGGATTATATACCATTTATAAATATAGCCATGACCTTGTGGATTTCCGCTTGATTTTGGGTCAAAGGGATTATAACTCTGACCTTGTGGATCTCCACTTGGTTTTGTGGCAAAGGAATTATATACCATGTATAATATAACCATGACCTTGTGGATTCCTACTTGATTTTGGGTCAAAGGGATTATAACTCTGACCTTGTGGATTCCAACTTGGTTTTGGGGCATAAAGATTATAAACCATGTATAATATAACCATGACCTTGTGGATTCCTACTTGATTTTGGGGCAAAGGGATTATAACTCTGACCTTGTGGATCCCCACTTGGTTTTGGGCCAAAGGGATTATATACCATGCATAAACATAATCATGACCTTGTGGATCCGCACTTGGTTTTGGGGCAAAAGGATTATATACCATGTATAATATAACCAAGGCCTTGTGGATTCCTACTTGACTTTAGGGCAAAGGGATTATATACCATTTATAAATATAGCCATGATCTTGTGGATCCCCACTTTGTTTTGGGCAAAGGGATTATATACCATGCATAAACATACTCATGACCTTGTGGATCCTCACTTGGTTTTGGGGCAAAGGGATTATATACCATGTATAATATAACCATGACCTTGTGGATTCCTACTTGATTTTGGGTCAAAGGGATTATAACTCTGACCTTGTGGATCCCCACTTGGTTTTGTGTCAAAGGGATTATATACCATGTATAATATAACCATGACCTTGTGGATTCCTACTTGATTTTGGGTCAAAGGGATTATAACTCTGACCTTGTGGATCCCCACTTGGTTTTGTGGCAAAGGGTTTATATACCATGTTTAATATAACCATAACCTTGTGGATTCCTACTTGATTTTGGGGCAAAGGGATTATAACTCTGACCTTGTGGATCCCCACTTGGTTTTGTGACAAAGGGTTTATATACCATGTATAATATAACCATGACCTTGTGGATTCCTACTTGATTTTGGGTCAAAGGGATTATAACTCTGACCTTGTGGATCCCCACTTGGTTTTGTGGCAAAGGGTTTATATACCATGTATAATATAACCATAACCTTGTGGATTCCTACATGGTTTTGGGTCAAAGGGATTATATACTCATGCATAGACATAGCCATGACCTTGTGGATTCCTACTTGATTTTGGGGCAAAGGGATTATATACTCATGCATAAACATAGCCATAACCTTGTGCATTCCTACATGGTTTTGGGGCAAACAGATTATATACCATGCATAAACATAGCCATAACCTTGTGGATTCCTACTTGATTTTGGGCAAACAGATTATATACCATGCATAGCCATAACCTTGTGCATTCCTACATGGTTTTGGGGCAAAGAGATTATATATCATGCAAAAACATAGTCATAACCTTGTGCATTCCTACATTGTTTTTGGGGCAAAAACATGATAAACCATAAATAAACATAGCCATGACCTTGTGGATTCCTACTTGGTTTTGGGGGGAAATCCATTGTCAACCATGAATAAACATAGCCATGTCATTGTGTATTCCTACTTGGTTGTGTGGCAAAGGGATTATAAAACATGAATTAATATTGCCATGAACTTGTGTATTGCTTGCTACTTGGTTTTAGGGCAAAGGGACTATAAACATTAGAGAAATGCACACAAACAAATGAATTTAACGTAAAACTCACTGTTCTGAAAATATGTAGCCATCTGTCCAATAGGAGATAAGAGTGTTTCATGAATATGGGTCAGAAATTGCCAACACTATATATATGCAAGATCAAATATAAGCTCACTGTGACCTTGACCTTATACCATACCACACGCAAGAGTGACCAGAGTGTCCGTAAAAGTCTGAAGAAATGCCCCAGACTTTAACGGACACTCTGGTCACTCTTGCGTTTGGTATGGAGAAAGGGGATTGTTCCGGAATGCTGGCAGTTGGCGGAGGACTGTCTGGTTCCAAAAGAGAAGAACTCCAAGACCGTCAAACAATTCCGAACTATTTCGTTGTTGAGTGTTCTTCTCCATCTTAGCCAAGCGAATGACGACCTTCATGATAGGAAACAATTACATCGACATCATCTCTGTACAGAAGGGAGGAATTCCTGGATTCTCCGGCTGCGTCGAGCACACCAGCGCACTGACACAACTGCTACACGAGGCGAGAATCAACCACAAGGACCTTACAGTAGTATGGCATGACCTAACCAACGCCTATGACTCTATACCACACCAGCTAATCAAAGTGGCCCTACAGCACTACCACATCCCGGAACATGCCAATAACCTGATCATGAGCTACTTCAGCAACATCCATCTGAGGTTCTTGTGTAACAGATTTACAAACAACAAACTGGTTACTACTCGAGAAGGGGATTGTCACAGGATGCACCATCTCTGTCATCTTGTTTGTCATATGCATGAACATGATCATCCAAGCAGCAGAGAGGGAATAAAGAGGCCCACGGATAAACACCGGGATCCGTCTCCCATCCAATAGGGGATTCATGGATGACATGACGGTCACCACAGAAACCCACATTCAGGCGAGATGGATTCTCAAAGCGCTTGACGAGACTGTGTCATGGGCGCGGATGCTGTTTAAACCAGGGAAGTCGAGGTGTTTGGTAGTGAGGAAGGGGAAAGTCACGTACAAGTTCAAGTTGTTCATACAGAGCGAGGTGATTCCTTCGCTAATCAACAACCCGATCAAGTGTTTTGGAAAGTGGTTTGATTCCACGCTCAAGGACACTCGCAGCCAGCACAGGCTAACACAGCAAGTTGAAGAGGGGCTGAGGAGGATAGACAAGTCAGAACTCCCTGGAAAGTTTAAAGCATGGATCTTCCAGCATGGTCTCCTGGCTAGACTCATATGGCCATTGATGGTCAACGAAATCCCCATCAGCACAGTCGAGAAGTTGGATCAGTCGATTAGCAAGCATCTGAGGAGGTGGCTAGGCCTGCCGCCATCATTTACCAGTATACGGCCGGTCAACAAAACTGCAGATGCCCATAAACTCCCTCGTCGAGGAGTAGAAAGTTGCTAAGGTGCGCCTGCTGCTTACTCAGGGACTCCAGTGATGAGAAGATAAGTGGTGCGGGTATAGAAGTTAGAACAGAGAGGAAATGGTCAGTGAGCCAGGCAGTAGAACAAGCAGAAAGCAGTCTCAAGCACCAGGACATAGTGGGCACAACAAACAGGGGTAGAGAAGGACTGGGTACCAGACACCAACAGCGGTTGAGAGGAGATCCATGGTACAAACAGAAGTTAGGAGAGCGGAAGAGGAGACGCGGTCATCAAAGTCGGTCCAACTTGGACCCCATGGAGAATTGGACGAAGTGGAACTTACCAGAGAGGAAGATTACCTGGCAGGAGTTGTGGAGATATGAGCCACTGCAACTGAGTTTCCTTCTCCGATCCGTGTATGACATGTTGCTCTCTCCGAATTTGAAGCAGTGGAAGCAGTGGAAGCTATCAGAAGACCCCACAGAGGTTGGAAGACGTGGGTCTTCCCAGTAGAGGTTGGGTGTAGAAGCTTTCCATCGCGGTCAGTGTGGAGAATGATGGGAGCAGTGGGCATTAAAGGAAGAGTCCGGAATACCGCAGTCCACGCTCTTGGGAAAGCTGCAGAGAGAGCGTCCAGTTGGCTCTGGCTACGACGCAGTGAACCAACTTGGCAGCCAACGTAGACGAGGTAGTGACTGATCACCACTATCTGCCCCGCCATATAGAGGGTGTACCGAGATAAGGGGCGAAACATCCAATGACAGATGGAGACTCGGCTGACGACGTCTACGTTCAGCAGTATAACTGTATCTTCACAAAATGATCCAAAAGCAGCAGGCATCAGGCCGACCTCCAATGAATCATAATCACTTTCATTACAAACAAAGAAAAGACATACACTGATACAGTATGAGTATCTTGAACATGTATTTTAACCCTGACAACCGCCACCACAACCATCTCCACTACCACCATCACCACCACCACCACCACCACCACCACCACCACCGGGACAACCACCACAGCCACCGCATCAACCACGATCCCCGCCAGCGTCACAACCATCAGCATTACCACCATCGCCAAAACCTTCAGTCCCATCTCCAGCAGGATCCAGACCTCCTGCATCGTCGCTGAAATCAGCCACGTGCATGCCGTCATACCCGCCACAACAGCCACCACACATCGCACACGCGTATAACCCAAAATAATCCGAATGTAAAAATTGGATAGGAGTATTCAGCATTAAGCCGGCAGCCATGATGAATTTCATATCATCAGACGGAATTCTGGTTACGAGATGAGCACCTCGAGCATGTTCTAGGTGGCATCACCCGTTGACCTTCCTTCCATCCACTACGGCGTGGTACACACATCACGTGTAGTAACGAGACTGGCATGGTACACACAACACGTGTAGTAACGAGACTGGCGTGGTACACACAACACGTGTAGTAACGAGACTGAGAAAGCCAGAGCGTAACCGCGTTAGTGGCTGTGTTCTAAGAACTCCGCCATTAAATTAGCAGTGAAGAACTCCAACTGGAAGGTGGAGATGTTCTGCAAATATCCCAGGTAGATGGTTGGAACCTTACCAGTGGACATATTGTAGACTCTTACTGATAAGGTTCCAGGACTACCTCGCACGCCCCGTTTGTCACCCTGGTGTCTTGTTCCTACAACAAAAAAAAAAGTATGTTGAATAGAATACTATTTTTAACATCCATGTTCAAATAAGGGACCGACCATTTTGATTTCTGGAAGAAGAGGGGGTGGGGTGGGGTTGTGGGTGGGGGTGGCGCTTGGATTTTCCTTTCAGTGGGGTGGGGGGATTTTCCTTTCAGCCGGAAGAAATTATTTTCATTTCTTTAAAGCCGGGATTTTTATTTCGCTTAATAAACTGGCCAGATTTTTTTTTCGTCCACTTTAAAGACAGAATATAAGTTTTACTATTCGTATAATAAGAAGGGCTGTTGTAGGTTTACGCAACGTCTGCGTCGAGGTTTGCTTTTTAGTTGTTGGCCAAGTCCTGTTATTTCAGCAACCACTGGTCAGTTAAACTTGAAATATGTCATCAGTACCATCAAGGAGACTGTTAGACACATGTTCCATAACTCTGTATGGCATTTAAGCAAAAGCATGGCCCTTTTATTACTTTGAATTTCTGGTTGAAGTTCTTTTTTGACAAGTCCATTTATTTTTTAATAACTGAAAGTCGTACATTAACAAAACTTCAGTAAAGCTTGGAATATCAAGGGCACTTAGTAGACACATGTTCCATATTAACTCTATTTTGCATTTAAGCAAAGTTAATATGTTCTTTTTTCGACTTCAAAATTCTGGTTAATTTTTTTTAGACAATTCCTTTATTTCAATAGGTGATTGTTAATTATTAATACAACTTCAGTAAAGCATGGATGCTAGTATACACATGTTCCAGAACTCTGTATTGCATTTTTAGAAAATGTGTAGCCTATTTTCGACTTAGAATTTCTTTAATTTTATTTGTTGGCAAATCCATTTATTTCAATACCTACTAGCCATATATCTCTGTCAAAGGAGCTTGACAAGTGTCATCACTTAGAGACACATGTTTCATAACTTTTTATTTCATTTTAGCCAGATGATATTTTCTTTTTCAACTTAGAGTTTCAGTTAAAGCAGCTTCATATATTTCAATGAAACTCACTGCATACATCCATTAACAATGGCAAGTCTGTAAATGTCATTAGCCCCATCAACCCCACACTTTCCCCACTCCTACACCACCACCACCACCATCACACCAGATAGACAACTATTTATTCTCAGTTACCATGTCTGCATCCTGTTCTCTTCCAGCCCCTCCCCCATCTCCGACATCCTCCCCTCAACCCCACCACCCCCACAAACACACGCTCCACCTCAGACTCCCTCAATGAAAATAATGTATTATTTCTGTTTTTTCCCCTATGCAGTAACACTTCACTTCCCCTCCCCACCCTCTTCAAGTTCCCCTCCCCACCCTCTTCAAGTTCATATTCTTTCTGGGGTATTGAAGGTCTTGCTTTGATATTTGGTATGTATGTTTACTGACCACCCGCTCCCCACACCCCTTCACCCTCACCTCAGTCACCACCACCTATTAACCTCCACAATTAAGACTTGACCTTGTGAATGAACTGGCACCATGGTTGGTGAGACAGAAGTGTCAGTGACCTTGGCACCATGGTTGGTGAGACAGAAGTGTCAGTGACCTTATTTAAAATTGACTTTGAATAGTGGAGAATGCTGTCCTTTCGACATCTCTTGTTTAATAAGGATCTTTCCATATTTGGTGGATAGAACTTCATGTACAGGTGTTAATATTTAGTTATGCTTGTAATTGTCTGCTTTCTATGTGAGCCCCTTTTGCTCTTCTAAATTATGAATTGATTGGATGTTTTGTTTTCTGGTGTAGGGGATTGTCTTGTACTGGGCAATGACTACCATGTTCCATACCATTCTTATTAACACTGGCATATAGCGCATAGCTTTGTCTATAACCTGGCATTGCATGTGGCTAAAACTGCTTCTTAAGTCCTCTTGCTTGTTGATGATATTCACAAACATCGCACACGTACAGGACACTTGTATTGTAATACTACCATGACCACTGAAACCATATTTATTAATAATATACCTCATGTCAAACACCCATGGTAAATGTCCATAGATTGTTATTTTCCCATTTTTGTAATATCTCATATCGCTTGTAATGTCCCCATGGAGTGAGTCACTGAGTGATAGTCATTTTTGTATTGTCACCCCAGTATAATTACTGTCTTATGATTGTAAAGTCAAAGCAAGTTTATAATTATGTTTTGGGAAGTCCTGTGCTGAAAAGTGTATGTATACAAATGAAAATCAGTGAACATTTACTAAAATGGCTGACACAGTTTGCACAACTTTCTGAAGATGATTCGAAGTTTACTGTGAGTTCGCAGCTGAAGATTCCAAAAGAACACAAAAAACCATCCGCCAAAAATAGTTTCTAGGTGCTGAGAATAGTGATTTGGAACAGAGAGAAGTAACCATGTTTCCCCATGTTTTATTACAAAGGAATATTTAGCAGAACCAAATATCTGGCGTGGCGCAGTAGGTAGCGCGGCGGATTTGTAACCGGAGGCCCCGTGTTCAATCCTCCGTGGTGCCACTGAGTTCCGTCGGTGTGTTCTTGGGCAAGACACTTTTCCTTAGCCTCGTCCGTCGGATGGGGACGTAAACCGGGCGGTCCCGTGTATCGGTCTATCAACCGAGCAGGTTAAAGAACCATAGGAATCTATTCGATAATAAGAGTAGGGCAGGTTCCCGGATTCCTATGTATCCTTCCCCTCTCTCTGGGGCGGCTCTAAATAACCTGTACTGTGTTGATGAGCCGTTAAACAACATTCAATTCAAACATAGTTTTCAGTATAATAAAATAAATAGCCTTAGAAGGTTAACCAATATTCACTGTCACCCTCGCAGGATTGCAATATTTACATATTACCATGACCAATGTATATCACAAGATTCATCATAGCTAAAACAACAAAACCGAAGTGTATCGTTAATTTTGCTCTACCTTCTGCAAGTTCCACTCTAAGATGATGTAAAGTAAATTTAAGTAATGCACCTGAAATCCCAGCAACACCTTTCCTGAAGCCTATCCATTTACCCGTCACTAGGCCCCCAATCTCCGCCATTGTCCTTCATAAGTACTGCCCTTTTACCCTGACGCGGGTTAAACTTCACTAAATCTGTCTGCACCTGCAAAAATGAATATATTTATATGCGACTGCATCTCATGTTTTAAACTATAAAGTAATATTAGGACTTAAAAATAATAATGTTAAAAAGATGGGTCGTCAGACGTGTGATGCAAAAATGAATATATTTATATGCGACTGCATCTCATGTTTTAAACTATAAAGTAATATTAGGACTTAAAAATAATAATGTTTAAAAGATGGGTCGTCAGACGTGTGATGCGGTTAGCTAATTTGAATCCAGGCCAGGCCCGTAGCTATGAGGCACACACTGGCAAGGACAGCAAACTATTAGTTATATTTCCTTAAATCATTTTGTTATTTATCAACTTAAATCCAACATGTTCCACTGAACAGTGGCATGTTTAACATAAACAGATATCAAATGATGCTTTTACTTAATTCAAACTACCTCAATATTCTAAAAATCTTCATAACATTCTGATATCATCAAACACTTAATATGTTTTGATATCTTAAGTATGTGCCTTTGTTCTCAAGTTACTATTGCTTACTGTTGCCATATAACTTTTTTTATTTTTTAAAATATTTCTACATTTTTGTTATATAATAAAAAATTGCATATAAATATACATGTTTGTTTCCTCATTTTGAAAACATTCTGCGCCGCCCTGATGTTTTTTTCTTGTTATAACTGTGGATTATTTTTCACGAATCAACAGTTGATTTCTTTGTTCGCGATTTACATGGTCTGTGTTGGAAGAAGCAATTATAAATGGCGAACACATGAATCAATCGTTGGTCCGTGAAAAATAATCCACAGTTACAACAAAAGAGTGACGTCATACCTATGGTTTAACCAGTGGCAGATTCAGATTAAGTTAAGTGATGGCCGCAACTTGTTTTCAAAAGTTAAGAACCCAACTTGTCAGATTTCGATTTTCAATGTATGGGGGTTGGGGCGTAGGGGTGGAGAGGAGGGGATAGGTTGGGGTTGGTTTGGGGCGAGGCGTAACATTAAAAATAATTGACAACCAATCACAAAAGTTGGACTTTTCACGTGTATTTTCATAACTTCTCAGATTTTAGGGTGGGGTGATTTGTGCCCCTCACATATAGCTGCGCATTTTAAAAGCAGAGTTAAGGTAATTCAATTCAAATCACAACGTCTAATAGTGTTCTTAAAGCAAACGTTAAGTTTGTTGTTGTTGACCTTTTTACATCAAAATGGCTATCATCATTACGTGTCCATATATTAACTTTCATACCGCATCCAATCCCTTCTCCAAGAAGCGAAAACAGGGTTGGCTAGGGTATAAAATAAGCCTTAATTTTGGCTTAAACATTTTGCATATTGTAAAAGTAACACATTTGAAGGGGTTGACGCACAATTTTTAAACAAGATTTATTTAAAAATCTGAAAGAATTATTAAACTACCATGAAAAATAAAGGAGATATGACCTATTGAAAATTTGGAAAGAACATAAATGGAGGCGGCCATCTTGGAACGATGACGTCATCGCGCATTTTTTTTACCATATATGCCATATTGACAAAATATATTTTTAAGCAAAGAAAATCACTACGAAGTGATTGAAAATAAATATACAGATATACAATTTATAAACTATATGCTTATTTTTCATTTGCAGTGATTTTCTTTGCTTTAAAAGACATTTTGTCAATATGACATAAATGTAAAAAAAAAAAAAAGGCGCGATGGAGTCATCGTTCCAAGACGGCCGACTCCATTTATGTTTCTTTGCAAATTTTCAATAGATCATATCTCCTTTATTTTTCATGGCATTTTGATAATTCTTTCATTTTTTTTTCATGATTTCAGAATCCTTTAAAATAAACTTGTTTGAAATGGTGCATCTACCCCTTTAATAGGTCACTTTAAGCAGGTTAGCGCATTTTATCAGTAGACAATGTTTTTTAAACATGTTTTATTGTCGAAATAGTCCTTATACAATCTTTATAAAAAATTTCCCATCGCTTAATGCAATTAAGACGGGACCGCGTAATGTTAAACAATAAAATACAGAAAAAAATATATCAAAGAATTCAATTTTGTTTACCTTTTGAATTATTAATCCAAAACATGAAGATATTGAAAAATGAAATAAAATAAAATAGAAGTTCTCTCGGTTCTCACACTTTATATCCAATATTAAGTAAACAATCCAAAAATCCAAGATATTGCATAATAAACTATGATATATCTGCAAGTCTAGTAACTTATCGCACATCAATTACCATCCTTTTCATGTTCCGTATTACTATTATCATTTTTTGACACAGCTTGTAGTTTATAATTAAAGTAACATAATTAAAGTATCACTGTTTTCACACTTTAAATGCAGTGACAATTTCTCACATGCATTATCCTTAACGGTCCCATGAAAATCTCCGACCCCAATAATCCATTATCGTGCTCTTTTTATGTCATATGTGGACACGGGTTTCTGGAACCTACCAGTTCCTGAAAAATATACAGATTAAACATTTTAGGAAAGTATTTCTTGGATTGAAAACTATTTGATTATGTAAATATTTACACGCAAATTTACTGTATTTACTGTCAAACGCTGATCTACATCCTAACAAGAGATAAACGCCTGGTGGCGTTAAAGCCGGGTTTTCCGAAATGTTAAAGCTCAGTGCCTGTGTGTATGGTGAAATGAATTAATAGAGCTTTTCTAGATAAATTTGTTTTTTTGGGAGTGGAAGGATGCTTTAACATTGAACATAGTTTTCATTTTCCGCGCATGATCTTTGGTATCTGTCCAAGTTTTATACTAATTGCACATGGCTATTGGTACTTTGCGAAACGGAACGGAACGAAACGAAACGGAACGAGGGGCACAATATGGGGGAATTAAAAAATTAAATTTAAATTTTTAAAAATCAATATATAATAGTAAAATACACGAACCCTGTATAAACATCAGTTGTCGAATGATGTATCATGTCCGAAGAAACTCATGATGCGCAAAACATCAAGTATATAACGTGTTAAAATCTTGTTTCGTTCCGTTACGCAAAGTACCATTACCCACACGGGTATTGGTATTTTGCGAAACGGAACGAAACAAAAATTTAAATGGGTAAGATATATCGTTGAAAAGGAATAAAACCCTATCTTTTCTTTGATATACATTCATAGTAGTTAAAAGCATAACACTGCATGACTATAAATGCATACATCACACTAGTATTTGGACCAGAGCAACCTTATATGATGTACTGGATATATATAAAGTCTTGTAAACATATTAAGCTGTCGAATGATGTATAATGTCTGATGAAACTCATGATACGCAAAACCAAAATATAAAGAAATGAAATATATTTTGTATTGTTTCGTTCCGTTACGCAAAGTACCAATACCCACACTGGTATTGGTACTTTGCGAAACGGAACGAAACGAGAAAACGTTTATTTATTTACATGAAATATGTCAGGAATTCATATTTAATAATCGTTTATGTTTGCATGTACGTAACAATAGTGCTCGAGCTTGGATCTGCAAGTCGTTATTTTTCAAGTAATTGGCGACAGCTTAACAAAGCCATAACCGGAAATTACTGGTACCAAGTAACACACTATAACAATGTACATACCTGCGTACCTTACCTTCATATATACATGTACCTTCATAAGATACCTCGACATGCAATAGAGCTGGATATATCGAATAATCATTGATGGCTGTATATATGTATGTATAATTGCCGAGCCTGGATCTGTAAGTCGCCTTTTTTATGTTTTGAGATTATAGGAAAATTTGTATGTTTGTGAAGGGAATACATTTTGCACATTTTCTTGCATGTAACTGCGTGTAATAAAATTTGATTCTCCTTCTAACTATTTTTTTAAATTTGTTGTCGGCATCTTCAATTACATTAAACACATATGTAACCTTTTCGCTCTCGTTTCGTTCCGTTTCGCAAAGTACCAATACCTGTGTTGGTATTGGTACTTTGCGAAACGGAACGAAACGAGAGAACTTTAATTTATTTACATAAAATATTTCAGGAATTCATATCTAGTAATCGTTTATGCTTGCATGTACAATGATGGCTGTAGTGGTCAGCATCTTCAATTACATAATACATATTAGCCTTTTCTCTCTCGTTTCGTTCCGTTTCGCAAAGTACCAATACCCACACAGGTATTGGTACTTTGCGAAACGGAACGAAACGAGAGAATTTTAATGTATTTACATAAAATATTTCAGGAATTCATATCTAACTAGAACTATCACCACTGTGATGAGAATACCCCCGTTCGCACAAAAGGGGCCATAACTCCGCCAAATATTCGTATAGTGTAATCAAAATCGCACTTCACTTGTATTTCATCATAATACATGTGTACCAAAAATAAATTCAATCCATTAACCCATTAAAGAGTTATCGAAGTGCACGGACGGACGGACGAACGAACGAATGTACAAGGTGACTCCTATATACCCCCTCCTAAACTTCATTTACGGGGGTATAATAATCGTTTATGCTTGCATGTACAATTTAATGGTTGTAGTTGTCAGCATCTTCAATTACATAATACATATTAGCATTTTCTCTCTCGTTTCGTTCCGTTTTGCAAAGTACCAATACCAACACAGGTATTGGTACTTTGCGAAACGGAACGAAACGAGATAATTTTAATTTATTTACATTAAATATTTCAGGGATTCATATCTAATAATCGTTTATGCTTGCATGTACAATACTGGTTGTAGTTGTCAGCATCTTTAATTACATAATACATATTAGCCTTTTCTCTCTCGTTTCGTTACGTTTCGCAAAATACCAATACCCACACAGGTATTGGTACTTTGCGAAACGGAACGAAACGAGAGAATTTTATTTTTTTTACACGAAATATTTCAGGAATATCGGATAATCATTTATGTGTGCGTGTGTTCGTATAACTGTCGAGCTTGGATCTGCAAGTTATCTTTTTATGTGTGAAGATTACAGGAGAATTTGTATCTTCGTGAAGGGAATACTTTTCGCATATTTCCATGCATCTAACTGCTTGTAATGAAATTTTATTCTCCTTCTATTTATTTTTTCATTGTTACTTGTCAGCATCTTGAATTACATAATACATATATAACCAAATTAGCTTTTCCTATCTCGTTTCGTTCCGTTTCGCAAAGTACCAATACCCACACGGGTATTGGTACGTTGCGAAACGGAACGAAACGAGAGAATTTTAATATATTTACATGACATTTTTCAGGTATCTGATAATCGTTTATGCTTGCCTGTACAATAATGGTTGAGCCTGGATCTGTAAGTCGTTGTTTTTCAAGTAATTGACGACAGCTTAACAAAGCCATAACCGGAAATTACTGGTACCATGCAACACACTGTAACCATGTACATACACACGTACCTTCATATATAATGTACATGTACAATTCATAAGATACCTCGGCATGCAATAGATCATGCACATATCGAATAATCATTTATGGTTGTATGTATGTATAATTGCCGAGCCTGGATCTGCAAGTCGCCTTTTTATGTTTAGAGATGCTAGGAGAATTTGTATGTTTTTGAAGGGAATACTTTTTGCATATTTCCTTGCATGTTACTGCGTGATATTAAATTTGATTCTCCTATCTATTTTGTTTAATTTGTAGTTGTCAGCATCTTCAATTACATAATACAGACATATATATGATATATAAAACAAAATTAGCCTTTCCTCTCTCGTTTCGTTCCGTTTCGCAAAGTACCAATACCCACACAGGTATTGGTACTTTGCGAAACGGAACGAAACGAGAGAATTTTAATTTATTTACATGAAATATTTCATGTTTGTATAATTGTCGAGCTTGGATCAGCAAGTTATCTTTTTATGTGTGGCAATTACAGACTTTGTATGTTCGTGAAGGGAACACTTTTCATATATTTGCTTGCATCCTTTCATATGTAACTGCGTGTAAAGCAATTTGTACCATAACTGAAGCATTTTACTGTTGAAACAAAGCTAGGATATATACAATACCACAATAGTGTTAATGAGGTATAACAAGGGGCGGGCTTGTCTATGTGCTACAACTGAGTGCGTCTATCTAATAATTGCACTGTTTTACTACATGTATATTGATTTTATTTCGAATTTTACATTTTTTTAAATAAACAGCGTTGCCATACTGGACTGTTTTAGAACATGAAAATGAGCAAATGTGTATTTGTATTGTACCATAATAAAAAAAACTTCGGATGATTTCTCAATGGAAGTTGACAGTATAGTGTTTTGGGTTGCATTATGACATGGACATGAACCAAAAAATATAAATGGACATCGACCTTCCATTTGCCATACTGGACTGTTTAGGACATGAAAATGAGTAAATGATTATTTGTAGTGTACTATAATAAAAAAAACTTTGGATGATTTCCCAATGATTAATTGACGGTACAGTGTTTTGGGTTGCATTAGGACATGGACATGAGCCAAACAATATATATGGAAATCGACCTTACATTTGAAAAACTTTACTACCTTCTATTTAAGTTTCCCAGATTTTGGAAATAAAAGTAATTAAAAAGTATTTAATTCTAAAAAAAACACAAAATTAAATAAATTAAAACTAAGATTCTTACTACCTACTAACTCACTGTAATACATGCATTTTAATAGCCACCTGTTCATGCTGTTGTGAAATTTAATCTAGATCATATTTCATATTTCCAGACACATGTACTGTGTGACCTTGATAAAAACAGAACAGGGTTGTACCTGTCTTGGTTTGTTGTACTATTTGACCTTTTCAATAATTTTAGGGATTCTATTGGCTTATTGTACAAAACATATATCTCTAGCATTTTCACTCGGTATACAAATTGTACCATATTCATCCATATTAGAGTCAATCTTATGAGAAATTCAAAGTTGAGACAAGCATTCCAGTTAGTACTTTTTGCCCATATTTCAGCGAATTGCCCTGGTTTCCCCTAATCCATGCATGTAATTATATGACCATTTAATTGACATTAGTTAATCAAAAGCTGTTTATTCAGACAAGGTGCAAATTGATATGATCAGTGGCAATGCCTCACCTAACTATGGTCTACCTCACCTAACTATGGTCTAAGAAACTACTGCATGGCTATCCTATCTGCAGATATAAGACTGACCAGATACATGATTTTATAATTTATTTATTCACTTGTTGAAAGATTCAAACAATGATACACATTTGTTTTTGATTTTGTTTTATTCTTTATGAACACAGCACTGTTTTTAAAAGTAATACCCACACATTCTCATGTAATCTTCACACATAAAAAGATAACTTGCAGATCCAAGCTCGACAGTTATACAAACATGCACACATTTAATGATTATCCGATATTCCTGAAAATTTCATGTCAATAAATTAAAATTCTCTCGTTTCGTTCCGTTTCGCAAAGTACCAATACCTGTGTGGGTATTGGTACTTTGCGAAACGGAACGAAACGAGATAGGGAAAGCTTATTTGGTTATATGTATTATGTAATTCAAGATGCTGACAAGTAAGAATTAAAAAAATAAATAGAAGGAGAATCAAATTTCATTACAAGCAGTTACATGCAAGGAAATATGCGAAAAGTATTCCCTTCACGAAGATACAAATTCTCATGTAATCTTCACACATAAAAAGATAACTTGCAAATCCAAGCTCAATAGTAATACAAACATGTACACATAAATGATTATCCGACATTCTTGAAAAATGTCATGTAAATATATTAAAAATTCTCTCGTTTCGTTCCGTTTCGCAAAGTACCAATACCTGTGTGAGTATTGGTACTTTGCGAAACGGAACGAAACGAGATAGGAAAAAGCTAATTTGGTTATATACGTATGTATTATGTAATTCAAGATGCTGACAAGTAAGAATTTAAAAAAATAGAAGGAGAATCAAATTTCAATACAATCAGTTACATGCAAAGAAATATGCGAAAAGTATTCCCTTCACAAAGATACAAATTCTCCAGTAATCTTCACACATAAAAAGATAACTTGCAGATCCAAGCTTGACAGTTATACAAACATGCACACATAAATGATTATCCGATATTCCTGAAATATTTCATGTCAATACATTAAAATTCTCACGTTTCGTTCCGTTTCGCAAAGTACCAATACCTGTGTGGGTATTGGTACTTTGCGAAACGGAACGAAACGAGATAGGGAAAGCTAATTTGGTTATATGTATTATGTAATTCAAGATGCTGACAAGTAAGAATTAAAATTAATTGAAGGAGAATCAAATTTCATTACAAGCAGTTACATGCAAAGAAATATATTGCGAAAAGTATTTCCTTCACGAACATACAAATTATCCTATAATCTTTACACATAAAAATGTAACTTGCAGATCCAAGCTCGACGGTAATACAAACATGTACACATAAATGAGTATCCGATATTCCTGAAATATTTCATGTTAATAAATTAAAATTCTCTCGTTTCGTTCCGTTTCGCAAAGTACCAATACCTGTGTATGTATTGGTACTTTGCGAAACGGAACGAAACGAGAGAGGAAAGGCTAATTTTGTTATATATATGTATAAGTAATTAAAGATGTTGACAACTACAAATTAAAAAACAAATAGGTTGAATTAAGTAGAATCAAATTTAATAACACCCAGTTACATGCAAGGAAATATGCAAAACGTATTCCCTTCACAAACATACACATTCTCCTATCATCTCTAAACATAAAAAGACGACTTGCAGATCCAGGCTCGGCAATTATACATACATACAACCATAAATTATTATTCGATATGTGCGGCTCTATTGCATGTCGAGGTATCTTATGAAGGTACATGCATCTATGAATGTACGTATGCATGTACATGGATACGGTGTGTTGCATGGTACCAGTAATTTCCGACTATGGCTTTGTTAAGCCGTCGCGAATTGCTTGAAAAAAAAACGACTTACAGATCCAGTCTCAACCATTACTGTACATGCAAGCATAAACGATTATTAGATATGAATTCCTGAAATATTTCATGTAAATATATTAAAATTTTCTCGTTCCGTTTCGTTTCGCAAAGTACCAATACCCGTGTGGGTATTGGTACTTTGCGTAACGAAACGAAACAAGACAAAGTCTATTTCATTTATTTGTGTTTTGATTTTGCGTATCATGAGTTCAATCAGACATTATACATCATTTGACAGCTTATGTTTACAAGACTTTATATATACCCGGGACATCATATAGCCTAAGGAATGCTCTGGTCCAACTTCGTACTAGTTTGCTTGTTAGCAGATGTATGCATTTATAATCATACAGTGTTATGCTCTTAACTACTATGAATTTATTTCAAAGAAAAGGTAGGGTTTTATTCCTTTTCACCGATATATCTAACCCTTTTTAATTTTTGTTTCGTTCCGTTTCGCAAAATACCAATACCCGTGTGGGTAATGGTACTTTGCGTAACGGAACGAAACAAGATTTTAACACGTTATATACTTGATGTTTTGCGCATCATGAGTTTCTTCGGACATTATACATCATTCGACAACTGATGTTTATACAGGGTTCGTGTATTTTACTATTATATATTGATTTTTAAAATTTAAATTTAATTTTTTAATTCCCCCATATTGTGCCCCTCGTTCCGTTTCGTTTCGTTCCGTTCCGTTTCGCAAAGTACCAATAGCCATTGCACATGACAATGCTGAGATATAAAAAAAATGTTGATGCCCGTATAACAAAATTAAAAAGGCTAATATAACATATAGTTTGGAGAAAGTAGGTCACAGTGACCTAGTTTTCAGGTTATGGTCTGTGGTTAAGGGGAGTAAGATGCTGTTAAAATTTGATGAAGATCAGACGTGTAAATGCTGAGATATAACAAAAACTTAATTCCCAAGGCCCAAACTTAAACAACAAAATTAACGTAATGCATATTTTGGAGAAAGTAGGTGACAGTGACCTAGTTTTCAGGGTATGGTCAGTGCTTGATGAGAGGAAGGTGTTGTTAAAGTTTGATGAAGATTGGACATGATAATGCTGAGAAACTTTATTACCGCCCCAACCCCGCACGCCCACCCCCTCCGAAACTTAAGCAAAAAGGTATATTTTGGAGAAAGTAGGTCACACTGACACACTGATAGGAGCAAGGTGCTGTTAAAGTTTGATGAAGATCGGATATGGTGTTGCGGAGATATAGCAAACACTTTATTCACCCCCTCTGAAACTTAAACAAAAAGGTATATTTTGGATAAAGTAGGTCACACTGACCTAGTTTTTAGGGTATGGTCAGTGATTAATAGGAGTAAGGTGCTGCTAAAGTTAGATAAAGATCCGATATGGTAATGTGAAGATATAAAAACAACTTTATTCCTTCCACCCTCCGAAACTTAAACAAAAAGGTATATTTGGAGAAAGTAGGTCACAGTGACATAGTTTTCAGGGTGTGGTCAGTGGTCACTGGGAGCAAGGTGCTGTTGTTAAAGTTTGATGAAGATCGGACATGGTAATCCGGAAATATAACAAAACTTTATCCCCCCCCCCCCCCCCCACCAGCCGAAACTTAAATAAAAAGGTATATTTCGGAGAAAGTAGGTCACAGTGACCTAGTTTTCAGGTTATGGTCAGTGGTTAATGGGAGTAAGATGCTGTTAAAGTTTGATGAAGATCGGATATGGTAATGCGGAGATATAACAAAAACTTTGCAGCGTATGCACGGCTCGCAATTAGGAAGCAGGACAAAAAGAGGCCCAAGAGGGCATGTGGACGCTCTACTTGCTAAAATGGCTCTTATATTGAGCGCTGTCGTCATAGAATTCAACCGTAACACAGCGATGACATGAGCAACTGGGTTTGGCACTCATCATTCCTGCCAAGATTCATTGAAATCCGCCCAGGACTTCAGAACAGACTAGTCTGGACAACGTTTGTGTATGTCCCTTTAACTCCGCAAAACATCTTTCAATCGAAACACGGCGATGAAATGCACAACTAGGCTTGATACTGATCATCCTTGCCAAGTTTCGTTGAAATTCGGCCAGGGGTTCAGAAGAAATAGTCAGTTTGTGTATTAAAACCTTTAAAGGGCTACAACTCCGAAAACATTATTTCAACCAGAACAATATGATGATATGCACAATTAAGCTTGGTACCGATCATCCCTGCAAAGTTTCGTTGAAATACGGCCAGGGTTTCAGGAGAACTAGTCCAGACAATGTTTGTGTATTAACACCTTTAAAGGGCCATAACTCCGCCAAAAATAGTTCAACCGGAACACGGCACCGATAGGCACAACTAGGCCTGGTATTGATCATTCCTGCAAAGTCTTTTTGAAATCCAAATGAAGGCCCTGTCGTCTTAACAAGGCAAAATACAGCATTTGTAACTAAATCTAGGGCCATAACTCTGGTGTTACTTGTTCGATCTGGCTGGGTTTCGAACTCGTCCAAGCTTTCATTGAACTATATCACCAATCTGGTAGAGTTTCGTAAAGATCAGATTAAAAATGAAGGCCCTATCGTGTTAACGAGGCCAAATATAGCAATTTTTACTAAATCAAGGACCATGACTCCGGTGTTACTGGTCCGAACTAGCTGGTTTTCGAACTCGTCCGAACCGTCGTCATCGAATGACAAATGAAGGCCCTATCGTGTTAAAGAGTCCAAATTATAGTGGTCTGGTCTGGCTGGTTTTCATTGATCTTTCATTGACATCAACAATCTGATAGAGTTTGGTAAAGATCCCATTCAGAATGAAGATGCTAGAGTTTTCACAAGGCTAAATAATGATTTTTTTCCGTAATTCAAGTGGCCATAACTCTGGTGCTACCAGGCCATAGCTCTAATCCGATCTAAACTGGTTTACCAACTTGTTCGAGTTTTCATTGATATAAAGGCACTGGCAACGTTTGGTGAATAGAAGATGCAAAATAAATATGCTAGAGTGTTCACAGGGCTAAAGCATTTTTTCCGTAATACAAGGGGCCATAACTCTGGTGTTACCAGTCTGATATAACTGGTTTTTAAACTTGTCCGAGTTTTCATCAATATCAAAATCTGTACAAGTTTAAAGATCAAATACAAAATGAAGGTGCTAGAATGTTCATAAGGCTTAATATGGCATTTTTCAGCAAAACAAAGGCCACGACGCTGGTGTTGCTAATCTGATCAGTCTGGTTTTCGAACTTGTCCAAGCATTCATTGATATAAAGGCACTGGCAAAGTTTGGTAAAGATCAATACAAAATGAAGATGCTAGAGTGTTCACAAAGCTAAATAAGGATTTTTTCCGTAATTCAAGGGGCCATAACTCTGGTGTTACTAATCCGAAAGCTAGTTTTCAAACTTGTCCGAGCTTTCATTGATATAAAGACAATGGCGAAGTTTCGTAAAGATCCGGTTAAAAATGAAGTCCCAATGGCGCTAAGGCGAAAGTTAACGGACGACGACGGACGACGGACAACTCGCCATCCCTTCTGCCAGTAGAGCTAAAATAAATGGCAAAATGAGCATGCACCTATTTTGAGTGGCCATAACAACACACATATCAGTCGTTTTACTAATTTAGATTTACATTAAAACTTTTTAAGAATTTTAAACTTATGTCCCATATATACTCAAATTCCATTGATATAAATACACAAAGTTTCGTAAAGATCAAATACAAAAAAAAGGTGCTAGTGTAAACGGGGTGGGGTGGGGGTGGGAGTGGTGGGTGTAGGGTGTGGGTACATATGACAATGCGTTTGTGAGATTGCAGTGGTTGTATTCTACCCCAGCAATCTGAAAATGACCATGTAAGAAAAAGGGGCCACAAACATAATAAAATCTGTTTTATCCTTTATGGCCATCCCCATATCACGCTAAGCCACCACGGCAAATTTGAAAACAACCGACATTGAAAGTAATTGAGGCGTTAGACACATACGATTTTTCTAAACAGACCGACGGACTTTCAGACAAGATGAACCAATATACTCACCCCTAAACTTCGTTTCCGAAGCGTTAAAAATGTAATGGCGGTAAAGAATGGTCAACAAGTTTATTAGTAACGTGAAAATAGCTTTTATTATATGCTTCCCAGCCAAATAGTGGATTGTATGGTTAGAATAAACCTTATATTCTCATTGTTTATATTTTCACAGCGATATATTCTCACTGCCGGAAAAAATGGAACTACTTTTTTCTACATTTGGTTATAACAGTCATAATTCGTGTCAAAGTTTAGAACTATATTCTATGCGCACTAAATATATGCAAATCGACTCACGCTATTTATCCGCGAGTACGTTAAAGGGGAACTGTCGGAACGAAACGTATTTTCGCTTGAAACAGTTTGGTAGTGTTGCATGATAAAAAGTATATAATAAATAGTAAAGCACTCGTGAAAATACGAGTATAAGTTTTCTCACTTCTCGAGGAAAATAAATCCTATATTCACTCCAAACCAACCAATATCCTCTATTTATTTAAAAATAGCAACACTGACAACTACAATATATACATACGTAAGTCTAAACTATCAGTGCTCAAGATGTACAAAGAGAATCGCTCAACTTAATAGCATGACTATACTGAGGGGAAAAAGTTTAGCAAGTATTTTTTAGATGAAATAATACTATATACAAGTTATACAGACATATTGGGACATTACGGGCTTGACCCCTGCGTTCATTTATTCGTTACGTCATTAAGATCTTCGACTGTTATTGATGTGTGTTTAATAAAATATTGTGTCTATGGCAATAGTTTCTTGATTTTACAACTAAACATGTATTATTTCCAGGCTGCAACAAAACTTGCTAAACTTCTTTCCTTCAGTATATATACTTGTATCTCAAGGCACAGCAAACGAGATGAATGTGGCTTAAAGTAGCTATACTGCTAAATAGCGCCAAAATTACACTACAAAACCGTTTATCAAAAATCTATCCAATATAATAATGTATATGTGCCTATTAAAAGTAAATATTTATTAACGTGTTCTTAAAATACCCGTGACTGAATATGTGTAAAATGAATTATAGAGCTGGTAACTCTTTAAATCGACGCTCTAGTTTCAGGGGATGGCCTGGCTGGTTAAAGCCATTTATATTGTGACTATATGTTGGCGAGATAGCTACTTTACTCACGGTTCCATTTTATGATTCACTGCAGTCACATTAGTAGTTTTTGAGTTATGCTCCGGTCAAGAATATAACATAACAAAAGGCAATAACTTTTAATTTGAATGAAGTTAGAGTTATGATTCTTCTGCTCTGTAAAACCTCGTATTGTCCTCTATCATTAAGTGAGTTTCATTGAAGTCCTTTGAGTTATGTTCCGGACTTGAATTATAAGTATAAAACTATGAAGGGCAATAACTCTAATTTGAATGAAGATAGCTATGGTTGTGTGCTCTACACTTCCGCTCATTGTCCTATATAATTATTGTGAAGTTTTATTGTTGTAAATATATAACTGCTGCAAAATAATCGAAAACAACCTTTGCTTTGAAATATTTAAATAAAAAATATTGAGTTATTGTTAAGGTGTCATTTTAAGGTATCACACCTTTGTTTACCCACAGCAACTACATCTTGGAATTCATGTTTTATATAGAGCATAACTCGCTAAAATAAATCTATCTACCCTTGTACCCTTCTACCCTGTATAAATATAATTGCAATCTACATATAATTTGTATTATGTTGATGCAGGGTTTGTACAAAATACAGTGAGTTTATGCAAAAATAATACAACTCTATTTTAACCCTTAACCTGCTACATATATAATGGACTGTTCTTTCTTTTAATTAAGACCATTCCATTTATGTGACAAAGGGGTGTTTTGGGGGGGAAATGACTGATCAGCAGCCGGGCATTGTAAACCCTGGGTTTACAATGGATGCAAAGGCTATTATAGTATAAAAAACTTAGATCATTAGGTCAATTGAAATTGTGGAATGGTGATGAAGATGACTGCTGGAAATGAGTAAGATCGTTCTTAATCCCCATTTTATTCAAAATTCAAGGCCACGTAGCGGGGTGGGTGTGGGGGGGGGGGGGGGGGCGGGGGGGGGGGGGGGGGGTGCTATTATTTGTTTGGCCCGTCGCCGACTGGTTTGTTGAGTGACACATTATGTAATTTTTCAGCATTTTTTAAGATTACATACGACAATCGATGTTTTAGTGGTGGAGGCATACCATCCACTTTTTCCTGGGTAGAACCTGGTTAGTACCAGTAGTATACCTCCAGCTATCCGTAACAATTGACACTTTCTCACTTACAAGTAGAGCTACAAGTGGAATTCAAAACCACAGCGCTGAGAGGCGAGGAGGTTTCAAATGCAGTGTATTTACCATCCCGGCCATGGAGGGCCTTGGATTAGACAGAAGATATACACAATCCACATACTAGTATCTGAATTTGTAAAACAGGTAATCGTTTTACCAATTGATTTTATTAATAGTCATGAAGACAATAATTAGCGAATACCACAAATAGAGGTTGGAACGTGAATTTGGTTTTATGGCACAACATAAAAAGGTTATAAAGTACCAACACGAATATTCCATGCCCACCCTCCATTTACATTTAAATAAAAACATGCAGAATGGGCCTAGAATCTTTGCACCTGCAGAACTGCAGACCTCATTTTTTACTGCAGCCACCTCAGTTTTCTGCCAATACAATACAGGGATTATAATGAAGACCTTTAATGAACAGAACAAAAATGATCATTAATTCGGGGATTTTTATCAAAGCATTAAATGATAGTATTTATTGCAGAAAATACATACCTTATTCATGTATAATGTGTCTTCATTAAGGAAACGAACATTTTCACCAGAAAAAAATAAATAAATAAACGCGAAAATATTCCAAGGTGGGATATATAATTGAAGTAACAAAACCAAAATTAAAGGGATTACCTTTTTAAACTTATTCTTAAAATTCACTGTCTTGACTGTAAAGAATGGAATGGAAATGAAAATTATATAAAACATTGTTTAAATGAAACAAAAGTATTTTGATACATTATATTAGAATGTTCCATATTGCAGAAGGCATCAAGAAATGTCATGGAAAGTGATAAATCCCCACAAAAAGATTTTTTTACCTTTGACCTCGACTTAAGTCCGACATTGACCTTTAAGGTATGGACCTGACACTTGTGCATGACAAACTCATTGTGATAAACATTTTTGTGGAGTTTCATGCAATTCACTTCAGTATTTTTAAAGTTATGGCTGAAACATGATTGTTTCGGACAGACAGACGAATGAACAAACGGACAGGCGGTGGGATTACTATATGCCGCCCTTCGGGGGCTTAAAAAGCTACAATTTGTTTTACATTTTACAGTTTCATAATGGAACACTATGTTATGCCAAGCATAATATCATCAACAATAGTCAAAGCTTGCATTTTGCAGGGTATAGTATCATCAACAATAATCAAAGCTGGCATTTTGCAGTGCATAATATCATCAACAATAATCAAAGCTGGCATTTTGCAGGGTATAATACCATCAACAATAGTCAAAGCTGGCATTTTGCAGGGGGATCATATCATCAACAATAGTCAAAGATGGCATTTTGCAGGGGATAATATCATCAACAATAGTCAACGCTTGCATTTTGCAGGGTATAATATCATCAACAAAATCCAAAGCTTGCATTTTGCAGTGGATAGTATAATGACCAATAGTCAAAGCTGGCATTTTGCAGGGGATAATATCAACACAAAGAAAGAGACGTCACATGATATTTTGCAGGAGATAATAACCAACAATAACCAAACCTGGAATGTTGCAGGAGATTAAACCATCAACAATAATCAGAGCTGAAGTTTGCCTTTTTTACTGTTAAAGGGACACACGACAATCTAATAATAATAAAAAAAAATTGCAGCGTCTCGTTATTTTTTCTACATAAATTGTACGTATTTAATATTTATTAATAACTATTGGAAAAGTTCAAAGAAAATTGTTTTTCACACATTTCGAACTTTATTTATGTTGCATCAACAATATATTAAACCTATATCATTATATCATGTATATGGTAGAAGGAAGAAAACATGAAAATGACTAGTTTTTATTACCTTTTATTTTCTTATATTCAAGCAGGTTTAAAGTCAAATTGTGAATTTAGGTATCATTTTAATGCTTGATAAATACTTCAGATTGCCATTTGTCCGTTTGATGATAAAATAAATCGACAATGATTAAATTTAAATCTAGTGTTTGTCTATTATTGGTAAAAATATACAAAAATAACAAAACATACCAACAAACAATGATCAGATCTAGATTTTATATCTATACAAGCTTATGACTCAATCTATAAAGTCAATTTCAGCTGACTTAACATATTGTGCTTGCATAAATATTATTATGAAGGTACATGTTTAAATATGACTGTGTTTGTGTGTATTTATCTCATAACTTACGGTGTGGGAGTGTAATAACACCAATCAATATTTGTCGATAATCCCATATAGCGATATAACTATGCATTTCCGTTCAGCTCGATGTGCATTGGAATTGTGTCGTTGATTCCCGTAACTGTTCAAACTAGAGCTGTCGCCTTTTAAAGGGACACACGGCAATCTTGAGTTTTATTCAAACATTAAAATTTGCTCCACGATTTACTTATCCTGCGTCATTTTGACTTTAAAACTGCATGCACATAATTAAATCAAAAAATGATATTTCCTCACTATTTTACCAAATTTTTAAATATATTAATTACTGGTGCAATATTATAAAAAGTTAATAATATGCAAAAATAACTTGCTTTGAACTATTCTAACAATTAATATTAATGATTCAACAAATGCAAGTTAAGAGGAAAACTAACGGGACACCGTGAGTTTTTTAAAAAAACAAGATTGCCATGTGTCCCTTTAAGGCCGACAAATATACCACCACTACCAGTCCCCCACATTCCGCACCCTATCGTTTGAGTAAAGATTGAGTGGTAAAACAATTGCATGATCAGGTAATGGTGGCCTTGACCTTTGACCTCCTGACCTTAAAATCAATAGGGTTCATCCTCTTTTCACAGGCAGTACCCATGAAGTTTCATGAGATTTGCTTCAGGGGGCGCTGAGTTACAGAGCGGACAAGGATTTTCACGGTCGGTCCTGGTGACCTTGACCGTTGACATACTGACCTCAAAATCAATAAGTCATCCTCTTACAACAGGCAGTTCACCCATGACGTTTCACGAGATTGCTTCAGGAGAGAGGAGTTATGGTGCGGACAAGATTTTTTATTATCGGGTCCCGGTAACCTTTATCTTTGACTTACTGACCTCAAAATCAATAGGGGTCATTCTCTCACCAAAGACAGTTCACCTATGAAGTTTCATGAGAATTGCTTTAGGGGGGAGAGGAGTTCTGTTTCGGACAAGGTTTTTCATTATCGGCTGCGGTGACCTTGACCTTTGACCTATTGACCTCAAAATCAACAGGGGTCATTCTCTCACCACAGGCAGTTTGCCTAATAAGTTTTGCCTCAAGTGGAGAGGATCTGTGAAGCGGACAATGTTTCTCATTATCGGGTACTGGTGACCTTGACCTTTGACCTACTGACCTCAAAATCAACAGGTTGTCCTCGTACCACAGGCAGTTCACTTATGAAGTTTCATGATATTTGCTTCAGGGGGAGAGGAGCATTGGGGCGGAAAAGGTTTTTCATTATCGGGTCCATGTGACCTTGATCTTTAACCTAGTGACCTCAACATCAATATGGATTGTTCTCTTATCAAGGGCAGTTCATTGTGAAGTTTCATGAGATTTGCTTCAGGGGGAGAGGATCTATGGAGTGGACAATGTTTTTCATTATCGGGTCATGGTGACCTTGACCTTTGACCTACTCATCTTAAAATTAACAGGCGTTGTCCGCTTACCAAAGCCAGTTCACCTATGAAGATTCGTGAGATTTGCTTCAGGGGGAGACGAGCTATGGAGCGGACATGTTTTTCATTATCGAGAGCCGGTAACCTTGACCTTTGAGCTACTGACCACAAAATCCACAGGGTTTGTCCACTTACCACAGGCAGTTCACCTATGAAGTTTCATGAGTTTTGCTTCAGGCGGAGAGGCGCTATGGAGCGGACAAGAGTTTTCATTATCTGGTCCCGGTGACCTTGACCTTTGACCTACTGACCTCAAAATCAATAGTGGTCATCCTCTTACCACAGGCAGTTCACCCATGACTTTCACGAGATTGCTTCAGGGGGAGAGGAGTTATGGTGCGGACAAGGTTTTTGCTTATCGTGCCCCAGTGACCTTGATCTTTGACTTACCTACCTCAAGATCAATAGGTGACGTTCTCTCATCAGAGGCAGTTCACATGTGAAGTTGCATGAAACTTGCTTCCTTCATGGGGAGAGGAGCTATGGAGCGGGCAATGTTTTCCATTATCGGGTCCCGGTAACATTAACCTTTTACCTACTGACCTCAAAATCATTAGGGCTCATCCACTCACCACAAGCAGTTCAGCTTTTTAGTTTCATGAGAATTGTTATGAGCTGATAAGGTTTTTCATTATCGGGTCACGGTGACCTTGAACGATGACTTACTGATCTCAAAATGAAAAGGCGTCGTCCTCTCACCAAAGGCAGTTCACCTATGAAGTTTCATGAGATTTGCTTCAAGGGGAGAGGAGCTATGGAGCGGACAAGGTTTTTCATTATCGGGTGCCGGTGACTTTGACCTATTGACCTCAAAACCTACAGCGTTTTTCCTCCACTCAGTTCACCTATGAAGTTTCATGATATTTGCTTGAGGGGGAGAGGATCTATGGAGCGGACAAGGTTTTTCATTATCGGGTTCCGTGATCTTGACCTTTGACCTACTGACCTCAAAATCAATAGAGGTCATCCTCTTACCACAGGCAGTTCACCCATGACTTTTCACGACATTGCTTCAAGGGGAGACTTTGACCTATTGACCTCAAAATCTACAGCGTTTTTCCTCCACTCAGTTCACCTATGAAGTTTCATGAGATTTGCTTGAGGGGGAGAGGATCTATGGTGCGGGCAAGGATGTTCATTATCGGGTCCCGGTAACCTTTGATCTACTACCCCCAAAATCAATAGGGATCATCTTTTCACCACAGGCAGTTCACCTATGACGTTTCATGAGATTTGCTTCAATGGGAGACGATCTATGGAGCGGACAAGGCTTTTCATTATCGGGTCCCGGTGACCTTGACCTTTGACTTACTGACCTCAAAATCAATAAGGTCGTCCTCTCACCACAGGCAGTAAACCTATGAAGTTTCATGAGATTTGCTTCCGGAGGACAGGAGCTATGGAGCGGACAACGTTTTTCATTATTGGGTCCCGGTGACCTTGACCTTTGACCTACTGACCTCAAAATCAACAGGATTTTTCTTTTTATCACAGGCAGTTCAACTTTGAAGTTTCATGAGATTTGCTTCAGGGAGAGATGAGCTACGGAATGGACAAGTTGTTTCATTATCAGGTCCCGGTGACCTTGATCTTTTACTTACCGACGTCAAAACCAACAGGGTTGATCCACTCACCACAGGCAGTTCACCTCTGACGTTTCATGAAATTTGCTTTAGGGGGAGAGGATCTATGGATAGGACCAGGTTTTTAATTGTCGGGTCTCGTTGACCTTGACCTTTAACCTACTGATCTCAAAATCAATAGTGTCATCCTCTTCCCACAGGCAGTTCACCTATGACGTTTCACGAGGTTTGCTTCAGGGGTAGAGGAGCTATGGAGCGGACAAGGTTCTTCATTATCGAGAGGGTTTGTCCTCCCACCACAGGTAGTTGACCTATGAAGTTTGAGACATAATTACAAAAAAAAATATATGCCAAATCCGCCCGCCCACCCTGGCCCCAGGGCAGACGTCCGAGTTTGCGAAATAATAAAATCGTTTGATATCTTTCATAGCCGATAACTAAGTTATGTGCAAAAATGTGGAAAAATGACAGTGTAATTGAATTGTTAATGTATTTGATCTTTTCAACCCCCGCTCCCCCATGAGGGCCGCCGCTCTCAGAGCCAAAAATAATGTTGCTCTTGCATGCCGCCATATGATGAAGTCATACAGTAAGTTTGGTTGAATTCCGTTCAGCGGTTAGGAGGAGATGAGGTAAAGGACGGGCGGACGGACAAACGGAGGCGATTTTAATATACCCTGATTTTTTTCAGAAACGTGGGTATAATTATGCTTTGATACTCTTCACTATAGGATCTGACATCAGATCGACCTTTCATCTAATCAATATTCATGAGAAGATCAACTAAATTCAACCAATGAAATCGAGTGTTTCATATGCACTACAGATGATGATCGAGTGAACTGAACAAACAAAAATCCACATAAAACAAATATATCCGAAAAAAGATAATGTCGCCATGTGTTATTGCTGTGGATTGCACGATAAATTCAAAGAAATGCACTAAATGGCATGTTTTACATCAAGAATATGAAGCAAATCATTTTGAAAACAATCAGAACATTCTATTTGTATCTGACAAATATATCTTCTACCGAGATTATTGCGACGTCAGGTTTTCTGTATATTATGTCTCACCTAATGTGTCTGGCCCGTTTAACTCAGACGGTAGCGAAGTCGGCTATTGCGACTTTCTATTATTATTACCTGCGAGTATAATTTAAATTAGTGTGGGTTACGAGTTCTACCCCAAGAAGCGGTACTTTTCTTTTTGTACCGCTATTGAATTCCGTCATACAATCTTGGGTTTATTCAGTAAATATTCAATAATGGTTGGTATTTTATATTTGTCAACGCAATTATTTGTGTTTTATAAGCTAAAAGTTACGGACATTATCCTTAGTAGTGTAGAGTATCGTAGCGCGATAAAGGGTCAGATGTTAATGAGATTGATATACAATGTACCTATCCTGAACAATAACAGTACAACAACATTCTATTTAACACCAGCTTATATCCTTTCTGCCAACTTGTAACGCTCTTTGCACTCTTAATATGCATTAAATTTTAATGCAAGTGAAACATTTAATAACTGATTCACCTTTCAAAATGACACAAGTATGTTGAATGTTAAACGGACATACGGCAATCTTGAAGCATTAATTTGTTATGCATTAAAAGTAGCACTTCAAATTATTAATCTTGTATCGTTTTGACATTAAAACTGCTTGCATATACAGGAATTAAAGCAACACGATTTTAAGATTCCAGTTTTTCATCATTATTCTATCATAGGTTTAAATATTTTGCATCTTGCTTTGAACATTTCAAAAATATATTTATAAGGAACTGCCAATATGCAAATTTTGTAGAAAAACTAACGGGATGCCACGCGTGAGTTTTTTTCTTTTTAAATCAAGATTACCGTTTGTCTCTTTAAAACTGTCAAACATAATGAGCAAGAAATAACAGGCTGCATAAGCAATGAAAATATTATAACAAAATACACTCTGAAAATATATAATACAACAATATACTCCAGTATTATATGGCAATACATGATGTCACCTACCGGTCAGATGTTTGACAGTAAATGTTTTGTTGTTGGACAAGACCAAACAAACGGCTATGATTTAGACAAATAAGAAAGGCATGCTACATTTCGCAACCTTAACAAAACAAGTTTGAGTACATAATCTTCCTTACAAATTTGTAAAGGATATACCCCACTTTTGTTTTTAATCCAGTAAGTTTACAAACATAATACAACAAGTAATACAAATACATACGCAAAGAAATTAACATCCGTTTCAAGCCGTGTATTAATATATAACTCTATTTGAAGGGAAGTAACTATCGAATATTTATTGAGTAAAAACATGACGCTTTAAGTTCCCTTATTCATCTGTATAATTAACGACTAATTTCTGTTACAATTTTAGCCATATCACCAAAATAACATTGTGTGCAAACTCTCCATATGCTTCTCTACCTACGTACCAAGTTTTATGACAATATCTGTTATAGTTTTCAAGTTATAGAAAAATATCTTTTATATTTTTTGAATTATCGCAGGATCCAGTTTTACAGACGGACTGACTGTTTTTTTACTATTTTGTTGCCATAGCAATCACAGTTGTGGCCATATCAACAAAACTAAATAACGTGCATAATCTCGTTATGCCCACCATATGTAAAAAAGTTTCACGAACATATCTTTTATACTTTTTAAGTTATCGCGGGATCCAGTTTTCCGGACGGACTGATGGACGGACGGAAAGCAAACCTATAGTCCCCTCTGGTGAAATACCGGTGGAGGACTAATAAAACACACGCTGTAAAACCAAAAATAGGTAAAAACCTCTCTAGTAATAACACATTATAATGTTAATTTGTAAACGATATGTTGCAGGTAACGAATGACATAAAGTTAACGATTATGTAAAACCATTTGCATAAATTTGAATATACAAATAAACATGTCATATTAGTAGATATTGTCATAATTTTGCAAAAAAGAAATAAAAGCGCTCTAATCACAAACAAAACATTTACAAATGAAATTGAATTAATACCACTGAATACACCGCTTAACTTCTAAGTCAAACAAAGAGCCATTATTATAAATTATGTAATAAATTAGCCAATCAACAATGGGTGATGTAGAGGGACATGAGGTCATGAGTTGTTATGTGTATATAAAGTTTGGGAACAACCCACTCAACACTGTTTGAGGAATGCAAGTAATAACTAGAAGGGTGTTCCACGGAACACTTGCGTCTCCTGCCGTGTGCTTATTTCAGCTTCGTTAGGTTACAGTTTAAAGTTTTATGAAAAGGGGCATAACTCTGCCAAAATGAAAGTCAGAGTTATTGAACAAGTGTAGCAACACTCCTTGGGGTTAGATGAAGATGTGTGTAAAGTTTCATGAATATAGGTCAAATAGTGTTCAAGTTATGGCTAAGGTTAGTTTGCAGATTAATGTGTGACGATGACGGACGGACGACGGACAAAGTGATCCTTAAGTGTCTGCCAGGCAACACAAACATGTATTACGCAAGGGGACATTACAAACCTGATTCCTATATAACACCCACTTCACTTTGTGAAAGCGGGGGTATAATAAACACTTCACAAATACATGTAATGGGTGGTGCCCTACTGTAATGATCAGTGCTAAAGTAGTCCAGAGATCCGATATCGATCCTACCCCGGATAGTTTATAGATCAAATTTCAAAATACTTTAACATTTCCCACCTGACAAGCAAATCGTATCAGATTTAAAACCATGGTCCAGAAACACAACTATGCCTGCCTAAACAACCACCATAAACATCTATAACCACATGTACATGCATTAAACTCACTAAAGGTATTATGCCAGTCTATTTTTTTACTTCAATATACACTACCTTATTTTTCATCGTTTCCTTGAACCCACCAAAATGAGATTGTCGTATAGGGAAACTCACTTCCTTCCCCACACAGACACCCCTACCTCTAGTCTGATTCTATGAGCTACTCGCCCGCTTATCCTTTGCCAGTAGAGATGGGTGGAGGAATTCCATTCCATTTCTGGTGAGATATTTGTTTAGGCAGGCAATGTTATGTCTTCAGGAATTATGCCAAAAAAATGTGACCTGGGGTCAAGTCGCATACATACTACTTTTTAAAAAGGTAGTGACTCTACGGTAAGTACAGTATATACAAGAATCAGAGCTATTATTCTCGCAGCAGAGGGACTATAAACCTTGGAAATACACACAAACACATTACTATAACCTTCAACTATGTTCGAAACATCTGTTGGCATATGACCAATCACACATGAATGATATTAAGAGAGTTCCACGAACGTACATGAAGGTCATATTAAACTTAAAAACATATTTTGCCAAAACTATTTTCAAGGTATAAGCTCACCTTGACCATTGACCGTATGATCCAAAATCAGTTGGCCTCTGACCAACAATAAATGAATAATATTAAGAGAGATCCACGAACATAGGTCATATTAAACTTGGAATATTTTCCCCAAACTATATTCAAGGTCACTTCAAGGTCAAGTGTGACCTTGACAAACACTTGACCTTGACATGTGTATGTACAATCCAAAATCAGCTGGCATCAGACTTACCCCAAATGAATCATTATACAACTATCTACTAATGCTGAGGTCAATGGTCAACAATATTCATCCAAGGGAAAGACTATTGACCCGAAGCAGTGAACTATTGACCGAGACGCAATAGTCATTCCAGAGTATGAATAGTTTTTAAATTAACCGTTGACAGAAACAGTTGAATTGAACACATGAAAATGTTATATGGCGCCTAAAAGGCATGAACATGCCAGGCTCATCTTCCATGTACATCGAGATAAAATATGGAAAATGGGCCTAGAACCTTCTCACCCTGAACTGCAGAGTTGCTGCAAATTCTATCGTAGAAACTCCATTTACGCTGGAGCCACGTTATTGTTTTTCTGCCACTGCTCTTTTGATGCGAGCGAGATAGCACCTGAAACAATGCAGGGATCATGATGAAGACCTTTAATGAACATGAACAAAAAATGGTGATTCTACCCCTCTGCCTATCCCTCCAAAGGGATCTGCAGTGGCCCTATTCTTTGCCCCGTGACCAAACGGGGCCCCCGAGAACCACACGGGGATGACAGAAACAGAAGTAGATAGTTGTTTTATTATATTCTGATATTTACTCATAGAGAAAAAAAAAATGTTGTTAATTTGTATTCTATGTCATTGAGCTCTTATGGTAAATAATTGACATTGGTAATAAAGCGCTTGAATGATCTGGAAGATACTGGAACTATTCACCCGAAAGAGAACCGGATTGGACACGTTTGAACACGTTTTCAAGTCAGTAGCTCATACTAATGACTTTCACGTGACTGCTTTTCAGCCAATTAATACTACGTATATAATAAAAAAAAGATACATAATAAACTCAATTACACTTTAGAATTAGGTCAAATCCATTTTAACGATAAAGATTAGACTCACTGTAACATTGACCAGCAGACACCAGCATCAACAGGCCCAATGCAAAATAAAGCATAAAAAGTTTTACAAAGATTGTTGAAGTAAAGCTAATGACAAAACAGTTTGGGGGTAATGATTAACAAACGCCGATAAATAGTTAATATAACTGTCTTACTATATACTAGCAATATAACTGTATTTATATTTATAATTAGTGTGTTATATCTAAGTGAAAAGTTCTGTCATAAAACTGATTTCCATCACAAAATATATGTAACAAAATAAGAACAGAATATTAAGTACATTAGTACATTTAAAATATTAGCATCCCTTATATTGTTTTAGCAACCGCCACCACCACCACCACAACCACCACCACCACCACCACCACCACAACCACCACCACATCCTCCACCACCACCACAACCGCCACCACCACCACCGCCACCACCACCACCACAACCGCCACAACCACCACAGCCACCGCATCCACCACCATCCCCACCGCCAGCATACCCACCACCAGCGTCCCCACCGCCAGTATCACCACCAAGATCAGCTCCATCTCCAGCAGGATCCAGACCTCCTGCATCATCAGTGAAATCAGCCAGGTGCATGCCTTCATACCCTCCACCACAGCCTCCACACATCGCACACACGTAGAACCCAAAATGACTCCGAATGTAAAAATTGGATGGAGTATTCCACATCAGGCCGGCAGCCATGATGAATGTCATATTGTCAGACGGAATTGTAGTTACGCTACGAGCACCTCGTGTAGTTGTAGATGGCATCACCTGCTGACCTTCCTTCCATCCACTAGGGCGTGGTACACACAACACGTGCAGTAACGACACTGAGAATGCCAGGGCAATATTCTCGGCAACCTCGTTAGCAGCTGTACCCACCTCTAAGGCCCCCTTCTTCAAATCGGCTTTGCAAGACTCCAACTGGAGTGTGTAACTGTTCCGCAAATATCCCAGGCTGATGGTCTGAACCTTACCAGTGGACATCTTGTAGAATGTTATTGACAAGGTTCCCGGACTGCCTGGTACTCCTGGTTTACCACGTGAATGTCTTGTACCTACAGAAACAAAACGAGGACTTTAAATGAAATAATCTTTCGACATTTAAATTTCTGAAGCATTTTACCATGGTGACCAGAGCTCCAGATAAGCAAATTTTGGGGATATTTTAAAAACATTAAAATTTAGGAAATCAGCATTGAAAAATTAAATTAGGAGTGAAAATCAGCGTTGATAATCTACAATTCTACTATAAAAATAGCATATTTGTAGGTAAAAAGAATCAAAATTATAACATTTACTCTTTAAAAAATTCAAAATCAGCATGGCAGATTAATTTAAGGGGTAAAATACTCTTTGACATTAAAGCTTATCTGGAGCTCTGGACAGGAAAGTTGAAACGTCACACGCTAGACTTCTCAGTTCTTTGAACCAAATGCGCATTCTTGTCATGTTGAACATTTCTGCGTAGGTATAATATCAATATCCCATCAGTAGTTTTCAAATTATTGCCATGAAATGACTTCACTCATTTTGACCTATGTGACATTGATCTTTGAGTCACAAACCCGATTCCTGTACACAATTTCGACCTGTCCCAGTCCTAGTTGTGACCTTGGAAATTGTCTTATTCTTCTCTACAGTTTACAAATAATGTCAATATATCTAGCTTAGTGAAACAAAGGCCCAAGAGGGTTTGTATCGCTCTACTGGCTTTATGGAGTCTGTGGTTGGGGGTGTGGGGTAAATTAGTTGTTGTGGCACTTATGACAAAACCCTTTGCCCTGCACTGAGAAAAAGGGCAGTCGAACATACATGTACGACTAACTACTGCAAGTTCCCCCAAGTTGTACCCATATAGAGGGGCCCCTTAACACAGGAGGATAAATCCCATTTTATATAGGTTGTGCCTTGAGTCTCTAAATGACCATAGCAAATTAGAATTAAATGCATTCACATTTGGACAAGCTAATATTATGCAATTTGTTGTATTTTTTACCTTATTTCCCTCTAAGGAGCCCACGAAGATGGGGCCAAAATATGAAAACATATTGCGCATCTACAAATCCTTAACTAAAAATTACACCAAACATGAACTTGAAATCTATATAGGAGGACAAACCCCATTTTATAGATATTGTGCCTCGAGTCCCTAAATGATCATACCAAATTAGAAACAAATACATTCACTTTGGACAAGATATATAATTTGTTGTATTTTTTTACCTAATTTCCCACTATGGAGCCCCCGAGGATGGAGCCAAAATATAAAAACTTATTCGCATCTACAAATCCATAACTCAGAAATACACCAAACATAAACTTGAAATCTCAAACGGTACAGAAGGAATTAACGTTACAAACCCGAAACTTGTAGTAGTAAATTACTGGAAGTTCCCCAAGTTGTACCCCTGTAGAGGGGCCCCTTAATGCTGGAGTTCTAACCAGTTTTAAATATGTTGTGCCTTGAGTCCCTAAATGATCATACCAAACAAGATGGACAAGATGAGTATTTTTGTTAATTTTGACCCAATTACACCCACTCCCCACCCCCTCCACCCTCAAAGGGCCCCAGTGGGCGGAGCCAAAATCCGAGACCTTTTTGCGCATTTAAATATCCTAACTAAGAAATACACCACACATGAACTTGAGATCTCAAAGGGTATAGAAGGAGTAAACGACATAAGGCCGAAACTCTGTGACAGTAAATTACTGCAAGCTCCCCAAATTGTACCCCTGCAGAGGGCCACTATGTGTAGGAGGACAAAAGACGTTTTGTATATGTTGTGCCTTGAGTCCCTAAATGACCATACACAATTAGAACCAAATCCAATCACATTTAGACAAGATTTGTATTTTCTTCTGACTTTTTGACCCAATCACTTGAGTCATAAAATAAAAAATAAAATAAAAAAATAGCCCTCAGAGGGATTTGAACTCACGACCAAAGGTACTCAATATAGCATATTGCATATTTGAGAAAATCAAGGGCCATACGTCTGGTGTAACTTGTCCGATCCGGCTGGTTTTCGAACTTTTCCGAGCTTTCATTGATATTAACAATCAGACAAAATTTGGTAAAGATCAAGTAATAAATGAAAGTGCTAGAGCGTTCACCAGGCAGAAAATGGCATTTTTCAGCAAAGCAAGGACCATAACTCCGGTATTACTGATTTGATCTGGCTGGTTTTCGAACTTGTCTGTGCTTTTATTGATATTAACAATCTGTGCAAGGTTGGTAAAGATCAAATAATAAATGAAGGTGCGAGAGTGTTAACAATGATTTTCAAACATTTCTGAGTTTTCCTTGATATTCACAATATATGCAAGTTTAGTAAAGATCAAGTAATAAATGAAGGTGCTAGAGTGTTCACAAGGAAAAATATGGCATTTTTCAATAAAGCAAGGGCCATAACTCCGGTGAAACTATTCCGATATAACTGGTTTTCGAACTTGTCCGCGCTTTTATTGATATTAACAATCTGTGCAAGTTTGGTAAAGATAAAATAATAAATGAAGGTGCTAGAGTGTTCACAAGGCAGAAAATGGCATTTTTCGGGAAAACAATAGTTCAATGACCTTGAAGCTCTAATGATAGATTTCAAATCAGCCACGGGAACCTGTGAAACTTTTATGGAAATAAGACCAACACTTTCAAAGAAGTAGTCGCAACAAGTTTTGCCTATATTATTCTATGTAAACAAAGATGGCCGCTGGCGGCCATGTTTGACATAGAATCAAAATAAATTTTGACGACGGACAACTCCCCCATCCCATAAGCTCTGCTGGACTTCGGCAAGTAGAGCTAAAAACAGCAATGTAACACCTTTAACTCCAGGTTTTAAAGGTAGAAAATGGATTTTTCTTTAAAAAGAAAGGGCCATAACTCCGGTGAAACTAATCCGATCTGGTTTTCAGGCTTGTCCGATCTTTCATTGATATAAAGACCCTGGCAAAGTTTGGTAAAGATCCGATTAATAATGAATGTGCTAGAGTGTTCACAAGGCAAAAGTTAACGGACGACGGACAAGCTCCCACACACCTTTAACTCCAGCAACACCTTTCTTGAAGCCTGTCCATTTTCCCGTCACAATGCCCCAATCTCCGCCATTGTTCTTGATAAGTACCGCTCTTTCACCCTGGCGCGGGTTTAACGTCACTAAACCTGTCTTCACCTGCAATATGTATTTATAATGTCATATAGAATAAACAAATTTCTACGCTATTGTATCCCCCAAAGTAATATTAGGACATGTTCCTCAGACAGAATGAGAGCAATATAAAGATGTTATCATGCTCAGTCTTACCATCTCTTTTGTCGTCATCTCTCTTGTCATAATCACCACTGTCACCATCTCTCTTGTCATAATCACCACTGTCACCATCTCCCTTGTCATAATCACCACTGTCACCATATCTCTTGTCATAATCACCACTGTCACCATCTCTCTTGTCATAATCACCACTGTCACCATCTCTCTTGTCATAATCACCACTGTCACCATATCTCTTGTCATAATCACCACTGTCACCATCTCTCTTGTCATAATCACCACTGTCATCATCTCTCTTGTCATAATCACCACTGTCACCATCTCTCTTGTCATAATCACCACTGTCATCATCTCTCTTGTCATAATCACCACTGTCATCATCTCTCTTGTCATAATCACCACTGTCACCATCTCTCTTGTCATAATCACCACTGTCACCATCTCTCTTGTCATAATCACCACTGTCACCATCTCTCTTGTCATAATCACCACTGTCATCATCTCTCTTGTCATAATCACCACTGTCACCATCTCTCTTGTCATAATCACCACTGTCACCATCTCTCTTGTCATAATCACCACTGTCACCATCTCTCTTGTCATAATCACCACTGTCACCATCTCTCTTGTCATAATCACCACTGTCACCATCTCTCTTGTCATAATCACCACTGTCACCATCTCTCTTGTCATAATCACCACTGTCACCATCTCTCTTGTCATAATCACCACTGTCATCATATCTCTTGTCATAATCACCACTGTCACCATCTCTCTTGTCATAATCACCACTGTCACCATCTCTCTTGTCATAATCACCACTGTCATCATCTCTCTTGTCATAATCACCACTGTCACCATCTCTCTTGTCATAATCACCACTGTCACCATATCTCTTGTCATAATCACCACTGTCACCATCTCTCTTGTCATAATCACCACTGTCATCATCTCTCTTGTCATAATCACCACTGTCACCATCTCTCTTGTCATAATCACCACTGTCACCATCTCTCTTGTCATAATCACCACTGTCATCATCTCTCTTGTCATAATCACCACTGTCACCATCTCTCTTGTCATAATCACCACTGTCACCATCTCTCTTGTCATAATCACCACTGTCACCATCTCTCTTGTCATAATCACCACTGTCACCATCTCTCTTGTCATAATCACCACTGTCACCATCTCTCTTCTCATAATCACCACTGTCACCATCTCTCTTGTCATAATCACCACTGTCACCATCTCTCTTGTCATAATCACCACTGTCACCATCTCTCTTGTCATAATCACCACTGTCACCATCTCTCTTGTCATAATCACCACTGTCACCATCTCTCTTGTCATAATCACCACTGTCACCATCTCTCTTGTCATAATCACCACTGTCACCATCTCTCTTGTCATAATCACCACTGTCACCATCTCTCTTGTCATAATCACTACTGTCACCATCTCTCTTGTCATAATCACCACTGTCACCATCTCTCTTGTCATAATCACCACTGTCACCATCTCTCTTGTCATAATCACCACTGTCACCATCTCTCTTGTCATAATCACCACTGTCACCATCTCTCTTCTCATAATCACCACTGTCACCATCTCTCTTGTCATAATCACCACTGTCATCATCTCTCTTGTCATAATCACCACTGTCACCATCTCTCTTGTCATAATCACCACTGTCACCATCTCTCTTGTCATAATCACCACTGTCACCATCTCTCTTGTCATAATCACCACTGTCACCATCTCTCTTGTCATAATCACCACTGTCACCATCTCTCTTGTCATAATCACCACTGTCACCATCTCTCTTGTCATAATCACCACTGTCACCATCTCTCTTGTCATAATCACCACTGTCACCATCTCTCTTGTCATAATCACCACTGTCACCATCTCTCTTGTCATAATCACCACTGTCACCATCTCTCTTGTCATAATCACCACTGTCACCATCTCTCTTGTCATAATCACCACTGTCACCATCTCTCTTCTCATAATCACCACTGTCACCATCTCTCTTGTCATAATCACCACTGTCACCATCTCTCTTGTCATAATCACCACTGTCACCATCTCTCTTGTCATAATCACCACTGTCACCATCTCTCTTGTCATAATCACCACTGTCACCATCTCTCTTGTCATAATCACCACTGTCACCATCTCTCTTGTCATAATCACCACTGTCACCATCTCTCTTGTCATAATCACCACTGTCACCATCTCTCTTGTCATAATCACCACTGTCACCATCTCTCTTATAAATTATGTCTTATCATCTCTCTTCTCAGCATCTCTCTGTTCATAATCTCTCTTATCTATGCTCTTGTTATAATCACCAATTTCATCATTTCTCCTTTCATCACCTCTCATACAATCATCACCTCTCATATAATCTCTCGTCAACATTTCTCTGGTTATCATCTCTCTGGTCATCATCACCATTTTCGTAATTTTCTTGTCATCATCTCTCTGGTCATCAACACCATTTTCGTAATTTATCTTGTCATCATCTCTTTGGTCATTATCACCGTTTTCATCATTTCTCCTTCCATCACTGCACTAATAACCTATCTTGTCATCATCTCTCTGGTCATAATCACCATTTTCATCATCTCAATTGCCATTATCTCTCGTCATCAGGGATTTTGTCATCATTTCTCTTAGTTGCATGTAGAAAGCTTAATTTACTGAACTTACCTCAGTGAGAAATGGTAGTTGATAACATACCTGAGTGGGTAATGGTAGTTGATAACTTACCCGAGTGGGTAACGGTAGTTAATAACTTACCCGAGTGGGTAATGGTAGTTGATAACATACCCGAGTGGGTAACGGTAGTTGTTAACTTACCCGAGTGGATAACGGTAGTTGATAACTTACCCGAGTGGGTAACGGTAGTTGATAACTTACCCGAGTGGGTAATGGTAGTTGATAACTTACCCGAGTGGGTAATGGTAGCTGATAACTTACCTGAGTGGGTAATGGTAGTTGATAACATACCTGAGTGGGTATCGGTAGTTGATAACTTACCTGAGTGGGTAACGGTAGTTGTTAACCTACCTGAGTGAGTAATGGTAGTTGATAACTTACCTACGTGGATAACGGTAGTTGATAACTAACCCGAGTGGGTAACGGTAGTTGATAACTTACCTGAGTGGGTAATGGTAGTTGATAACTTACCTGAGTGGGTAACGGTAGTTGTTAACTTACCTGAGTGGGTAACGGTAGTTGATAACATACCTGAGTGGGTAACGGTAGTTGTTAACTTACCTGAGTGGGTAATGGTAGTTGATAACTTACCTGAGTGGATAACGGTAGTTGACAACTAACCCGAGTGGGTAACGGTAGTTGATAAGTTACATGAGTTGGTAATGGTAGTTGATAACTTACCTGAGTGGGTAACGGTAGTTGATAACATACCTGAGTGGGTAACGGTAGTTGATAACTTACCTGAGTGGGTAACGGTATTTGTTATCTTACCCGAGTGGATAACGGTAGTTGATAACTTACCCGAGTGGGTAACGGTAGTTGATAACTTACCTGAGTGGGTAATGGTAGTTGATAACTTACCTGAGTGGGTAATGGTAGTTGATAACTTAACTGAGTGGGTAACGGTAGTTGATAACTTACCCGAGTGGGTAACGGTAGTTGATAACTTACCTGAGTGGGTAATGGTAGTTGATCCGAGGCAATGATATGCCCGATGGCAGCCATTTTGTCATGAAAGAATACTTGCACGACTGACATCATTAGAGGTAGACTGTGTATAGTTCGCGCAGTGAAGACCACGCTGCCCAAGTGGTTTATCAACCTAAAATAACAATTAATTCCATATGTATACATGAACAACATTGAACATTAAGAAATAGCCATTAGATCCAAACAATATAGCTGTTCTTTCCACTATGTATTTTACATCAGCATTGAATAATTTTGACCCTTGACCCCTACCATGAATAAACAGTTTGCATATAAATGACAGACGGAACACCCCCGGTATCCGTACAGACGGAACAACCCCGGTATCCGTACAGACGGAACACACCCGGTATCCGTATAATATGAGCGCGGGTTGGATGAGGCCATACGCGGGTACGGGAATGACGCGCCACATTACATGTACGCTCAATATTTGTCATTTATTTTATGATAAGCAATGAAATACAGTGTTTTATCAGTGAAAAAAAAAGTGTTATTCCACACTGTGGTATATAGAGTTTTATTTCCACAGTAGCTGCCGGGACTACTTTGTTAATGTACAACCAACACAAATGCATTCACATTAACACAAGATATTCCTACTGTTATATTGTTAAATCCACCTTTTATTTAATTACTTTCTTTCTGTGACGTTCATATTACGTTTCGTTAAGTCATCGTGACTAGGAAAGAAGTGTGTAAAACGGTTTAGTTACTGAAATTGCTTAAATAATTGTATGTTAAATCATAAAATAAAAAGAAAATTGTTATTTTGTCGTGAATAACATATTGTATTTCATCTCGAAGTGAGAAAACTTTTATATTTTCATGCTTCGCATTCGTGAAAATATAAAGTTTTCTCACTTCTCGATGAAATAAAATATGTTATTCACTCCAAAACAACAAATATCCTCTATTTATTTAAATATTATATTCGTTATATAATTAGTTTTCGCTTTGTTAGATTCCCTGAATATTTTTCTTCGCATCCATATCTTATATTTTTCATTTTAATAGTGTTTTAGTCAAATTTTATCCGTTTTGAACTGGGCGGATCGGAAAAATCCGTGTCAACAATTGACATTTCGTCGATTTTTTAATTATACAGTAATTTTGACACGATAATAAGGACATGCACATGTAAAACATTCATTCTGTTAGTCATTTTGTCTCTATTTGGTCCCTTAATACTAACTAAGGGTTTTTAATCTGGCGTTTTGTGAGAGTGGGGTCCTAGAAAGTAGATAAGTCTTACGACGGCCATAGATAAGTACCAACGTTATATAGTAAAATTGAAGGATAAGTACCAACGCATTTCAGAAATATAGCTCTTTTATGTTGTAACTTCATCAGAACAGGGAATTTAAGCTAAATTTTGCAACAAAACCACGTCTTACTAGGTTTTTTATACAGTGTATTATATACTTTCAGTACAAGTGATATAGAGGATACTTCTGCACTGAAAGATTTAATATTTTATCGAAAATAAGTAGTTATAATTAAGTACTAGTATATCGTATGTTATTTTCTTGAGTATATGAACAGCCTCTTTAATTTGTAATCTTAATAATATCCTTTCATTATATTATATTATAACAGGACCTGTGCATCCTTTCATATACATGACGTCACTTGGCAAATATACGTCACGAAGACAACCTCAAGAGTAATTTTAATGAAATGTTAATTACAACAAACGTGCAATGCTCCCAAACCTTGCACCCCCCCCCCCCCCCCCCCCCTCCCACCCCTCCCCCCATCCCACCCAGTAATTGCACATGGTAAGGTAGTAATGAATAGTTTCTTTGAGTTTTTTCACTTTGATAACGCACTCTTATAATTACACATGGTAGCAATGAACAGTTTATCTGTGTTGTAATGCACGCTAACGCAAACGAATCCCATACATGTGAGTAATTCTATTTCTGTGCTGATGTGTACTTTAGCACGTCGTGCTACAAAGGTGAATAATTTATGTAATCAATTTGTAAGGCATGTCAAGGATTCGCGTAGCACACATTAGGAAGAAAGTGTCTGGTACAAATTACGGTCATGGCGTGTTTACGTCTCCGTGACAACTCTTTTTTTGAATATTGTTTTAACACTCGTGACTTGGTCTGTTATTATGTTAAACTTTGTTCCCAGTTCCTACCCAGAAATAATGCTATTTTCTCTCGGCAGCTATTTTACGCTTGCGTAAAACCTTGCTTGTTCTGTTAGATAAAAAAATCCATTATGAGCAGTGAACATACTAAGATATAGAGATTACTTAACTGCTGGGATCGATTATAGGGAAATCCTTCATGAGATGGTAGACGTGTGGGTTTTTTTCACGAACGAGCGTATGCGAGTGAGTAATGTTTAAGGAGTAACGTTTTATTCACTGATAAATCCCAATCTTTCACCGATAAAAATGTAAAAATTAAATATTAACTTACTTATCTCAATTATTAATCTTTTAAAATGTTTACAAAAAGACGCAGATGGAGAAAATTAATAAAGGGGAGTAATCATGTAATTTATGAGAACAAGTATATATGTAACCTACTCAGTTCCTAACAATATTCATGCACCTTATTTATTTCAATAACAAGTATGTATTGGGCGCGAGCACAACTGCCTATTGATAAATCTTTGTCGGAGCCAATTAAGATAACATTGTTCTGATGCGCTTACAATTGATTGAATTGAATGTTGTTTAACGGCTCATCGACACAGTATAGGTTATTTAGAGCCGCCCTAGAGAGAGGGGAAGGATACATAGGAATCCGGGAACCGTGCCCTACTCTTATTATCGAATAGATTCCTATGGTTCTTTAACGTGTTCGGAGGATAGACCGATACACGGGGCCGCCTGGTTTACGTTCCCATCCGACGGACGAGGCTAAGGGAAAGTGTCGTGCCCAAGAACACACAGACGAAACTCAGTGACACCACGGAGGATTGAACCCGAGGCTTCCGGTTACAAATCCGCCGCGCTACCGACTGCCAGAGAGAGGGGAAGGATACATAGGAATGCGGAAACCTGCCCTACTCTTACTATCGAATAGATTCCAAAGCTTCCAATGGTTATTTAACATGCTCGGAGGATAGACTGAAACTGAACCGTTTGTTAACGTCCCCGTCCGACGGACGAGGCTGAGGGAAAGTTTCTTGCACAAGAACACACCGACGAAAGTCAGTGACAACGGCCAGGCTTGAACCCGGGGCCAGTTACAAGTCCAACGCGCTATTCACTTGGGCAAGCCAGCCCCCGATGCGCTAACACAATTACATTTGTTGAAAAATATAACCGAATATACTAGCATGTGGATATGCCGAGATTTTAGCTTACAATTCCGAATTCCTTTTATTACAGATGTTCTATCTGAAAGCATTAGTATTACTTATACCCGGTGGGGTCACGTCCCGGGGTTTTCAGCCGCACTCCCTATAAGTACCAGCAAAGTACTAGGAAAGTATGCCATCAAGTAAGGCAGGGAAAACACTATCGGTAAGTATCTAAGAAGCTAGAAGCTTACAGGGGTATCAAATAAGAAAACAAATGCGTTTGTGCTGTTATAAACGCCCGCTTTCATACTTATCCATAGTCTTCATTTGACCTTATCCGAACAAATGTTTAGCCGTCGTAAGACTTATCCACTTTCTGGGACCGCTCTCACACAAAACGCCAGATTAAAAACCCTTAGTTAGTATTAAGGGATCAAATAAAGACAAAATGACTAACAGAATGAATGTTTTACATGTGCATGTCCTTATTATCGTGTCAAAATTACTATATAATTGAAAAATCGACGAAATGTCAATTGTTGACACGGATTTTTCCAATCCGCCCAGTTCAAAACGGATAAAATTGCTTAAAACAATACTAAAATGAAAAACATAAGATATGGATGTGAAGAAAAATATTCAGGGAACATAACAAAGCAAAAACTAATTATATAACGAATATAATATTTATATAATTGACAAATATTGAGCGTACATATACTGTGGCGCGTCTTTCATGTACCCGCGTATGGCCTTATCCGAAACGCGTTCATATTATACGGATACCGGGGGTGCGGAAATACATGTAGTTATGTTGTAATGGTGGGCAGGGCCGTAGCATGTTTTCAACATACTGATACGTGGTACGAAGTACGAATTATGAGTTGGGAGTGTTTGGGAGTAGGTGTCCCCATTACACAATGGTAATTGGGTAGTGGGTGGGGCTGCGATAAATTGTTTTCATCTTTAAACCAAAACGGTGCTCGAACAAGCGATACTTGTCAGGAATAGACACTTTATGTACGCAAACAACTGGTAGTTTTCCACCCTTACCCCATGTCCCTTCTGACTTAAATTATTGCATTTTTCAATTTTTTAGGATTTTTATTTGTTCAGTTTTATTTTTCCAAGTTATACTCCCGGAGTAAGGGAGTATGTCACGCTACGCCCCTGGTGGAAGAATACAAAGCACTGACATATAATTATATGTGGCACACATAGTAACCAGTGTAGGGGCCAGGCCCTTCTCTGCCAATATCATTGGTTATACCTGTACATTCAGGCGTTCATTTGTTTAAAGCTACACAGTCCCTATTTTAATTGGTAATAATTCATGAATATGAATGAGTCACGTGTGAAGTAGTTTCAAATCGACGAACACCTCAAAAGTCGGTATATAAGCAGAAATCGATACGCAAAATTTCACATTTTTATTTAGCCTCCGTACAGGTAACACCGATAAATATACGGCTTCAGAATATGTGATAAACAAATAGTTGCCCGGAACGGGATTTCAACCACAGCCTTGCACTTTTAAGTTTTGAAGGATGTACTCTGAACCACTAGACCACGGATATTCATTGGTATTTTGTAGCATTTTTAACACTAAATAGGCATTCCGTAATAACTAGCGCGCACACACAAACACATCAAGCGCTAAATAACAAGTACATGTCGAAATATGGTTGTTTTGAGGCGACATATTAGTTTCTTGTAGCATGATCACTTAAAATTCTCTTTGTAATAGCACACTTAATTGAAAATAACACATGTCAGAATAACAGTTAGAATAACAAGCTAGAGTATGGCAGGGAGCAGAAATGGACATGCTACAAAACAGAGTACTGTTTCATCTCGTTGGTTAATTTAACACATCGATGGGCGTATCACTCGATGTTTAAACTAATCAACGCAATGAAACCATACTCTATCTATTACATATTGATAACATACAGTATTACACCAGGCAATGTTAATTTAAACGTGCGACACGATGGACTATATGTTTATTGATCCATCTTGAGTTGCGTTCAAATAAGTTATTTTGCCTCATAATAAATGTTAGTTAGTATACTATTTTGTCAAGTAGCGTCATAGTTCAGTGGATAGAGCACCTGACTTGAAATCGGAAGGTCGTGTGTTCGAGCCCCGAAAGAGGCTAACTTTTTTTCTTTAAAAATTACTGTTACCTGTGTATAGGTACGATATTCACTGGTCGATGTCTATACAGTCAATTATTTACCGCTATATTTGCTCGCTTAATACCCGATTTCGACATGAGCTGGTGAGCATGAAGTTACTAATAAGGACACGCCTACAAAGAAGAAATCGATTGATATAGAGACTGTGTAGATTTAAGTACATCACATACACGATGGCAAATCCACGTGCATTATGACGTTCACGGCAAAAACATAATAAAAAAGGTCTTGATTCAGGAATGTTTTTGCTCTGTTACTTTTTTCTTCAAATTTTTCTCTACAACTAAAACACGCATAATCCTACTTCTTTTTTTTTTCGCCAAAGGTAATTTGTTACCTCCAATACTTTCTGAAATTAGACCTCCCAAAATGTACACGGTTATGTGCCTTTTTTCATTTCCAAGACTTTGCGAGGGCTAAAACATACATAATTAAACGCCTTGTTGATAATTTTTTGCTATGAACACGACCAAAAGGTCACATGATTTCGCCACGGTGAAATATTAAACGGGAATGAAACACGAACAGAACAAGAATGAAAAGTATGTTTTCTGAACCTTAAATGAACCATGAAGAACATATGTATGTACACAAAATCTACTCTGAGTGCATTTTTATAACGCGAATGCATTCTATACACTGATTAAGATGCAAGTGCAGTTAAAGCTTCCTTGCTTTTAACATGATTAATAGCAATAAGACTTATTAACTTAGAAAAAGCAGAGCTAAATGTTATGCAAAACCCATTCCAGTGGCACTAAGTAAAACAAGTCAACCCTCTCAACTCTCCTGTCAATAAAAAATATCACTTAACTTAAAAAAAAATCTGCAATTCATTAACCATGCAATTTATATAAATGTATGTATAATGGAGTAATGGACTGTTCTTTCTTTGAATTAAGACCATTCCATTTATGTGACAAAGGGGTGTTTTGAAAAAACAGGGTCCCCTCTGGCTTATTTTTTCTTTGCGCCACTACTTGCGCCAAATGAGGTAAGTTATAGAAACAAGCGGCCCAAGAGGGCCTGTATCGCTCTACTGGCTATAATTATGGTGTCCATGGTGGGGAGGGGTTGGGGCGGGGGTGGGGATAGAAGGATTGTGCGTCAGATATGGCAATATCAAACTAGTTTTATATAAACTGTCTTCAATTACCAAGATATGGCGGAGGGATGTACTTATCTCAAGTTTGACTGGCTTTAAAGCAAATCAAACTTTCGTTAATATAAACACTCAAACCAACTTTCCCATGTGATCACAGGGTCACCATTTGAACAAACTTGGTAGAGGACCATAAGCTGAGGGTAAATACAAAATATTAAACTGTTGGCTCTTGTTATTTCAGAGAAGAAGATTTTTTAAGTTTGTCCATAAAAGTCTATATAAAACATGTGACACTAGGCTCCCAATTAAAAAAAAGAACCAAGGTTTCTTGAGAAAAAAAAAAAAATCAAAAAAAAAAATTAACAAAAAAATTATAATGAAAAAAAGAAAAACGAAAAAGAAAAGAAAAAAAGAAGAAAAGAAATTAAAAAAAAAAAAAAAAGCAGAAAAAGAAATTAAAAAAAAAAAAAAAAAAGAGAAAAAATACAAAAAGAAATAAATAAAGAAACAAGAAAACAAAATAAAGAAAAATAAAATAAACAAACAAAAAATAATAATAAAAAGTTGAACCTTCTTATGGGGAAAAAAGTTTCGAATTTGAACCCACGCCCACTGGGGTTTCCAGTGTACATAACCAAATACTGAAAAAGGCCCAGAACCATAACTCCCGTGTTACTGGTTCGATCTGGCTGATTTTCAAACTCATCCAAGCTTTCATTGATGTCAGTTTGGGAAAGATGGAATACAAAATGAAGGCGCTAGAGTGTTCACAAGACTGAAAATCGCATTTTTCAATAATTCAAGGGCACATAACTCCGGTGTTCCTGGTCCGATATAGCTTGTTTTTGAACCTATCCGAACTTTTGTTTATATTAACAATATGTGCCAGTTTGGTAAAGATCAAATTATAAATGAAGGTGCTAGAGTGTTCACAAGGCAGAAAATGGAATTTTTCAGAAAAAACAAGGGCAATAACTCCTATGTTACTGACCCATTTAGCTGGTTTGCAACCTTGTCCAAGCTTTTATTAGTATGAACAATCTGTGCAAGTTTGGTAAATATCAAATAATAAATGAAGGTGCTAGAGTGTTCACAAGGCAGAAAATGACATTTTTGAGGAAAAAACAAGGGCCCTAACTCCGGTGTTACTAATCCGATTTGGCTGGTTTTCGAACTTTACCGAGCTTTTATTGATATTAACGACTCCAGTGTGATTTGAACCCATGACTCCTTGGGTTTCCAGTGTACATTACCAAATATTAAAAAAGGGCCATAACCATAACTCCGGTGTTACTGGTTAGATCTGACTGATTTTCAGAATCGTCCGAGCTTTCATTGATATCAACAATCTTGCCAAGTTTGGGAAAGATCGAATACAAAATGAAGGCGCTAGAGTGTTCACAAGGCTGAACATTTCATTTTTCAATAATTCAAGGGCACATAACTCCGGTGTTCCTAGTCCGATATAGCTGATTTTTGCACTTTTTCGAGCTTTCATTGATATTAGCAATCTTTGCAAGTGTGGTTCATATCAAATAATAAATGAAGGTGCTAGAGAGTTCACAACGCAGGAAATGGCATTTTTCAGAAAAAAACAAGGGCCACAACTCTGGTATTACAGACCCAATTTATTGGTTTTCGAACTTGTCCAAGCTTTCATTGGTATTAAAGTTTAGTAAAGATCAAATAATAAATAAAGGTGCTAGAGTATTAACAAGGCAGAAAATGGCATTTTTCAGATATACAAGGGTCATAACTCTCGTGTTACCGACCTAATTTAGCTAATGTTTAATTTTTTATTAACAATCTATGCAAGTTTGGTAAAGATCAAATAATAAATGAAGGTGCTAGAGTGTTCACAAGGCAGAACATGGCATTTTCCAGAAAACAACAAGAGGCCATAACTCCGGTGTTACTGATCCGATTTGGCTGGTTTTCGGCCTTTTTTAAGCTTTCATGGATATTAACAATCTGTGCAAGTTTGGTAAAGATCAAATAATAAATGAAGGTGCTAGAATGTTCACAAGGCTTAATATGGCATTTTCAGCAAAACAAGGGCATTAACTCCGGTGAAACTAATCCGATCTGGCTGGTATTCGAACTTGTTCCAGCTTTCATTGATTGATATAAAGACACTGGCAAAGTTTCGTAAAGATCCAATTAATAATGAAGGCCCTAAAGTGTTTACAATGCAAATGTTAACGGACGGACGACGGACGACAGACGACGGACAACTCGTCACCCATAAGCTCTGCTAAAAATGGAGCCAAATAGCTCCAGTGGCGATATTATACATTCATAAACTATATATACATGCATAATAATAATATTATTTAATAATAATAATAATAATAATAATAATAATAATATTCTTTATTTACAGTGGGCAAAGCATTTAGTTATAAACTAACCTTCCATGAGGCCCTCTACTACTATATCTACTATATACAAATTTACAAATGACAGAACAAATCAAATAAAGCAGTAATCAATAAAGGCAATATTGGTTTTAAATATTAAATGTTAAATGTTTGTATTCAAACTTAACGTTGCATACACTTCAACACATATACGCTCGTTTACCCTAAATGTGTACAAAAGAAACAAGCTCTAAGATGAATAAATATAATGAAGCTGTGGAAAAAGAAAAGAAGCAAGCATAATTAATAACAGCAAAAAATAAATCCGATTAATAATGAAGGCCATAGAGTGTTCACAAGGCAAAAGTTAACGCACGACGGACGACAGACGGACGGACGGACGACGGACAACTGGTCGTGTTAAAATATGTAAGTATTTGATTCGAACATTAGGTTCCTTTCATCCATTTTATGAAATTCGAATGAAATGCATCAATAGTATTTAGAGTTTTTAACTTATCTGGTAAACTGTTCCATATAATAGGTCCTGAATATGCAACACTTTGTAAATTTCTTTGTTTGGCCTTGGTGGAATAAAAGTATATGTTGATGTTGATCTTAGCACTGGCACATTATCATTTGCCATTCTATGTTTAAACATTTCATTATTATATTGAGGTGTTTCTGATTTGGTCACTTTATACATAAACTTTTCTTTTCTTAGATATAATCTTTCAAAGACTGTTAATATTTCCAATTTTTGCATGGTTTCTATACATCTATCATAGTATAGTCCATTATTATTTTACATGCGCGTTTTTGAAGACCAAAAATTCTATTAAGATTTATTTGAGATGTGCCTCCCCAAATTGTATTACAATAGTCTATGTAGGGTTGAATGTATGTTTTGTAAAACTGACTTCTGTCCTCGGTAGATAAATATTCTTTAATTCCAGATAGAAGGCATATATTTGATGTAATCTGTTTGCATATTTTATCTATGTGGATTGACCAAGTCAAGTTATTGTCAACTATGCTAAACAGAGAATATATAATACAGTTAGATATTAATAATAATTAAGGAGACACATTGATTTGAATAAATCAATTGATAGTAACTTTCATTGAAAAAAGATTGCAATTTTAGTTGCATTGCATTCCTTCACTACATCATCCATGCGAAATAATTCCTGAAGGTAATGCAGTTGGACATGTTCCAGTTCAAAATTCCTATCTATCTTATATGACCTCATTGTTTTATAGAGGGATAGTGAAAGTTTTCTGTCTTAATTATTTGAAGCATGTCATGGATTAGTGAGTGTGAATAAGCACAGGTCAGATGTAAATATCATCCAATCAAAGCCATTAGATTACCAGTAATGCTAATCCAACTAATCTCAATGGTGGGCATAGACAAGTGTTAATTGGTTTATTGTTCATTTTGTTATTGAAAGGCCCCTTTTTTGTGTTTGGCGACTTAAAAAACATACTTATAGAGTAAGACCTATATATATTTTGCTCAAGTCGTTTTCGCCAAATGCTAAAAGTTAGAGCCAATTTGATATTTTCTTCTCATTTGGCTCTATTGGCGATGCCCAGAGCAGACCCTAGAAAAATGATCAGCAGCCGGACATTGTGAAGCCTGATCAGCTTGCAAGTTACTCGCAGGCTGATCTGGGTTTACAATGGCCGCAAAGGCTATTATAGTCGTGCTTAGCGGGTTAAGGGTTAAAAGTAAATAACAGTTATACATAAAAGTAAATTCCACTTTAATAAATGAGCATTGACTTACCTATGAGATGCTACTTGACAGCGGTTATCTGTGCCAGGAGGGAGTCTCTCCATGACAACGGGACCCCAGAGTGTCTGAATATTCTCGGGTACAATGGCTGTCTCGTACTTTCCCTGGTCGAGAAACAGAAGTGCCACGCCCCTTTTTGGAGCACTAAAGCTCCCTTGCATATCCAAATAGATATTTCGCGCCAGTACAACATTGGTGTCGACGTTTCCTCCACTACGAGCATTGGCTACTTCCTCCATCAGTGGTAGAATGTTGAATTCCCCTTCACCAACCACCTCCTTGGTCCCACAACAGGCAAAACCGGTTTTCTCTACCAGTGTAAAACTGATATTATTATCCGTACGTGTGTCAAATGAGTATGCGCCAACAAACTTCCATGTGAAATGTCGGTCTCCAGCAACGCTTCCCGAAGGTCTACAGATATCAAACCAAGCAGTCACCATCTTGTTATCGGCACTCGTGAAACCCTTAAGTTTAATGTTCTTGAACCTGTTTGGCCCTGCAGACTCATCTAAGTGGAGCATAATTTGGTCTATAGTGACGTTGCAACTCTTTGTTGAGAAACTATACGTATCTTCCTGAGAGAGTCTATACAGAACACGCTCTGGAGGATTCCCACGATACATTGCCCCGAACAAAGAAAAAGTCTCATTAAAATGTTCTTTCCATTTCTGCCGGGTTTGCACATCAGCGTTGTACAATTTTGATCCCTCTCCCCTATCTGTAACATTGTCGTCGTGATTAAACAGGTTGCCTATAATTGCCATCATGTCTTTCTTGTAGGCCCAAGGGTTCAGTTGATGGGCATGCCATATTAGGTCAATGTCGTAAGTGGGTACCAAGAAATCCTCCGGAAACTGTTGATTCAAGTATAAAAACTTCTTGTACCTTAGCAGCCCTCCGCTCAAGTATTTTGGATCGCGATAGTGAGGCAGTGACACCTGGTAGTAGAAAGATTTCTGCCTTTGTGCCGCTTGAACAATATCGTACGTGATTTGTGATCTGAAACTTTTCAAATGAAATGGGGAGCTGTAATCAACATGGAAAGGTTCATGGTCATTCTGGTATTTCTGCTTCCAGTATGTCAGAGACTTATTGATTTTTTTGGCATAGTCTTTTCTACTCATGAGAGATGTATTCATGAGAGTGTGATTTATAACGGTGTTGACAATCGCGGCACAGTCCCTTGAATACGCCCTTGGGGACAGCATGTGACACTGCCACACCCATTCTATGTCTAACGGAGCTGCCAAGCACTCGTTTGGGTAGTCGGCGGCCAATGGAAGCCAATATTTCTCATACCTGTAAACTGCACGTGCAATTACCTTGGGATTCTTGAATTCAGCAACGCTATCAGCAGCTTTTAGGAATGCCAACTGGAACAGAGCTTGTTGCTCCAGATCAACGCTGAACTTGATTGTTTTAGCATTAAAGGTAAACGGCATCTTCTGATATTCATCGCTGAACTTGACTGTTTTAGCATTAAACGGTAAACGGCATCTTCTGATATTCATTTATGTAACATCGACGGTTTTAACCTGAAATGATACGAAAACAAGGCAATATTAGAACATGCCAGCCAGTGTAAATTTAGAAAAAATTTATCAAGTAGTTTCAGAGGAGTACAGTGTGGGGAATCGCGCGAATTTTTGTAGAATGCATGTCATGGTAAATGGCGTCCGGCGAGAACAGCTTTAAAGAAAAATAAAGGTAAATAGCATTTAAATGTTCAACATGGCCTATGCTTGTCGCAATTATAAGACCTTTAGCCTGATATGTTTATTTTCCCCGTAGGTTTTCTAGTTTTTGTGTGATGCTTAAGGTTTTGATCGAGTCGTACACTTCATCGCCATGTATTTTGTAGCTAAACGTGACTTTGTCGGTATCTTATGTTAATTTGGGCTTAACATTTCATAAGAAATGACATAATAAATATAATGCGTGTAAAACAGTGTCCCCAAGAACTGAAATATAATGGAAATCTGGAAAACAAGAGGCCCAAGAGCACCTGTATCGCTCTACTGGCTATATGGAATCTTTGATGGGGAACACGACAACAACATGCGCAACTAGGCTTGATACGCATCATTCCTGCCAAGTTTCACTGAAATCCAGCCAGGGGTTCAGATAATGTTTGCGTATATTAGGCCATAACTCATTCAACCAGAATACAGCGATGATCGGTGCAACTAGGCTTGGTACTTACTCATCATCCCTGCCAAAATTGAAATTCGGCCAGGAGTTCAGAAGAGACTTGTCTGAATAAAGCTTGTGTATCAAAACGTTTAAAGGGCTATAACTCCGCAAAATCCATTCAACCGGAACACGGCGATGACATGCACAACTAGGCCTGGTACTGATCATTCGTGCGCTGCAAAGTTTCACTGAAAACCAGTCAGGTGTTCAGGAGAACGTAGTCTGGACAAAATGTATGTATTAAACATTTAAAGGGCCATAACTCAGCCAAAACTCTTTTAACGGAAATATAACACGCATAATTAGGCTTGGTACGGATCATCCCTTTAAAATTTTGTTGAAATCCAGCCAATGGTTAAAGAGAAATAGTCCAGATAAAGTTTGTTTATTAAAACCTTTAAAGGCCATAACTCCCTGCAGTTTCGCTGAAATCCGGCCAGGGGTTCAGGGAAAAAAAGACCGGACAAAGTTTGTGTATTAAAACCCTTTAAGGGCCATCATTCTGCCAACATTCATTCAACTGGAACACGGTAACGATATACATAACTAGATTTGGTATGAAAATCCTATCGTCTTAATGAGGCAAAATACAGCATTTTTAACTAAATCAGGGGCCGAAACTCCGGTGTTACTGATCCGATTTGGCTGGTTTTTAGCTCTACTGGCCAAAGGCCAGGAGGGCTTATGCGATCACTTTTCGTCCGTCTGTCTGTCCATCCGTCCGTCCGTCTGTCTGTTAGCAATTTTATAAAATCGAGTTTTGTTTTTCGTGGCCGCCAGTCATCCAAGATGGCCACCATGGCTAAAACTAGGTCAAACTTAAGGAAATTTCAAACGACATCTCCGAAACCACTTATTCCATTCTACTGAAATATCATATACATGTTCCTTGGGTTGGCCTCTATCAAGTATGTGTTTTTCGTTATCGTCGAATAATCAAAATGGCCGCCACGGTGACTCAAAGTTTACATAGAGTTATATAGGAAAAGGTTAAAAATGACATCTTCTCTGAAACCGCTTGAAGGATTTTGATGAAACTTAATCACAATGATATTTGGGATAGTCTCTCTCAGATTTATGTTTTTCGCGGCCGCCAGTCATCAAAGATGGCCGCCATGGCTAAAACTGGGTCAAATTTAAGGAAATTTCAAACGACATCTCCTCCGAAACCACTAATTCCATTCTTGTGAAATATCATATATATGTTCCTTGGGTTGGCCTCTATGAAGTTTGTGTTTTTCGTTTTCGTCTAATAATCAAAATGGCCACCACGGCGACCCAAAGATTACATAGAGTTATATAGGAAAAGGTTAAAAATTACATCTTCTTTGAAACAGCCTGAAAGATTTTGATGAAACTTAAGCACAATAATATTTGGGATAGTCCCTCTCAGATTTATGTTTTTTGCGGCCGCCAGTCATCCAAGATGGCCGCCATGGCTAAAACTAGGTCAAATTAAGTAAATTCCAAACGACATCTCCGAAGAAACCACTGATTCTATTCTACTGAAATATCATATACATGTTCCTTGGGTTGGCCTCTATTAAGTTTATGTTTTTCGTTATTGTCGAATAATCAAAATGTACATAGAGTGAAAAGGTTAAAAATTACATCTTCTGTGAAACCGCTTGAAGGTTATGATGAAACTTAAGCACAATGATATTTGGGATTGTCTCTCTCAGATTTGTATTTGTCACGGCCGCCAGTCATCCAAGATGGCCGCCATGGCTAAAACTAGGTCAAGTTTAAGGAAATTTCAAACGACATCTCCTAAACGACTTATTCTATTCTTGTTAAATATCATATACATGTTCCTTGGGTTAGCCTCTATCAAGTTTGTGTTTTTCAGTATCTTCAAATAATCAAATATATTCAAAATGGCCGTCACGATAACCCAAAGTTTACATATAGTTATATATAGGAAACATTTTTCTTGGGTTGGCCTCTATCATGTTTATGTTTTTGAATCACATCATTCAAGTAGAGCGTCTACAGACCCTCTTGGGCCTCTTGTTGAACTTGTCCGAGCTTTTATCGATATTAACAATCTTTGCAAGTTTGGTAAAGATCAAATAATAAATGAAGGTGCTGGAGTGTTCATAAGGCAGAAAATGTCATTTTTCAGAGAAAAAACAAGGGCCATAACTCCGGTGTTACTGATTCGATTTGGCTGGTGTTTTAACTTGTCTGAGCTTTTATCAATATTAACAATCTGTGCAAGTTTGGTAAAGATCAAATATTAAATGAAGGTGCTAGAGTGTTCACAAGGCAGAAAATGGCATTTTTCACTTTCTGAAAAATGCCATTTTCTGCCTTGTGAACACTCTAGCACCTTCATTTATTATTTTATCTTTAACATGGGATTTACAACTCACAACGGGAGAGGGTGGTGGGAAGGGGAGGTCCGATATGGCATATGGAAAAAATATTTGCCTCATATGGCATATGGAAAAAATATATATGGAAAAAACAAGTATTAAAAATAAAGATATGGTGCAAGTCAAAACAAAATCACATGAGATTTAGAATTTGTTTTTGGCTATATGGTATATGGAGTAAAAAAATAGGCTCCTAATTTGGCATATGGAAAAAACTAACAGAGGCTCAGTTATTGTTTAATATTTATTTTTTTACTTCTGGCATATCACAAAAAGTGTCTGGTTGACGGATTTCTGAGTTATGTCCATTATTCACAAATTATGATATATTTGTTATATTTGTTTTGTGTTTGCCACAAAGCTATATATTTTATAACCAATTTAGCTGTTTTTCGAACTTGTCCAAGCTTTCATTGGCATTAACAATCTGTGGAAGTTTGGTAACGATCAAAAAATAAATGAAGGTGCTAGAGTGTTCATAAGGCTTACAATGCCATTTTTCAGCAAAACAAGGGCCATAACTCTGGTGAAATTAATCCGATCAGGCTGGTTTTTGAACTTGACCGAGCTTTCATTGATATACAAACACTGGCAAAGTTTCGTAAAGATCCGATTAATAATGAAGGCCCTAGAGTGTTCACAAGGCAAAAGTTAACGGACGGACGACGGACGGACAACCAAAATGAAAAAAAGTGCATAACACGTCGCAGTTTTCAAGAGAATACGCTACAAGTAAGATGTTTATTGAGGGAATACATAACACGTACACGATAACAAAGCAATTCATTAGTGCACTGGTGCAAACAATGTAAAACTCGCGGTGATAATGATCATAAATAGCGTTCTGTGTGTTGTGTCATGGACATGTCAGCAACATATTCGATTAACGAACACGAAAACGACAAGAAAGACTTTCATGCATAAGTAGGCATAAGTAAAATCAAACGGTGCCTTTTACGGAACACCTATGTATTTTAATTTATATACTGAGCAAAAAAAGAAACGTCCCCAACTTTACCCATAGATTTAGACACAATGAAATTATATTTTATTTAATCTTATATGCCAATACCTTTGTTAAAGGCCAGCACTGTCATGAAAACAATTTTCTTTGAATCAAACTTGTGGGCAAACTTATTCCCCTTGATTTGGTTTAAACAGCATTTCCGGGTCTTGTGGTTAAAACTTTGAGTAAACACAGTTTTGTTATATTGAAATAAACAGAGAATGACCTCATCACCACAAGAACAGAGAAAAGACGTTGATCTTTTCACTCATTTTTGCGCCATACAGCTTTCAAGAACGAATATTTTCAGATTACCTCCCTTTATAATAAAAATATAGTGATTTCGCAATTTGAATAAAACATGTTTTAGCAGCAACAGACAAACTTTGGTTTTTGATGATTATTAAATATTGATCAGAATGATTGAGTGATAAGTGTAAAATGATGACATTTTATCTAGATTGGTGTACAAAGTGTAACAAAGTCAACCCTATGCAAATCACAGCTTAAAAGAGGGACGTTTCTATTTTTGCTGAGTATATTTACATGCGCGTAGCTATGCGTAGGCCCTTAAGGCACTAGCCTGCATGCACATGAATGTTAAAAGATCTTATCTCATTTCAGTTCTATAACAAATAATATCAAACAGAAAACTAGTGTATTCGCAATACAATGTATTGTTATTGAAATATGCCACCCATTTCTATATCAATACAACATTATTATATACCAACGGATATCCGCTCTTGCAATTTCTTTTACTGGTTCAGGGCTCATACGTTTTAGTTTCAATTCCGTTAAAAAAAAAAAAAAAATGCTTAACCAGAACAGTACAGTAGGAATGGTTTATGAAAATAAACAATAATATACTGCCAAATTGTTCTCGAGCATAACATTTCGACGTAAAACCCGTCATAAATATCGGATGAAAATATAGTACTCAGCCAATAGTAATAATTATCATAATGATTTTAAATCTATTTCATTTTAAAGGAAAACAAAAAAGGCGTCCACCCACGTATTCCTAATTAATGAACATCACCAAGGCCACTGTATCTGCCTTATCCTGTTTTAAGTATATGTACAATTTAAATTAGTGTGTATTTGAGGTTTCCCCAAAACGTATAATAATATGCCTTAATGCTCATAAACAAAGTTTTCCATTAAATGTGGTATACGGGTACATTTAGATTATACGATAACAGTTATGACGCACATCGATTCAATGCAATTTGTAACTTGACAAAAAAGGAGTAAAACAGCTTTATTTCAAAACCACATTTTGAAGTATATTTTGTATAAAAGGAATGTACTTTTAATAGGTCCTTAAAGCATGTACTGTAGCTCGGGGAACATGGTTTGAGAGGTAAATAAGATTAGCGCATCTCAAGCGTGTCGTATCGTAATGTAAATTGCGTATGAACCGGGAATTGTATATCTTTATGATGGTAGATTACCGACTTTTTGAGCGCCAACCATTTTTTTTCTTCAAATTACTGAATAACCATAGCAGACTCTGCCCCTACCCACTCTGAACATGGAAAGGGGTGGGGGTGGCCCCCGGCTCCTATGCACTAATCTATACTATGACGATAGCTGTGACTTTTAAAGCGAAATGCGACAGTAAATGGTGTATTTATGTTTTATTAGAACGTCTTATTTTAAATATTGTTTAAGATTCCTAGAAATAATTAAATTGTGTGTCGATCACCTTTTAATTAATTACCGTTTCTGAAACATACTAAACACACACACAACACTCTCTGTGTTAAGGTTTTGCAGTGCTAATCTAGTTTATTTTCCCCACTGAAAAACATGACGACAATACAACTGTTACATTTAAAGGCAATATTGATTGCAAATTTACAAAGAAGTTGCTCCAGAATGCAAGATTTTGAATAGTTTAAAAAAAATATGACTGGAGACTATGACCTCGGACCCCTTAATAAACTTGCACCTGCTAAATGGGCCTGCACATTAAATTTAACATTGCTAGGCCCTTGATTAATATATGACAATTTTGAGACTTTTAATTAAAAAATACAAGAAACAGGCTGTGTCTTAGTTTAAGTTACTGAAAATCATATTTCATCAGCAATATGTTTCTGAAATCATTTTAACTGGCTAAATGTTCGACATCTTTTTACCTTTTGAAATACATTTTTTCACATTCCACATTCGACATGTCTCGCATAAAACAATAGTGTGCGTTTTGATGTAAAAAGGTCAATTGGGTAAATCATGATTTCAATCATTTTTCACATTTGTGTTTAAGACGAAATCCGTTTTTTTCACGGAATTGAAAGCACGTGATTTTTTAACTGGTTGACATCAAAACATATGTAGCAACGGTAATAGGTCCAGCATTTACAGAACAAAGTCAGTCCGACAAGTACTACAGCAAAAAGTGCATCACAAACACATTCAATTCAAAAAGTACATCACAAACAAATAAGGGTCGACAACAAGGGTACCGCCTTGGAACGGTAAGTGGCAAAAAGGACCACCGGGGAGTTTAAACCGGTTCAAAGGTGCACCAAACCTCACTCTTACCCTGTTATCATCCCTAAACAGGACCGTGTAAATAAAAATAATCCCCGCTATGTTACCCTACATTTGAGACAGCGTAGATAGGTGTTATAAGAAAAAAAACAGAAATGTATTTAAAAAAAAATTAAACCTAAGGAGCTAATCTCATATGTACTCGATGATTTGTCAGAAGTCAGAACAACTCGAGGAACACCGTTAAGGGCATGACAAAATGGAGTGAGGGGCATTCAGCAAACCGTCCCCGTCTAAGAGGATTTAGGAACTCGTCATCATAGAGACCCCACCCGTCCTGTCGTCGTACAGTCTACGAGAAAAACATAATTGCATCTGGAGAAGGGTCTATAACCAAGCATGCAGTGCGCCGCAGAATATTTCGGTCGTAAACCTTTTTCTTTTTATTTTTTTAATAATGTTGATAAATAATACATGGAAATTAACAAGACCGATAATCTTCCTAAGTCACATAAAAGACGTGGGGTTGTGATAAATCTTTTCGCAGAAGTGTTTTAAGATTACTACATGTATTGTATTTATCTAGCATAGCAGTGTAACGATAATAAAACTTAGAAATCACCTTACGTAACTTATGGCAACGGTAACCCTGTTGATAAAGAGTTTCGGTAATGTGTAGATTAAGAAGGTTGAAGTTGAAGCTTTTAACAATGCTACATGCTCTGACAAAACAAATCACCTGAGAAATATACACACCGTACGAAACAGTTTTAGTGATATACCATCTAAGTGTGGATAAATTATAATATCGAACCAAATGAACACTCGGTTCAGATATGTTTTTGCTTCATATATGTCTTCATGCTAATCGAATGTTTATCAACTAAAGGGCACATACCCCTATAAAGTGAGCCCTTTCTTCCGCCGCAAAAGGTCACATGCTTTTTTTTCAAGCGTGATCTTGAACTAATATCGACAGCGCATCCGTGATACTGGTGAAAACACCACCACCGCGACACAGTAATGCAGTGTGTAACAACGCTAAAGGTAACAGTTCCGCTAAAGGTAACAACCGCCGCTAAAGGTAACAATTCCAACGCTAAAGGTTATAACCTCCGCTAAAGTTAACACTCACTTCTTCCGCTAAAGGTAACAACGCTAACGCTAAAGGTAACAACTTTTCATGTTAACGCTAAAGGTATCAATTGTCTACGCTAAAGGTAACAACGTTTTTCAAAATCTACAGTTTCAATGAAAATGTTGTTAACAGGTTCTTGTTAGTTACTGAGGCACTTGATTCGCTTCTAACAGATGCGACATTAACATCATACATAAATAAAATAAAAGGAAGGGTGTGTGTGTGGCTTTGGCTCACATGATGGAAGTCGTGGGCTCGATCCCCGACCGGGTCACACCATATACTTAACTAGTAGCTCCACTGATTGACGCTTATGATATCAGGGGTATGCTATGACTGGTCGGCCCGATGTCAGTTTAATGTGACAGGATGAGTCATGGCATGGGTCTACGGCGTGATCCACTCCTATATATGCACTATTTATGCACACTGCATGTACTTAGCGTATTTTAACATACACTCAAGTGATATGAAAACGCGGGAATTTCAGCTATATATTGTATGTACAATATGCTGCTTTTAATCGAATGGTACATGGCTACGAAAGACCTTTCCTTTTGGAAAAAAATACTAAAACAACAAATAATACAGCAAATAGTATTCCTTCAATGTTTCATTATTCACAGAGTACGCGTTTGGCTCAATCATATGAGCAAACTTAGGATGCAACATTTTGCAAACTATTTACGTTAAATACAGTACTGAACTAGCTCAATTTTTCAAAGAGCTACTTCAACATTTATGAAGTTCTTGTTACAAAGTGTAGTGTGATTATAACGTCTACAACATCACAGTTGTGTCCTTTCTCTAGTTAACTGCAACTTTCTTTTTAAAAAACATCTTGGGATTTCTTTGGAATATTATGTGCAATTAAGTGTGCAGTATATACAATATATAGCGGAAATTCCCGTGTTGCGTTTTCATATCACTTGAGTGTATTTTGTCCATTTTTGCTAATACACAGGTTTTTCAGTATACATTTTTATACATATTGAAAATAATATTCTGATTAAGATAACATTTATGTAAGAATGTATATGTGTAACATCTCGTTGTGATATAATCACAATATATTATAAATAAATCTCAAATCCCAGGGCTTATCTTAATCAGAAATCTTCATCATGCACATACATGCATAAGTATGCGTACGGTTGTTCATTTGACGAATTAACATCTTTATATTGATCATCACAGAAGCAGATCAACCCACTCAGTATTTCTGGTCGTTAAAAACTGGTTCATAACATTAGGACCCGTGTCTTTAACAATCTCATAGCCACACTCTGTTAGGTCTGGCACATTTACTCATTTAGCTTATCCTCCCCAAATCAGTAACTGACATGCACACTTGATAGATGAAGTAAAAGCCTTCCATATGTTTGGGGGTGTGGGGCGTACTTCCTTGGGTTTAAACTCTTGTTTTCAAGTACCCATTTTTTTATTCCCAACGTATTCAGAGACATACATTTATTGGACAAATAATTCTTAAGCCTCACCAGCACCGTTCATCATTACATTAGATGCCATTTTCTTGACAATTTCAAAGGAAGAGCAACAGGTGTCGCACTCTGTGAGCGTGTAACGTTCATCGACAACATCCGCTCACATTAACGTTTATCAACATCACAATGTATATGGATTAATCTGGTCAAATCTAAATGCTTTTCTTGTCAATCTCAAGGAACAGTTTTTCCACACCCAAATGGTCCAAGTGGTATACCAGTAATTTAAGTACATCCGTGTCTGGTCTAAGAAGAAGAACAACAACACCTTGTCTGACTTTGGACTTGGCTGTATAGCAATAAATGAAAGCTCGGAAAAGTAAAAAAACCCAGCCAGATCGGACCAGTAACAACGGAAGTATGGCCCTTGATTGAGTTAAAAATGCTATATTTTGCCTCGTTAAGACGATAAACGTTACTAGATTGCTAGATTGTTAATATCAATGAAAGCTCGGAAAAGTTCGAAAACCAGCCAGATCGGACCAGTAGCAGCGGAGTTATGGCAATTGATTTCGTTAAACATGCTATATTTTGCCTCGTTAATACAATAGGGCCTTCATTTTTCGTCTTTTCTTTATCAAACTTTACGACATTGTTAATATCAAATAAAGCTCGGACAAGTTCGAAAATCAGCCATATCGGACTACTTACAGCGGAGATGGCCCTTGATTTAGTTAAAAATGCTATATTTTGCCGCGTTAAGACGATAGAGCCTTCATTTTTCATCCGATCTTCACCAAACTTTATCAGATTGCTAATGTCGATAAAAGCTCAGAAAAGTTCGAAAACCAGCCAGATTGGACCAGTAACAGCGGAGTTAAGACCCTTGATTTAGTTAAAAATGCTAAATTTTGCCTCATAAGACGATAGGACCTTCATTTTTCATCCGAGCTTTACGACAACACAGAAGTACAACACAGAGCAACCTATTTAATACCAGTGACTTTTACTGAGACATTTGAACAACAGTTACTCTAAGGATTCCATTCTGCAGACAGTAATTACTATAACTCAGTTTTCATTGATCCTTTATATACTCAGTTTTTCATTTACTCAGTTTTCATTTAAATTCATTTATTCCTCTGTAGAAAAATAAATTAACTCACACATTTAGTTACGTTTTTTACTTATAATTTACTTTCAAAAACAATATATATATAACGTCAGGGTACGAAACAACCCATGTACAATGCCCAGGTACAAAATGTCCAACTGTATGGTACGACACCTCTAAGTCATTGGACGTTTCGTACCAAACAATCCAGGTTACAAAACACCCAAGGTATGAAACGTCCTGTATCCTAGCAAAATAGCCTACTTTTTTCACCCTCATTGGCTGAGAAAACTCCCCTATTTGTTTTTATTTTTATTAACAACATTTCTCCCTCTTACTTTCTCAATGCTGTTATGTATTGGATACAATGATTCATTTATTAAAGGGAATGTAGCGACACAGCCATACATATTATTGAGTTCTTAAAAACTTGGAAAAGGGTGAAAGAAGTATCCATATTGGATGATAAACAAAGAAGATATGATAATTTGAATGTTCTGTTGAAACAGATATGGATTATCAGGGCTTTTTTACCTTATATAACAGAGGCCTGTAAAGGGTCTCTTCCCAATTGTAAATTCGACATTTTTTTCCCAACTGTGGCAGAAATCTTTCCCAATCAGAAGGCAGCAGTCTCATATAATTTGAGGAAAAGCTTGAAGTCTGCAATGTGTTTATGTCTGTTAATCCGACTAAGATAAGTTAGTAAGTATACTTAATAATGGATGTAAATATAAATAAAGCGTAGTAGTGTCATATTTATTTGACTGATGAAATCTTACATTTTCCCCAAAATGAGAAATAAGCACGCTTTTTCTTCCCAAAATGGACATGCTTGTGCTTCTGGGAGCGAGATTTTCAAGTTTAAGGGGGAAAATAATGCGTTTTCGAGATATAGTGGGAACAGTGTATTAGGCAGAATTTGAAGAGTTGTGCACATATGCAAAACAGGTATATTTGAGATAAACTGTCTTCTGTAAATGTATTCCAAACATAATAATGTTGAAAAAGTTAGAGGGGGAAATAATGTTAAAAGGACAATGTCCGTGACTTTTAGCAATAAAACACAAAATAATTACGCCGACAAACATAACACACCAACCATTATTGAATATTTACTAAATAAAACCAAGATTGTTTGACGTATTTCAATAGCGGTACAAAAAAAGTAGATTTATAATAAATAAAACCTTTTTTTTCAAACTGACGAATGTATTACTACAGGCTTATTTTATGCTAATGTTTTCATGTAAGCAGTTCTCTGAACAAGAGCTCCGCCAACGGTACAGATGCTCGACTTTGGTAAAATTACAATTGATAAACAACCCTTACCAAAAATACAGGCTTCTGGCGACTATTTGCTGCAACTCTGCGGCAAACATTGCTGAAAAGCTGCCGCGGACAAGTTTGCGGCGAAGTTGCGGTACACTTTTACCATGCAAATGAGGTCTGCAGCAAAGCTGCACCAAACAAATATGCAAATGAGGTTCTGGTGATGCTCTGGCGATGTTCACCGCAACTTTGCCGCAGACCTCATTTGCATGGTAAAAGTGTGCAGCAAACTTCATTTGCATAACACTGTATGCTGTAACCTTCTGGCGATGTTTTGGCGATGTTTGCTGCAACTTTGCCGCAGACTTTAAGTGTGCGGCAACTTTGCAGCAAAATCCATTTTCATAAAATATTTCTCTGCAATGTTCTGGCGATGCTTGTGGTGATGTTTCCTGCAAAGTTGCGGCAATGTTCGCCAACACATCGCGGCAAACTTCTTTAAAATAATAATGGACTGAAATTATGAAATAGAACAATGGTGCGCCGCTTTAAAAAGTATATATATTTAGCTCAAAAACATGATTTTTTACACTATTTAACATGGACTGCACCATATGCAACAAATGGAAAATATTTAAATAAATCCACTCTATTTAAATGCTCTCGATTTAAAGTATATCCTTACGATTTAGATTATATCCTCACGATTTAAATATATCCATATGATTCAACTAAATGGTTTTGATTTAAATAATTGTTTGTGATCTAAATAAATCGACCTTCGTTATATGCTATAAATGTGCAACAAATTAATTAAATTCACTATATTTAAATAAATCGACACGATTTAAATAAATTGACACTATTTAAATAAATCCTCACAAAATTCAAATCTGTATGAGCGTAAACAGAACTATTTTAAATATGCGCGGGCGGGGTCTAAATTGTTTTAAGTAAATGTTGCACATTTAACTTAAAAATCATTAGGATATAAGCATAAAATTTAAATCGTATGGATATGTTTTAATCGTGAGGATTATATTTATATATAGAGGATTTATTTAAATAGTGTGAATTCATTTAAATCATGTCGATTTATTTAAATATGGTGCAGTCCATTATGTTAAATAGTGAAAAAACAACATGTTTTTGAGATAAATAGTTTTGTTACAAAAGGCGCCCCATGTGGAACAAGTTGGAATAGGTTGTCACTGTATTAACTTTGAACACAACTGAATAAAGATGATCTCATCATTACATGGGGTGTTGAGTTAAATAGTATGCAGAATTCATACTGTAAATTAAAATTCTGGCATACAAACACATTCTAAATTAAGTAATCCCTAACTAAGCCATACAATAATAAATCCCATCCAGCCCATTTTCATGGAGATGTCGAGCGTTGTCATTTCTACATTACTCTCATTTTATGGAGATATCGAGCGCTGTCATTTCTGCATTACTCCCATTTTTATGGAAATGTCGAGCGCGGTCATTTCTGCCGTACTCTCATTTTCACGGGGATGTTGAATGCTGTCATTCCGCAGTACTCCTATTTTCATGGAGATGTCAAGCGCTGTCATTCCTGCATTACTCCATTAGGCGGTCCCGCCTTAATTCCATTAAGAGTTGTTAAAGCTTATATAAGGATGTTTTTATAACTGATATTTCGACAATAAAACACGTTTAAAAACATATTTTATTGAAAAAAATGTGATAACCAGTTTCAAAATACCTATTAAATGTTTTAATTTTACAATATGCAAACTTTTTAAGCCGATTTTAAAGTTTTATTTCATACCCCAGCCAACCCCGCTTTTGCTTCTTGGAGAAGTGGTTGGATGGGGTATAAAAGTTAATACTCGGACCACGTAATGCCCATTTTCATGGCGATATCGAGTGCTGTCATTCCTGCATTACTCCCATTTTCATGGAGATGTCGAGCTCTTCATTCCTGCAATACTCCAATTTTCTGGAGATGTCGAGTGTTGTCATTCCTGCATTACTCCCATTTTTATGTAGATGTCGAGTACTGTCATTCCTCCCATTGTCATGGAGATGTCGAGCGCTGTCATTAATGCATTACTCTAATTTTCATGTAGTTAACAAGCGTTGTCATTTCTACTTTACTCCCATTTTCATGGAGATGTCGAACGCTGGAATGTTTGCATTACTCTCATTTTCACGGAGATGTCGAGCGCTGTCATCTCTGATTTACTCTCATTTTCATGGAAATGTTGAGCGCTGGAATTTCTGCATTACTCTCATTTTCATGGAGATGTCGAGCACTGTCATTTCTGCATTACTCCTATTTTCATGGAGATGTCCAATAGGCACTTGGTGCCTGGATAATATCTTAGAATCATCACCAGACCCTAGACAGGCTCACAAACGTAAATATACACATTTACCTATGGAGGTCAGGTTATGGGTCTGATGATCTGGGCTGATTCCAAAAGTTCCAGGCGACTGTTACCTAGCCAGCAATTACGGGTTTTTGAAGATGAAAAACTTGTTATTTCCCAACATATAAAATAAAAACAGTTAATATAGACGTACAATATACAGGTGCGGAACATCCTCTTCAGAATATTCACTCAACTCAAACAAAACTCATTCAAATCCATTGTTTTAAATTGTTACAATTTCATTGAAAAATATTACACATAACACACCATTGTCTATATAACTACATGATAACTGGCTATATTTATGTAAAAATACCAGAATTTCATGAACACATGTGTTTCTAATAGTATAATCTCTACAGGATACTGCATGATACTGCATCAGATCAAAGGAAATTGCATTATATCCTGTAATAATAACTAACTGACCCAGTGAGCTAGTTTATCCAGGATTTTTCTCACTCTATCGTATATTGAGTGTTTTTACATGACTGTAGACTTATATTATTCTGATATTAGCGCTACTTATCTTTGTCATTGATTAACTTTTAAATGCATGTTTTAAAGTATGTGTTCTTAAATTTCAAAGTAGATATACATTTTTATATTTACTATATAATAACTCAAAATGACTTAAACTATTAAATTGACTTGTCATCATGGTCATGTTAATGCAGAGTAATACTGATATCATTTTGCGCTTGGAAGACAATTTTAATTGTTCCGGTTTTAAATGTTGGATCGATTTATCATTGTGTTTGGACGAGCACATCTCAGATGCAGATTATGAACATGCTAGTAAAATATGGAAGGCATTTACTCTGCATTAACATGACCATGATGACAAGTTCATTTAATAGTTTGTCATATTGAATTATTATATTGTAACTATCTACAATGGAAAAAAATAAAGTTTCACTATCAGAATGGTATTTAAAAATGTTCTTGCAACAACATAATAAATATTTTTGCTTTTTCTGAAAAGAAATAAGGTTTCAGTAAAAAATGTAAACTTCGCTAAATTACTTGTTCAAGCAAATTTCACTTTAGTAATAAGTAACATAGAAATAATAAAATCCTGTATAAAGTTTAAGTTTTGCGATGATCAATGGAAAAGTTTGTCGTAATGTTGTGTGATGTTGTGACGAATAAAGAAACGGCAATCTTAATTGAAAGGTTTGTGGCGATGTTACGGCGTGCAATAAAAAATATAATCGAAATGGTAAAGTTTGTCGCAATGTTGTGGCGAACAAAAAAACTACAAGTAAGTTTGTGATGATGTTAATTATGGCGAACGTTCCAAATAAACAAATGTTTCCGGCGAACCTCTGGTGAATGTATAGTATTTTAGCGAGTTTGCGGCAAATTCGCCAAAGATTACCATGGTGTTTGCGGCAACATCACCGCTAGTGGGGAACATTGGCCAACAATTAAGAATTGTTCTGGCGAACAAAATTGTTCGCTGCAAGCTTGCAGCAAACCTTCACATTTGGTAAGGGAACGTTTCCATCAATTGCATACAAGCTTTAACCAAGATTTCTAAGTATAAAAGGGGCCATAATTTTGTTATAATAAACACTTGGGAGTAGTACAGAAACGCAGGTGTCTGGCGCAGTTTCCCCCTCCATGAAACAACCATCAAATTTGCTTCCGCGGTTTGAAACACAAATTTAAATTATTTTAGAAAACTGCCAGAGTAACCTAAAGCCATTTTCAAACGAGAATGGCATATTGCTTTTAAATCAACAATTTGAAACTAGTAATACAAACTCCTCAGGGAAAAACTCTACCCACTTTCTATACTACTTATAACTATGTTTCCAATCAGCAAACACAATTAGCAAACCAAGATTATTCCAAACCCTAGCGAAATGCTCCCCTATGCAAGGGGCAATAAGACGTTTGTGGATAATAAACCTCAAACACGTTTGTTCATGTTTCAAACCCGAAGGGTAACGTTCCAACATGATTACAAAACAAGGTCAAATATCTCAGAGCGTCGAAGTACTTATCACACCCCTTCAAAATGTGTTTAATGCAATCAAACAAAGTCGCAAGGAACAGGCCAATCATCCTCATCGCGACCACTATTTATATGCTAACGTATCTTGGCCATTGTCTAATATGTACCATGTGTCATCATATGCAGACAAACTGTTTTATTAATTTCATAGTTGTTCAGCTTGCGTTTGTTAGATCTGATAACTTTCATTATATGGTGAGCTTCCGTTGCTGTGAATAAAATGTTTTTGTAGTTATCATGTGTTATTTGTTTTTTGACAACACATTTTTTGCCGCCTTTGCATTTCTTTATTTCAGTATTATTAGCCAAAATATAAGAGTATGATTTGCTTCTTAATCCAACAAACTCTACGATTATTCACCACAAGCTTCGTCTTTCATTCTACCAATAACCTTTATGTTATTATCAAAATAAAATTTACTTTTCGGATCATAATCACTGTTGTCAAAAAGTTCCCTGTCTTTGTAAAGATCATCATACACATCTTTTATTTTAATTTCACAACATAGTGAATCAGTGTCAATAAACAATAGCTTGGTTTTTTCATTGTATTTGCTTTTAGTATACTTGTAGTGGAAATCATACATTAAGTATTTCCAGAATACACATACCGACAAAAAAGGGGAGATTTAAGACCAGTCTTTTTTTTATCCTATTGATGGCAAATACGTTTTTACTGAACATTTTACAAAAAATAAGAGATGGTCTTGCTGCGTATTTCAAAAGGACTTCCTCGTCATGCGTTAGCTTAGCATTAATTATTTTTCTCAAGTTTTCCATGGATTTACCAAAACCTGAATTATTCATAAGCTTGAAGACATCTTTTTCATAAGCATTTTAGCAGCTGTTCTTTTTACAGTATTGAAGTCAATGTACACTTCCAACTCATCAAACTGGAGTATCCTGTGTACTTTTTTGACTTTTAGCCCTAACTTTTCATACAGTTTTAAATTTCTGTAGTGTGTAACATATTTTTGCTTATCCTTCAATCTTGTGACAAGTTTCTTTACCTTGCTTGGCCCCAAATTAAACTTCTTCAAGTTTTTGCAGTAGTCTGATAACCACCTGTCTTTTATTTCCTTTCCACAGTTTCCGGAGCGAGAGAGTAGTCATTATGCAAGTCATACAACTCTTCAGGATATTCGAGACCACACTCAGCAATATAATTTGATTTTCCTTTCTCGAATTTGTCAACCCTAATATCTGTTCGCAATGTAACTCACGCCACCCCTTAGTCCTTTTTCTATGAACAAGTCCTGATCACTATCGTTAATTAAATCAAGTTTAATTCCAGTCATTTTCAAACATGCATCCCAAGCCAGTCCAGGGCTGCTGAAGTAATGGCAATGATCTAATGTGTAGTACTTAAAACACATTTTTCTGAAATGTTCAAAAACATCAGCCAGCAGCAAAACTTCGCTTTTCAAATGCATATCATGATATTCTGCCATGTTTTTAATCTTGAATGTCTTCCATATTTTACTAGCATGTTCACAATCTGCATCTGAGATGTGCTCATCATTTCATTGGGAATAAAAGCTATTCTAATCAGGCAGTTGTTTATCTTTGAAGCGTTCAAAGATGTTCATATAATCATAAGGGTAACATTCCTTTCTTTTTATTAGTTCCAACTTGTCACCGGAGTACTCTTGTGAGGTATACTCAAACGATGGGATGTTTTTACGAAGTTATCGAGTGACTGGGACATAAACTGGAAACTATCGATAAACACTAAATGTTGTCCTAACTTGAAAGCCATATACCTTTCCATGTTATTTGGTATGACATTTATTGTTTTTGTTTTTCAAACTTTCCGATATGTTGCATTATGAAGTGAAAATCATAACCTCGCAAATTATGGAACTGGATTTTTTTGAGTTAGCCAGAAACTAAGAAATATAAAAAGATCGGACAGGGAAAGTAGTATTCAAGGAGGACAGTCAACCACAAAACACAGAAACAAACACGCAAACAGACAAACAAGAAGGCAAAAGTAAAAATAAATGCAAACGACATCACAAACACACAAAAGGGTTGACAATAGGGCTACCGCCTTGGAACGGTCAGTGGCAAAGATAACATGCTTCATGGGCACTTCATCTAAATTTTCCAGTTATATGGCAATGATCTCTAACTGCCTTGTCACATATCATATAACGTTTATCGCAAATATGGCATTTTTCAGCCGCTTTGTTCTTTTGTTTCTTCGTCAAATCTTTCTTATAATGTGCATTCATGTTTTTTTTCAATATTTTTCTTCCTCTATCGTTTTTTCTAAAAACTTGTAAACAGCGTTTGTGGACCTCTGTATATCACAACTGGTTTGGAATATTTATCATCATAACAACAAACAAGCCTTGTACCCGTATCCGCAATCAGTATGTTTGTGGTATGCCTCCGTATACGAGTTTTTAGGATTATTTGAAGCTGAAGAATTTTTTTCAGTTATTGCTTCAAAGTCAGCAGAAAGCCAACCCACAATTCTATTTATAATTTCATCAGCAGCCGTGTTCAGTGCATTTCTAATCTCATGTTTGTTTAAGATTAATGCAGCATTGGAAGTAAAATAAGCTGTTTTGTATGTTGTTGCGGCACCTGTTTCATTGTTTCCAGCTGATTTAACGAAAGTAATTTTCAAATCAACACTCATTTTAAAACCACCCGTTCGAACTGATTTCATCTTGAAGAATTCCGTAACTATTTTTTGCGTCCCGTGAAGCTGAACGAGAGGATCTATTCAATCTATAATGCCCACAGAGAATAAATAATAATATCAATTCCCTTTTCTAACAAAATGTTGTAGTGATAAATGAAATAATCTATAGTTATGGGTCATTAGTTCTAATGAGATTATTTTATCGCGTAAATTGTTTAAAAAACATTATATCCTTTCTTCCTTATTTTCCATGGCAGTTCTAACTTTTGGGCCTTAGATGTAATTCTTTCAGCCACATTCCTCAAGTTTGCAAAATCTATTAGTTCTTTATCAATTCTGCTCACATCTTCAAAATTAACCAATAAAGTTTGTTTCATGCAATCTCATTCAAAGTTTTCGATTTCTTTTTCTTTATATTACATAGATATTTATTTTTTTAAGCCATTATTTAAAATAATAATATCATATGATATTATAATGAATTGCAAATATTGTAAAAAAAAGTTTTGGATGTTTTCGATTTTTTTGAATTTTGCATTGATTGCTTTTTATTTTACATAGTCAACAAAAAGACACATGTAAAAATTGTGTTGGGGCAGGCTTTGTTACAAATGCACCTATGCATGCGCAAATTGTAATAGTACTTGTGGAGTTTTTGATGGGGAACGTATTTGTTTTAATTGTGGAACCCACAACGGATATGATCTTATTGCAGATTATCGAGGTGTTCGCAAGAATAGCGTTTATCATAGAAAATACCATCTAGAAAAACTTTTAGAAAAGTATAATTTATCCCCTACGGAAAAACAAAGATGCGAGGTTTTGTTTTACAAAACTGTGAACATTTTAGATAAGATAGGAGGTCGGAAAAGAATAATTAAATTTAATTACATTTTTCAGAATATATTTGAGATACTAAAAATAAAAAAAGGATCAAAACCAATTAAAACAAAAGTCACTTGAGACAAGTACGACATTATATGGAAACATTTTGAAAAATAATTATTCTGAACTGGTCTAGTAACCACTAGTAACCGTTCAACTTGTACCGCTTTATGTATCTCTCCAAGGGTTCAGTAAAATGATCGTTTTGTTGGATTTTAAGTATTTTAGTGAAACACAATGTGATTAACCCTTCGTCTGATTTCGCAGCTGTTTGTACATACGAAAGTTGTTTCAACGAAACCTTTTTCGTTGCTATTCTTGTTTTACTCATTAGGACTGCGGTTATTGGGGGAACTGCTCCAACAACAGCTATTAAAACAGGAATTGCTGGAATCAATGCCAATGCGGCAGTACTAGCAATTATTCCGCTTGTAGCCTGTAACCCCGTGTTAATCCTACCATATAATGTATAACTAAGTCTGTATGCTGCTGCATGTCGAGTCAAATACTAATTAATTCTTCCTTGCTTTTAATTTATTTCATTATAATAATAATTAGATTAATTAAAATATTTAGAAAATAATTTTTCGTTTTCTCCGGCTGATATTTTACCTATTTTTAATAATTCGTCAGTTATACTAATACCTTTATTTATTAACTCTGGACTATTATCACCTGATTCGAAACGTCAACATACTAACTCTAGATCATTAACCAAGTCATCAGGACTGTTGTAATATTCAACATCAGCGCAACCTCCTAAAATCTTCTTGAAGAACCTTTATGCATTGGCAAACCAGATAATTCTGTCAGTTTTCTAGTACGGAAAGACAGTAGTGGATAAAGATTCATGAACGGGACGTTGAATTTGGTATTACATAAGTTGCTATCTCTTGGATAAATACTAATATGTACTTATAAAACTGGTGTTAATGTCTACGTCACGTTTACCCCGCATGCGCAGACAATTTTAGAGACATTTTGAGGACGCCATTTTTATTGAAGCACAGTTGAGTATCGTTGGCATTTCCATTGCGGATATTAAACTAAATGCATTAGAGCTGGAGAGTAACGGTTGTCCAAAAGTTCGCGACGAAAGGTAGGTACGTGTATATGTTGTGAGTTTGGAGATGATGTATTGGTTAAATGTATTTTTGTCTCAAGCGCTATCGAGAGCTCTCGACTCATGACATGTGCTGTGGTCAGTGGTGAGGTGGTCGGCTGACTGTTATTCGCAATGAAATTGAAAATGCAGGATGTGTGTGTACATTTTCGAAAATCTCGTTATACTTGTACGGTTTAGGGGAATGTTTGATGTGGTTGGGGTGTGTTTGAAGGATTATTGTACCAATGTGATGTAAAACTTGTGATCTAGGTCAACTGATGTTGTTGTTTTTTGTGCGAGTACAAATGCCCGTTAGGCGATTTTGTCAATTTAGGAAGCCGGCATTGTTTTTGGCGTGTTTGAGGAATTATTCACGGCTGTTTGAGTTTAGGTGAAAGGTAAGTAGATGTGATATTCTGTTATTGTGACGGTTTTAAATTTAGTAATGCGAAGAAAGGTTGGGGCGCCTGTGAAGATTGTTTGTTTTGTTAGTTGTATGCGAGTGCGCATGCGTCGAGTAAGTAGGGTTTGATCTGTCACTCATGTTTGTTGTGGAAGATCTGTCACTCACGTTTGTTTTGGAAGCCATCTTGGAAGCTGCATTGCTTTCGTGTGGTTGTATTCGAGGAAGTGTTAAAGAAGATTTCACTTGATTGCCATTGTAAGTACATGTGCATTTGGTAAGGAAAATATATATGCATTTGAGAAATGGCTGTGAAATATTTAAGCTTGCTAAGTGCATAACATTTTCGACGGGAGGGTTGTGCTAATACTCCTATGCCTTGCTAAGTATGAGATTTATGTGGCATTGTCAGTGAGATTGTGCATTGGCGAATAGGAAGGACAGGGTAACACATATTGAATTCATGTAAGGTGTTTTGCACATCCAGTGTACAAATAGATTGACAGCTTCTGCCTTGGGGATAATCGTATCTGCAGGCCTGTGCCTTTTTTGGTAGGTTTGGCGGACGTTATTGGGGAAAATTGGCGCAGGTCATTCATCGTCACAGAGAATATGATGTGCATGTGGCACATAAGGTGCGATGCGCAAGTTGAGAAGACATTTCATGACTGTTTGTCAAAGAAATATACCTCGGGTTTCCCTGAGATATTGAATGTTATCAACAAGCGTTTGCCGTTAGTAAACAAGTTATGACCTGGCATTGTGTAATTGCCTGAAGGTATGAGGTGTGTTGATGCAGTAAAAGGGGGTCACGCGCTACTGAATACACACATCTTTTGTTATGTCTGGCAGAGTATATGCTAAGTGTCAAGTAAGCAGAAGGTGATTGGTGAGTTAGTAATGAAAGTTCGGTTTATTGTTGAATTGGCTCATGAGTAAAGAAGAGCGGTATAGTGATTGATGTTTGTAAAGCATGGGGAGAATGACGGGTTTTAATAAAAAATTCATTTCAATGTCTATCATGTATTAGTAGAATGAGTATATGTGACCTGTGTTATTCGAAGTATTCGGATATAACAGGTACGTATTTTGTCGTATGCACTGCAATAGCAGCAATTGGACAGGGAACTAGAAATTGCCGTTATGCACTTCTTGTGTGTCAGACTGGAAAAATAACCCAAAGCTGTGAATGTTGGGCTGCTGTTAATGTCTATAAATGGGAGATAATTATATCAAATTTTCACTCCTTTCAGCAGGCCTCGTAATAGTGCTTGCAGTGGTGGTGAAGCGTGTCGATTGTGTTAAAGGAAGAGGTTCCCTCAAGCGAGAAGTTGTTTACGCCGTGCCACGTGACTTCGGTATGTTGCAAGTGGTTCAATTTTGTTGCTTATATATATAAATTTCATGTGTTGATGTTGATTGCCTCTTTGTGTGCCAGGGACAGAAATTAGCAGTTGGCGGTTGCCAGTAAAACATGGCTAGTGCCACACGCTTGCTGTTTCTACGGTAGCTAACTCAACATGCAGAAAGAATGCAAGTAGTCAGTGCAGTCAATTTTGATAAGTGGGGGATATGCAGGTGTCAATGTCATGGAATAGATAGTTGCTGTCATACGTGTACACATGCATAGTTTTGGCTCGCGCAAGCCTGAGGTATTTTAGGGAAGTTTGCATACTGCGTCTTCAACTGCAGAAGTAGCATGTATATCGCAAAATATCGGGAGGCGTTTCATGAAAGTAATGTGTTACTGGAACAGCCTGACGTCATAGCAATCCATTTCCGTTTCGATCCGGCCATTCATCCATTTTGTTTTCTTTTGTGCAGCAAGAGTGCTCCAGTTAGAACGAAACAATTTATCGTAAGTAGAATATGTGCAAGTTTACACTCTCCACTGTCATACGTGTCAATAAAGTTAGCACACATTTTTAGTGTATGAATGTTTTGTGTTGTCACGGATTGATCTACATGGAATTAGTCTTGATTATGTTCGAAGCCTGATAATTTTGTAAACAAGCAAGCGTCGCAGATGATCTAGACTACGTATTTGTTATTCATTCTGCATGTTTAAAAATCGAGTGAACAATTGGAAGGTTGTGTGTGCATAAACATTCCCTGACGTTTCTAGTCGTCGTTTGCATATTTGGTAATTTGTAGTATCTAAACTAAAAGAAGAACAAAATACCTAGACTCAGACGTGAGAATCATTCAAAGCCTGTGTATACTGAATGTGTGTAAGATATTTGTGTATGACGCATGTTTCAGGAGACTTCCAGACATATTTTTCTTGAATGTTTATCTTTCGAAACATCTTGTGCTCTTTTGTTTCCATATAATTTTGGAAACTTAACCCTGCGGTCGCCAAGTGTTAAGCATACTTGACTCGAGTCCCAGAAATCACGTGTATGATTTCCAGTGGGGTCACATCCCGGATTTCTCAAACAAACTCCCGCAGTATCTTACTTGGGCATGGTACTGTGAATATAGGTCATCCTTCGGAGGGATGTAAAGTAGTCTGTCCAGTGTACAGGGAGAACTATACCCTGTACAATATCTCTCTAAACTTCTATGTTAAGCAGTGATACAAAACCAGGGCCCTATATGAATTATATAGAGATTATTTAACTGCTGGGATCGATTATAGGGAAATCTTTCACAAGAGGTAGGCGTGTAGTTTTTTTCACGAACGGGCGCATTCGTGTGAGTAAAAAAAAAAGCACATCTACCATCTAGTAAAGGATTACCCATAGTCGATTCCAGCAGTTAATAATCTATTACATTTCAAATTACGTTTTTGCAAACAAATATTCGCTTTATTGAACGTTATTGGCGGATGATGTTGACGTCGGCAACACTTTATTGACGTCGTGACTGAACGTCGCAACGTTAGTTATTATTGTGTTCTGAGTGAGTTATTAATATTTAGCGATAATGAATATTCTTGCACTGAGTTCAAACACCTGCGCCTCTTTTAGCCATGTTGACATACAGAGAAAGTTGAGTGCTTCGGTGATGCCGAATAATTAAAAATAGACTAGTCTGAATACAACATTTTTTTTCCTGAAGGATTTACTTTCGAGTGAAAAAAATAAACTTGATAACCAGTCACATTTAGCCAATCTCAATGACCAGTGTGGTCAAGAGTATTTATTTGTGAATAAAATATATATATATATCTAAGATATACATATTGTTACAGTGTTTCAGTGTCCCAAACAGAATTGAACCACCGACCACCACAACATGTTGCCACATATAGTACAAAAAGAATAGTACGGTAACTCTACCGGCTGAAGCCGTCCGTGACATATATGTGAAACCGAAACATTCACAGAGTTCAATGTACGCCAACGTTCATACCTATCCTGCTTTCATTTCAGTCTGACAGGTTCCCGCTACATTGCCTTTTACGGAAACCGGCAAAGCTGTGATTCGACACATGTAAGGGACACAAGCCAACAACAAAATGTAAGTGTCAAATGTAATCACAGAGGCTGCAACGTTATCTTTGATTGTGTTGGTTGCAGTTTTGTATAAGTAACTGTTGCTGTAAATGACTCCACTTGGTAGTACCAATGGTGTTGTCTGTCACTTATGTGCCACATTCCCAAAGGTTATTATGATACATGGGATTAGTTTGTCAGCGTTCTGTTGGTCCGTCTCAAAAGAAGAAGCTGACTTTAACTTCTATGTCCTGTCATATTACTCCATCAGCTCTACAATACAGCGAAGAACTGTCTCATGTCCTTACAGAAATAACAGTTGAAGGTCACACTGACGGTCATGATGTGGTTTAGCAACTGCTTTCCTTTCCTACTACACCATACCCTTGGTTATATTTGTCCAGTTTTGCGATAATTTCCCATCCAAATCCACATGCAGTCTGCCATCGCCACGGCCGTTTCTCAATGGAAGTCACAAATCCCCACGATCATACCGCATGTTGTCACCTGCAATGGCGCGTTGCTTCCCCACAAGCGTAGATTTTGTATATATATAGCAAAATGTGGTTTTCAGTATAATAAACAAATACAACTTCAATTTCCAGTATATGAAATACAACTGTGTACAACTAATTAGTAGGCACTTAACAGGGACACATGGCAATCTTGCAGTAATTGAAATGGGTGTCACAATTTATATATCCAGTATCATTTTTACTTTTACCCTGGTTACATTTAAATAAATCAAATTTTAAGTATTCACTATTTCGTCTTATTATACTATAAGTTTTTTAATATATTACTGGTGCAATAAGGTAAAAAATAATAATATGCAAAAACAAATGGCTTAATACAATTCTTATAATTAACATTAATGATAAAAACTAACGGGGCGCTGCTAGTTTTTGAAAACTCTAGATTGCCATGTGTTCCTTTAACACTTATCAGTGATTGTAAAGTTCAAAAACACAGACGGGCCGAGTATCTCTGGCTAATTCATAAGCAAACATTTTAAAATTTTCTGTTTTGATCAGCCATTTTGGCCGCTAGAGGGCGCCACATTATTTGATGTTTTACCCGGCTCGATCACGCAGTTAAAATCTGTGAAAAATGTCACAACTTTATATGACAGATAACGTTGAGCGCGGGGACACAAACCAGTTGATTGGCAGCAAGAGGCGTAACAGTGGGCGGAGTCTTATCGCACCGACAATTTGGTTTTCAATAAACGCTGACATAATTAGTTTATCGATCTAAATTGATTGTCACTAATTAGCTAAAACACTCAGCGGGATAGTGGCTTATAAACAGTGAAAGACTTTGTGAATTGGAATTCGGGATTTTCCGAGGTCTTTTAGACAAAATCGGTCGGAAATTTGGATTCGCCACACCGCCAATGTCTGGCGAATTTGGTGTGTATTTCTTACGGTTTTCATTCGCCAGTTCAGGTTACTTTTCGCCTATGGCGATTTGGCGAATGGCCTAGTAAGCCCATTAAAAATAACCACTGGTATTCGTGAACAGTCGTAAAGATGTGTTAATGCTCTGATCAATGAAATATGAACCCCAAATTGTACTCTTTTTTTTCGATCGCTGTCGTACAAATTCGTTACCTCACCGGTTGACTCATAAAATATGTTGACGATTTTAGCCGAGTATTTTCAAATAAAACTCACAATGTTCCGTCGTATATGCAAGCGTCTAATCATTTGAATCGATAAAGCATGTCGTCCGAGAACAAGTTAAATGTCAACACTAACTTTCCTTCATAGGATGGAGAACAGCCTAAAAAACAGCGGGTTAAAGTCAATACTTGTCAAAAACAATAAACTAACATCTTGTGTGGTGTCACATATTAGTATGGCAAACGTTTTTGCAACAACGGTGTCGGACAAACACTGGTATTTATAAATTGTCCTTGAAAACAGTGGGAAAACCTGGAAAAGACCTTGAATTATGTTTTCAAAAAACTGTGGGAACCCTGTAATACACTTACTTTGTACAGACTAGTTCTCCTGCTACCCTGGCTGGCATTCAACAACTAGTGACCTATAAAATTGCCATGTGCCGGTTGAATGAATGTTGGAAATGTGTTACAGTCCCCTGCACATTTAGACAGTAGAACATCCACAGACACTTTCACCTCTTGTCTGCACCGTATTTTCAATACTATAACACTTAGAGATACCAAACTTGGTATGTGGATACATCTTGGGATAGCTGTGTGTCGCATACCAAAATAAGGCCACTGTGACCTTGACCTGTGACCTCTGTCATAGAAAATGCTTGTCCAGACCGTATTTTCGATACTATAACACTAAGTCTTAGAGATAGCAAACTTGGTATTTAGATACATCTTGGGATGGTTATGTGTCGCGTACCAGAATAAGGTAATTGTGACCTTGACCTGTGACCTCTGTCATAGAAAATGCTTGTCCGGACCATATTTTCAATACAATAACACTTAGAAATACCAAACTTGGTATGTTGATACATCTTGGGATAGCGGTAGGTCGCATACCAAAATAAGGTCACTATGACCTCTGTCATACCCCAAACATTGTGAGAAGCATCAGTACAGTGCAGCAGCAGCTGAAGCTTTTCACGCGCACACACCTCTTAACTCACTTTTGAGTTTCAAGTGTTTTAACACGAAGTAGTCCCAATTTGCACTCACGTGCAGTTACGCGGAAATTGCAGTTGTCTTTTAAAAAACGTTAGCTTAAGCCAATTTTGAATGCAAAAACAACACAGACAATGAACAAAGTAAGTTTATACGTTAAACATCCCCATAGCATTCGTTTTGACTACTACTGGCATATTTTGCATAGCCTAAATCGCTGTTCAAATGTGAAGACCGGACATTTTGAGTTTTTTGAAACTGCAAAATTGCCGATTTCTCAAAACGGTCACAAAAAATGGGTATTCACCAATTTGGCTTAAATTAACAGGAATGATAGATTAGTACCTCTACTACCTTTCCTGAAAATTTCGGCAAAATTCATGACTACCCATTTTTTGAGACCGTTTTGAAAGATGGTCACCCTTTTTTCTCACTCAAAACACACATTATTCAAAATGGCGGCTACAAGCTAAATAAGCAAAACTGAAAATCAATAACAGAAACGTAAAACATGAATATTTTCTACTCCCGGATATAGTTATTTCCTGCCCCGGATAAAATGTCAGTAAGTCAACCTTTAAACACTTTTCTGCCTTTCCTTTAGCGTGTTTACGGTAAAAATCAGCGGCGCTGGGCGCTTATTAAAAATCGCAACAATATCGATACTATAGGCCTAGTCGGCAGTACTTTGTTGTGTTGATTTACGGTTGAATGTACTATGGATAATTGCAAGTGAATACTTCACAATTCCAGGATTTAATGAGCAAAAAGACAGACCTATTCATGTGTTAACTATTGTTATGGGTGAATGATGTAACAAATAATTGTAGAACATCTACTGTCAACGCCCAAGTCAAGGTCATGTCATGTAGACCACATGAGTCATGTCACGTTCGCCTCGATTAGGGACACCGAGAATAGACATATAGGAAAAACAAAGGTTGAAAGGTATGTACAGCACTCGGTACTGACCCATAATTGTGTTTTATTTCGTGCATGTTCATGTTTAGTGTCTCGATCCGTTAAAATTTAATAATAATATAGCACTGATGAATTATTTCTATGATGAGACCCTTTCAGTGGGGTCTATGTTCACTGAAAATATGACCCAATGTTCCCCAAATATATTTTGCTTTGTTGTCCAAAAATATTTTTCCATTTATTTTTATTATTATGTTCCCTTGTTCCCCAAAAATATTACCAATAACGACAATGTTTCATTGTTCCCCAAAAATAATTGGCCTTGTCCCCAAACCCCCTCTATGACCGCAGAGCAGAAATGCACCGTTGGCATTGCCACCTCCCCTTCACCTTCCCCACCCTCAAAATCGGTGCCCTTGCACCACCCCCGCCCCCCTCCACTGCTTAAAGTTTGCATATAGCTACAGCAGTACTGTAAAGGATTAACACATCTACCGTATACATGTATGTATGTATAAAAAAACCAATTGATTTTCTTTCAGGGATCTTTGCAGATGTTGCCCCCTTCTGTCAAGTGGCATCTGCCACCTTCTGTCAAGTGGCATCTCCAAGTTCAAGCTCTGAGACTTAGCCTAGTCCTGGGTAAGCTAAAGCTATAAACTTTAATATATTTGACCCCTGTGATATAGGTTAATTAAGCTAATAATATGGCAATATTTCGAGCCACCCCAGAGAGTGGAATTCAAAAAATGTACCTAAGCTACTCGATCTATCTTACTAGCAAATGTTAACATTTCGAGCCGTCCCAAATTCGGGAATACATTTTTATGGTTCTTTAAAGTGGTTTTTATAAATGAAGATTTTAATAAGCTTGATAAGCTTGAGAAACATTAGATTTATTTGAGTGGCAGAATCCGATTTGTAGATTTTTTTATTATTCTCATTAAAGTAGCCATCCCGCCAACAACAGTCAATTTTTTTAAACATTATGTACACTGTTTCTAAACCTACTGATGACGAAGTATATATATAACTTACATATTTTGAGAAACCAAACTCATACATGTAACACAGTATAAACGGCTTTAACCAGCTGGACCCAACCCCAGAACTGGAGTGTCGAATTACGAGTTACCATCATTTTACGGATATTCAATCACGGGTATTCTAAGAACCTATTAATAAACCTATACTTTTAATCAGCGCATATACATTGTTATATGGATAGAGTTTCGATAAACGGTTTTCTAGTGCAATTTTGTAGTTATTTGGCGGGATAGCTACTTTAAAAAAAAAGAGGAGTGCCTAACTATAAGAATAATTGTCCCAGTGTCCCAGCTCATTGGGATACTTTACTTTTTTGTTTGTTTTGTTGGGATATTGTGAAATTCCATCACATAAAACAATGGATACACATGATACAACATGAAAGTTTCTCTGTGATGTTGTCACTTTACAGCGATATTATTAAAGACTGCCCCAGTTAAATTACAAATAAAAGGACTTTAAAGGGACATATGGCAATCTTGAAGATTTTGTCGAACATTAGTATCACGTACAGTTTATTAGTCCAGTATCAACATGATCAATTTCACTTTAAAACTGCTTGCATATAATTAAATAAAATTTAGATGTATTATTTGTCTTCGTTATTCTACCATAGGTTTAAATATATGATTGGTGCAATAATATCAGCAATTAGTAATAATATATAAATTACACAGTTATACTATAATTATAGAAAATAATATACAGGCATTTCATATCTCATCCTTTCCGTCGATGTGTTCTTGGGAAACACACTTTCCCTTAACCTCGTCCTTCGGATGGGGACGTAAACCGGGCGGTCCCGTGTATCAGTCTATCCTCCAAGCACGTTATGGAACAACGGGAATCTATTCGATAATAAGAGTAGGGCACGGTTCCCGGATTCCTATGTATCCTTCTCCTCTCTCTGGGGCGGCTCTAAATAACCTATACTGTTCGAAGGCCGGGCACGATATAAAAATGTAATATTTCATCTATGTATGACCTAAAAAAATTATATACTTCAGAATATTTTGTTGATTTTAGCAGTGATGGGAGAATAATGATTAAATATTTATTTCTCGGCGGATATAATAGCTGATCTTCCATGATCGAGTGCGGATTTATTAAACGAGTTGGCAAAAATATACAATGCGCGGCTTGTCGAGCATCAAATAATGTTTAATGTTTACTGAAGAGTTTAAAAAATAATAGATGATTTTGTGAGATTCTATTTATCACACAAAACTCATACAAGTTGATGGTAAAACTTTCACATTTCTCTGTGATGTCAATTTACCTATATATTAATACCATATTTCCTCTATTAGAAGAGGCCCCACCTGGTTTAAGAAACCTTACCGTCTTCAATATTAAAAGTTCCTAAAAACACGCAATGTTTTTACCGCTAATGGATTTGATTAAATTAAAAGTTCCTAAAAACACACACTGTTTTTACCGCTTATGGATTTGATTACAGGAGTTTTTTACCTTCGACACCAGTATGGTCTCTGACATAAACCTTAAAGCGCTATCATCATCAATACAATTACCGCTTTATTTATCTCGTTCCTTTCAATTTAATATTTAGTTTATCTTTTATTATTATTTAATTCATAGGCAACCAACCCGTTTTGTAATTGTCAAGTTTGACAGAAATGTGTATCATATAGATGCAGAGTGATGACAGTAATATACTCAGTACAGTCATGTTTAGGTTAAGTCAATACCGGTGTAACAGTAAAAGATCGCCTACAGTAATTTAATAATTTAATAAGGAAACTACAGTAATTTAATAATTTAATAAGGAAACAGTCGGGGGGGGGGGGGGGGGGGGGGGGGGGGGGGGGGAAATATATTGAAAATTTGTATCATAATAGTAGCACCCCCCCCTTCACACTTTCCATAGTGCCCGGGTGCTACTGTTAGAGGAAATACGGTATATACGACAGCCCAAGTTAAAATCCCTTTAAAAATAACAGGACACTCTATTGATTCATGTGAAATTCCATGCATATATCATATGGCTTATATATTTTGTACCACCAATCCATCCATTTTAACAACTTGTTTTGTTCATTTCAGAGACGCATCATCTGGTTTCCAGATGCCCTTCGTTCTTCAAATACCAATGCAACCCTGAAAGACGTGGATTTAACCAAAAAAGTTGACAATACTGTGATCGCAAGATTCTAAACTCCAGGAAATATATTCATTTAATTAGGCCAAATCAGAAACGCGGTTAATTTTTCTTCGGCCTTATGCGTTACAGTGTATACTTGTTACTGCGTATCCCGCTTGAGATGTGTTCGTCTGATCATGATGGTGACCAGTTTGGCAATCCCGATGACTGAGCAGACATTATTTTTTTAAAGAACCAAAATGAACATAATTATACCTCACAGAGACTATATAATATGTAAAGCTGTTAAAAAACACCAAATGTATACAATGTCGTACATTGACAGTAGATGCTCACATTCAAAAAAACTTTTGGTGTTTTACATCATTTTAACACATTTTAGGCCATATATGACATTGATTTTTTTGTGGTAAGTGAAGTAAATTTCATTATTGTATTTAATAGATGTTTAGTTTATAAATATAATATAAATAAAATATTGTATTATTTATTCTTTGGTTCAGTTGGATATACATTGTATGTAAAAAAAAGTTTCCATTTGCGTACAGTCATGTATCTAAAACTGAAAAACTGCCTTTTGGGAACACAAGGTCATTTAAATCTATTTATTGTTTATTCAAGCTTTTGAAATAGATCTTTTGTAATTAAAGTGACACATGGGCCGATGATGGCAATCTTGAAGTGTATATCAAGCACTGAATTTGAAATTAGCATCTCGAAACATGTTTTGCTGTACTTAGCGGTACTCGTCTGATAAAGCAAATGTCACTGGTCTAGCCTGGTCAAGTAAAATTCATTGGGTTTAAGAGTGCATAAAAAAATATCCGCATGACGGATATATTTATATGAGAACTGAACACTTATTTTTGTGTCAACTGCTTAGGATGGCAGACACTTATCGATCACTTTGTCCGTCGTCGTCCGTCCGTCTTGCTTTAACCTGCAACCTAACCTTGGCCATCAGTTGAAAAGTATTTTAATTGTGTTCATGAAACTTCACCCACGTCTTCATCTCAATGAATGTTGTTACACATGTGCAATACCTCTGACTTTCATTTTGGCAGAGTTATGCCCTATTTATCAGTCTAACCACAGACATATTAATAATTAGGTCTGTGGTCTAACCTGCAACCTAACCTTGGAAATAAGCAAACAGCAGTGTCAGCAGGCGAAGCAAGTGTTCATGGGTTATGGAACACACTTCTAGTTCAAGGTCGACTTTCCCAGATTCCAATGAGACACCTACCCTGACCAGACCCGCATTTTTAATTTTTTTATGGGTGGGGTGGGTGAGGGATAACCAAATAAATTGGACTGCAGCTTTGTTTTAGTATAATTTGATGTTAAATATGGCTGCATATGGTGATACTCGCCAATAAAAAATAAATAAAAAAACATTTGCGGGTGGCCAGTTGAGTTCCATAATTCCAGATTGGCCATCAAAATGGACAACGAGAAGCTGAACAGCGGTCAGCCTTTTTAAATATAGGCTACAGACTTCTTTTCAGACTTTAGTGTGAGCCCCTTCACCGAATGCCGAATACGCACCTGTAGACGTTCAATGACTTTACACTCGTTATATTTTTGGACCGACAGTGCCGTGTCGAACATTTTATCGTTTTAGCGTGTAAATTTTATAAAGAAATACCATGATGTTCGTAACATGTAGTACACGCCATGTACTATTTAAGCTTAAACAACATATGTTTATTATCACCTTGTATTTCATAAGAAAAGTACACAAGTGATACCATTTTTAAACGCATTTTAACAATGACATCTCTTACGAGTTACTTCCCCTCGCTTCGGAATTTTAAATGGGTGAATCTCGAAATTTCTCGCGCAGTAAAGCATCTAAAAGTCAATACAGCTGAAGATGACGAATCTTAAATGGGAACTAAAATTTTAATCAGGTAAACTTGTTACAATCTTCCAGATTACGCGTTTAAAAAAAAAGAAAATGGCGGCTGTTTCACTTTTTTTTGACGTTGACGGAAAATGACGTACTACTTTCCGTTGTCATGTGTTGCTATGATAAGTGGACGGCGGAGCTAAAAACCACTCTGCTTCCCACCTGGTATGAAGTGTGGAGGGGAGCCATATTGATTTTGTGCTGTCTGTTTGTGTCACAAACGATGTCCGATCTATAACTAGAGAATGGTTGGACCTATTGTCCTCAAATTTAGAAGGATGGTTGATCATGGCTATAAGATGACCCCTATTGATTTTGGGGTCACTAGGTCAAAGGTCAAGGTCGCGGTGACATTGACTATCAAAAGGATTCCGATTAATAACTAGAGAATGGTTTGACCTAGGGTCTTCAGACTTGAAAGGATGGTTGGTCATGACCAGTAGATGACCCCTATTGATTTTGGGGTCACTTGGTAAAAGGTCAAGGTCGCGGTGACATTGACTATCAAAACTATATCCGATCAATAACTACACAATGGTTAGACCTAGGGTCCTCAAACTTGGAAGGATGGTTGGTCATGACCAGTAGATGACCCCTATTGATTTTAGGGTCACTAGGTTTAAGGTCAAGGTCGCAGTGACATTGACTATCAAAACGATATCCGATTAATAACTACACAATGGTTAGACCTAGGGTCCTCAACCTTGAAAGGATGGTTGGTCATGACCAGTAGATGACCCCTATTGATTTTGGGGTCACTAGGTAAAGGTCAACATATGGTGACATTGACTATCAAATCGATGATCACTAGGTCAAAGGTCAAGTTCGCGGTGACATTGACTATCAAACGATGTCTGATCAATAACTAGAGAATGGTTGGACCTAGGGTTCAAACTTGTAAGGATGGTTGGTCATGACCAGCAGATGACCCCTTTTGATTTTGGGGTCACTAGGTCAAAGGTCAAGCTAGCGATGACATTGGCTATCAAAACGATGTCCGATCAATAACTAGAGAATGGTTGGACCTAGGGTCCTCATACTTGGAAGGATGGTTGGTCATGACCAGAACATGACCCCTATTGATATCAAAACGATCCCCGATCAATAACAAAACAATGTCCAATCAATAACTAGAGAATGGTTGGACCTAAAATCCTCAAACTTGGAAGGATGGTTGACCAATAAATATTACTGATACAGGTTGTAGATACAGTCACAGGGATATTGAATATCAAAACGATCTCAGATCAATGAGAACGGTTGGACCTAGAGTCGTCAATTATGTCTGTTCGGGCGAGAGGGGGAGCCATACGTTTTTGTCCAATAACAATTTCTAGTTTTAGTTTGACATTCTTTTGATCTACACAGGGCTGTACAAATAATATTTTTAGCCACTAGTCCGGGACTAGTCACCCTGTCAAAAGTGACTAGTCCCAAAAAAAATTGTGAATAGTCCCAAAAAATGGACACAAGTCCTGAATTTTTTCGATTTCTCAATATGTTAAAACTGCGTCTTGCATACTCATTACAATTCATTACACACAGTAAAGGAAACAATCCTTATGTACTCTTCAGACAATTAATGTATGTTTCAGTGGTATAGATTGTAGACTGCCATTGGGTGAAACAGTAGCAATAGTAAGAATCACATCTGCATTTTTAAATTTCAATATAGTTATTGAGTTTCATATTACAGTTCAGATAATCATTTAATGGAAAGAAAAAAGTCATAACTTTATATATGTAACGGGCTACAGATGAGATTCTTAACTTTATTACCATTTTACCTAATGCAAAAAATAAATAACATGTGAATCAACATAAACATTTTATTTTTATGTTTTTGTCCACTACACTAGATGATTTTGACTTTTTGATTGGCTGTGTATCACATTCTACATTTTTCCTCTTTTTATTTTTACTTTCACTTTCGCTTTCACTCTGAAAATTATCCTTATTTTTAACACTGAAAAAGTTCAACAAACTCATTTTTGAAATGTAAACGTTAGCACTGCCAAATACGAAATCAAACTGATTATGTGTATCAGTTCGTTTTGTTTTTATTTTATTTGTTTGACAACTCAATTCTTCGAACGTAATTAGTACACTAACTATGCACAAACCGTTACCCCATCCGCCTTTCAAGTCTGTTACAATTACGCTCAACAATACACTGAGAAACAATAACAAATCACACCTACCGTTTCATATCAAACATGCTTCCATTATCAAACGTCCCGAGTTTCTTTACTCATCGAAAGATTGCCGACAAATCGGCCTGATTGCGAATTAATCAACGTGTTAGTGTTATTGTTTCAGTGTATCGCCATTTTCAGCTCACCACGTGACAAACAGGTAATCACGTGACGAACATGTGATTTACATGTGGTAGTCGTTTCATTGGCTAGCGGGTCTGGATTAAAATAGATCGGGTCAATTGATTGGATAATGTCGACAATGCCCACTGTCAATTTAAGTAATTTGGAGGCGGGACTTCCGGCATGGTTAATTGTTGATAAAATTGCCCGGGGTATTGGATGATCGCCGCTGTGGATGCTAATTGCATTACATAAGGCGAGTGCAATTAAAGGATTACGTTGAGAAGTGTGCTGGGGTTGTTTTATGACAGGTGGCCGACATTGTAAATTTGACAAATCTGGGACTGAAATCTTTCAAACAGTGACACGCCCGACTTTCTCTTTTTTTAAAATTGGACTAGTCCGGGTCTGAAATCTTTGAAAAAGTGACACGCCCAACTTTGGTTTTGGACTAGTCCCGGGCGTCGGGCTATAGGATTTGTACAGCCCTGCTACATCTTTATTAATTTCGCTTAGTTTTGTACACTCTTTCTGTGATGTCTGGGCGATCTCTGTAGTGTAAGGAAACACACTTTTCTTTCGAGAAAAGAGATTCAAGTTCAAGTCTTGGCAGGGACCTGACACACTGAGTTGTACATACAATTGTTTTTTTCCACATCAGTAATGTTGTTTTTGTATATTAAACATATTTTTCAACAAAATGCCTATTCTCATTTGTCACTTTCCGCCAAATCTACAACATCTCATGCACCCCACTTAAAGGGATGCACAGCAATCTTCATTTCAGATTTTGTAGTGTCCCTTCACTTCTTCAGTTCCCTACAGATTATTCAATCATGACCGTTATATCTTGGTAGTAATACTCATCCTTACAGCAGGTTGTCACATGGTTATTCTTCCGTAAATCACCCCAGCAACGACTAAGCCAGTGCCCTTCAATTAATAGATTATTGCACACCACAACAAAGTGTGGTCGGAGCGCCATGTTCATTTTGACCCCTATTGATTTTGGTGTCACCAGGTCAAAGGTCACATCCGGGCTAACATTGACTATCCAAACGGTGTCCGATCAATAACTACATAATGGTTGGCAGAAGGGTACCCAAACTTAGAGGGATGGTTGCTCATGACCAGTCGATGGCCCTTATTGATTTTGGGGTCACAAGGTCAAAGGTCAAGGTCGTGTTGACATTAACTATCGAAACGATGTCCGATCAATAACTACAGAATCGTTGGACCTAGGGCCCCCAAACTTGGAAGAACGCTTTACCATTACTACTAGATGACACCTATTCATTTTGGGGTCACTACATCAAAGTTCAAGGTCGCGGTCACATTCGCTATCTAAAGATGTCCGATCAATAACTACACAACGGTTGGTCCTACGGTCCTCAACCTTGAAAGGATAGTTGGTCATGACCAGTAGATAACCTGTTCTTAGCTCCACTGATCAGAGATCAGCAGAGCTTATGCCATGGTGCGGCGTGTCTGTCTGTCTGTAAACTTTTATTTGTAGCGACTACTCCTCTGAAAGTACTTGATACTTGAAGGATTTTCATGAAACTTCACACGAATGTTGCTCTTCATGTCTAATTGATTCTAGCAAAATTTCAGGTCGGCCGGAAATACAAGATGGCCGCCATGGCTAAAAAAAGATTTTCAAAATACAAGTTTGTAGCGACTACTTCTTGAAAACTATAAGTGATATTCATATGGGACTTTTCCTAAAAATGATACAGCATGACATGATGTTGGTCCTTGTCAAAAATCGTTCTAATTCGATGTTAAACATAGCTGTCAGTAGCCATCTTTGTTTACATAGAGTTATATAATGAAAACGTGTAGCCACTACTCCTCTGAAACGACTTAACGGATTTCCATGAAACTTCACAGGAATGTTGCTCTTCATGTCTAATTGATCCTAGCAAAATTCAGATCGGCCAGATATTCACAGATGGCACCCACAGTCAAAAATAGATTTAAAAAACATAAGTTTGTAGCGACTACTTCTTGAAAACTATAAGTGATATTGATATGTGACTTTTCTAAAATGATCAGCATGACATGATGGTTATTCGAGTCGAACATTATTTTGATTCGACGTTAAACATGGCTGCCAGTGGCCATCTTTGTTTACATAGTTATATCATGAAAACTTGTAGCGACTACTCCTCTGAAACTACTTGATGGCTTTTCATGAACTTCACATGAATGTTGCTCTTCATGTCTAAATGATCTTAGCAAAATTTCAGGTCGTCCGGAAATTCAAGATGCCGCCATGGCTAAAAATAGATTTTTACAAAATAAGTTTGTAGCGACTACTTCTTGAAAACTATAAATATATTGCTATGGGATTTTTTCGAAAATGATCAGCATGGCATGATGGTTATAGGAGTCGAACATCATTTTGATTCAATGTTAAACATGGCTGTCAGTGGCCATCTTTGTTTACATAGAATTATATAATGAAACTTGTAGCGACTACTCCTCTGAAACTATTTGACGGATTCCCATGAGACTTTACAGGAAAGCTGCTCTTGATGTCTAATTGATCCAAGCAAAATTCAGTTCGGCCGGAAATTCAAGATGGCCGCTACGGCTAAAAATAGATTTCAAAAGCAAGTTTGTATCGACTACTTACTGAAATCAAAATCAATCAGTAGAGTTTCAAGGTCATTGACCTCTTGGTTATTTTCCGGTCACTAGATCGGAGGTCAAGGTTGCGGTGCCCTTCACTATCAATACGATGTCCTATCAACAACTACAAACTTGATGGATCTAGGTCCTCCAACTTGAAAGGATGAATGGTTGCTCATGACCAGTACATGACCCTTATCCTTATTCATTTAAAGGTCAAGGTGCCGGTTGACCTTCACTATCAAAACGATCCGGATCCAGAACATCTACATGCAGTCCGTACTTCCATGGTATAATATATGTGTTATACCTTTTCTTGTTTAAATTCATTTTGAGACAGCTTTGAGTATTATTTTTATTATTGTAACGCTTTGTTATTAAATCTATAAAATCACTGTCTGCTTTCTGATTTAAGACAAAGGTTTTCTCTTGACCAGCAATTAGTTTGTGATGACCAACAAGCTTAGGTAAATTTGCATCATTGCTAATTCTGTATGAATTTTTATTTGGTTGCATTCCCTTGCCATTAGTTTTTTTTTGTAGTTTCGCGGCTTCTTGAACTCGTTCGGGCAACCTTTGTCTGTAAATATTAACAGCCTCCATTTCATGAACCAGATTAGCAAGCTTCTTGTTATGCTCGCTTGCACCTTCTTCGCGTAATTTGGGGTTATCCAAGATTTTTTGTATCTTTTTGTAGTTTGTTCAGTTTCTGCATTCCAGAGCCCTTCTTCGCTAAGGTTTTTTTATTTTCGTGTTTAAACCCCTCACATCTAGAGATTTTCTTGGATGCCTCATCAGCCATTTCAACATATTCGTTATAATCAGCACTTCCGTCCACAAGGCCTGGTAATTTAGACGTGATTGGCAAACCATACTTTTCAAGTGCTTCTTCATCCATGCCAGTATCTAAGTCAACATCATACGTTTATTTGGGTTCCGAGGCCTCGCAGCGGGTTCTTCAGTGCGTCTTCCCATTCTTCTTCTTCCTCGGGTTCGATTTATATCATGGTTTGCTTTGATTTTCTTCAATAAAAATGTTTCCCCAGTTTCGCCAGGCTTCGGTTTAAGCACTCCTTCCAGAGCTGTTTTCAAAGAAGTTTTGGTCTCTAACACTCGTCTTAGTTCATCCCTGTAATCGAACGGTACTTGTGGAGTCTTTGATGGGAAAAGTATTTGTTTTAATTGTGGAACCCACAACGGATATGATCTTATTGCAGATTATCGAGGTGTTCGCAAGAATAGCGTTTATCATAGACAATACCATCTGAGAAAAACTTTTAGAAAAGTATAATTTATCCCCTACGGAAAAACAAAGATGCGAGGTTTTGTTTTACAAAACTGTGACATTTTAGATAAGATAGGAAGTCGGAAAAGAATAATTAAATTTAATTACATCTTTCAGATATATTTGAGCTATTAAAATTAAAGAAAAGAAACAAAACCAATTAAAACAAAAGTCACTTGAGACAAGTACGACATGTTGAAAAATATTTTTACTGAAATGGTCTAGTAACCACTAGTGACCGTTCAACTTGTACCGCTTTATGTATCTCTCCAAGGGTTCAATAAAATGACCGTTTTGTTGGATTTTTAGTATTTAGTAAACACAATGTGATTACCTCTTCGTCTGATTTCGCAGCTGTTTGTACATACGAAAGTTGTTTAAAACGTCTATGGTGTGTTTTCACAAACCTTTTTCTTTGCTATTCTGGTTTTACTCATTAGGACTGCGGTTATTGGCGGAACTGCTCCAACAACAGCTATACAAACAGGAATTGCTGGAATCAATGCCAGTGCGGCAGTACATCAATTATTCCGCTTGTAGCTATAACCCCGTGTTAATCCTACCATATAATTTATAACTAAGTCTGTATGCTGCTGCTGTCGAGTCAAATAACTAATTAATTATTCCTTGCTTTTAATTTCTTTCATTATAATAATAGAATAAAGAAGAATAAGAAAGATTATAGACGATTTTAATATTGATAAAATTCCAGAGATGATGGAAAATTTAACAAGAGGGTTGATAATAACTAAGTCAAATACAAAAGCAATTACAAACAAACCGTGAGAAAGCAATATGTTCGTGATTGGGTATCGACTTGACCAAGTTTTCATTACTGAATATTGCAAACAAGTGTTTGTGGGCGAGTGAGGAGTGCATACATTGGAGGAACACATGAAACATAGTTACATAAAGGAAAGTGGACACATTTCACAATCAACTTTTTAAATGACACTAATTGTTTATAACTATGCACAAATCAGGCAGTGCCTCACTTTTTAAGGTCAAACATCCTTATATTTTACTAGTTGTCTGAGGGCCTAAAGAAACATTAAGAGCATGGTGGGGGCAGGGGTGGTCTAGAATTGATCTAGTCAATCCACATACCAAGGATGTCGCAATTCGAGGTTGCGATATTTTTCGAGGATTTACATAGGCGCGCGCCCTGCCACCCTTCCTCTCCCGACTGGAACCTACTCAAACCAAGACACAGAAGGGTGACAAGGCCAAGTTTGTTGTACTTCTGAATTCCGAATTCCAATTCCGAATTCCGAAGTTTGAAGTCTGATAGATTGCACGCGTCTATAGGTGAGCTATAATTCCGTAATAAGGCCAAGCAAAACAATATGTGTGTTTAGGCAGGGCTCTATCTTTCAATTTTCATCACAGGTTTAGGGTAACATGCCAAAAATAGTAGGTAGTGTAAGTAGGGATTTATTTTCATATACATTATATATATATAAATAAAGACTTTATGTTATATATTTTAACTCCGCCAAGCTTTCGGACTTACGTCCTTCGTCAGGGTAATTTACTACTCAATGTATACAAGTATAACGGACGTGACGTCGTTGTGGGCGCGTCGTAACGTCGAGTGTAATGGCGCGCTATTCCTTCAGATTGACGCCATACGGCCGGTATGTTCGCAGCTTACTCTTCCATAACTGCTCAATGGTTTTCCGGTATTGCTCGTCCCCATTCAGTTTCTCCAAACCCATCACTCTAAAATCACTGATACTGTGTCCATCTGTGTAAAAGTGTGCTGCCACAGGATCGTTGTACTGTGTCCATATTCGGGATAGGTTCAGCAAATGTCTCTGATACAGGGTATCGCCCGTCTCTCCCACATATATGTATCCCTGGCAACACCTACAGTACACTGCATAAACTACATTGGTTGATTTTCAGGTGATCAATTTCCTCACTTTGTATGTATTCCCGTTTACATCGGTGAATGTGTCCGACTCCATGATGTACGGGCATATGCAACATCGCTTCGCTCCACATGGGCGGAACGTGATGGACTCCTTAAAGAACTGCCTATTGTGCTTCTTGTGTACCAGTATGTCTTGCAAATTACTGTCCCTTCAAAAACGCTATTAGTATTATTATTATATATATATATATATATATATAGAGAGAGAGAGAGAGAGAGAGAGAGAGAGAGAGAGAGAGAGAGAGAAACATAGCATTTTATACCCAAAACAGCCTTGATTTTTATATTTTTCTGGTAAATTGGAAAATATTGCTAGGTTTCACCATAAAAAAATAGGTAGGGTCGGGTTACCCTAAACACACATAACTTTTTTGCAAGGCCTTAGTTGAACGCTCATATAAAATTAATTAGAATTGAACAAAGCTGGTTTTGTTCACCCACACCCACACCCACACCAACACCCATACATGGTTGATTAGTTGTCATTACACTCGTCTTAACATATTTATCAATTTAATATTTAATACAAATTTACTCACTGACAAACCTTAGATTATATTGAGAGAGAGAGAGAGAGAGAGAGAGAGAGAGAGAGAGGGTGGAGAAAGAGAGGGGAGAGAGAGAAAAGAGAGGAAAGAGGGGTGTGGATAAAAAGAAGAATAGGCCTAATGTACATTACGCTTGATGCGATGGTCGATGGTAAGATGCGGTGGTCAATGGTAAGATGCGATGGTAAGATGCGATGGTCGATGGCAAGATGCGATGGTCGATGGTATTAAAGATGCGATGGTCGATGGTCCATCGCATCTTACCATCGATCATCGCATCTTACCATCGACCATCGCATTTTACTGATGGTCCATCGCATCTTACCATCGACCATCGCATCTTACTATAGTAAGATGGTCCTAACAGGACACCGTACGATACTTTACAAATTATGATATGTTCTTACCTTTCTTAGTTCTTTGCCCCTTGAAGTATGTATGTCTAGATGTCCGTAAGTGCACTAAATTCATTTATATCAATGTCAACAAATATATCTGCAAAGACACACCTTTATCCGAACTACGCATGTAACAAGTTATTCGATTTTGCAATACAGATGGCGCTGCACCGATTAAGGAAGCGATTGACTACTATGGAAATCTACTGCGTAATTATCTGTCACTACGAACCGGAACAAAAACGCTGGAAATTCCCAGTTGTTTTACCTACTATTATTATACACCTGTACAGGTGTCGGTCCACGAGTTGATTATTCGGCATTAATGGATCATCCAGTACAGCACATGTGAAGCCTGTCAAGGGAAGAAATCGACTGATTAATGTCAAATCATAGTTATTACCAGTATTTAAAGCGACACACTGCAATCTTGATTTTTTAAAAGCTCACGTATCTACATAACTTGCACTTTTTCAGTCAATAATATTAATTATAAGAACAGTACAGAGCAAATTGTTTGCGTATATTATTAACTGTTGATTATAGCGCACCAATAATAATGGAGAATCGAGTGTGAGTGGTTTCTCTTACTTAAACCATGCGACTAAACTATAACATACTTTAACAAAGGGAACGACCATCCATAAGTATATTGAAACACGTTGATATGTATATTCTTTCTTTCCTTTTACGGTGATGACCATTAAAAATCCCTTTCGAGTTTATGTGTACTAGACATGCGTCAATAAATTTGCGCCAGCACGTTTGTCCCGTGCACCATCCCGTGCACCACATGGTGCACATGATCATGATACACATGTCATAAAGACATGCAGTGCTGACCACATGATGGAGTCGGACGACAATTTTTTCGTAACGCAGAAAAATTATGAATAAAGTTCGACAATGTAATAGTAAGTGTTTATTATTAAGTTAAATTTTAACAGCACCTTTTTATACATTTTTTCTTTAACTATTTTGAGGATGTAGCTCAGCGTTTGACAGTAAATTGCGTGTCAATATTTACATAATGAAATAATTTTCAATCCAAGAAATACTTTCCTAAAATGTGGTAATCTATTTATTTTTCAGGAACCGGTAGATTCCAGAAACCCGTGTCTACAGACGACATAAAGGCGAGAAATTTAAATTCAGTGCCAAAGAACAATTTGAAAAAAAACACGCTATGGCGAGATTGGGCAAGGTCAAGATACTCCCAAGTTTCTTACTTTTATGGAACCCGGATTTCTGATTTTTGAGGATGTGGGGCAACTACTCGTACACGTCACTTTGCTGGAGTATTGGGGTCTTAGATTTTCATGGGACCGTTAAGTATAATGCATGTGAGAATTTGTCATTGGATATGTTATTTTAATTATAAACTATTATAATACGATAATAGTACAACGGGACGTGAAAAGGATGGTAAATGATGTGTGATACTTTGCTACACTTGCGGATATATAGAATTATATAGTATAAGAGTTTATTAACTATTTTGTTTTTGCGATATCTTGTATTTTGGATTACTTACTGAACATTGGATCTAAAGTGTGAGAACCAAGAGAATTTTTCAATACCTTCGTTCTTTGGAAGACCTTTTGCGTTTAGGTCACTTTTTCACAAACTTTATGCACTAGACCTTTCAAACTTTGCTTATTGTTGTATCTTGGTGGTACATTTCAACGTGACAAAGCAAATGTGGATATGTCCTTGACCCTCGAAGCAAAGGGCAGATAACTTAATGTTTACCTTCAACTTTTGCGTTGAGGTCAATTTCTCGCAAACTGTACGTACTACACCTTTCAAACTTTGCTTATAGACTTTGTATCTTGGGTGGTACAACGCAACGTGACAAAACAAATGTGGACGTGACCTTGACCCTCCATGCAAAAGGCAAATATCCTTATAACTTTTACTTCAACTTTTACGTTTAGGTCCCTTTTTTACAAACTGTATGCACTGGACCTTTCAAACTTTGCTTATAGTTGAATCTTGAGTGGCACATTGCAACGTGACAAAGCAAATGTGGATGTGACCTTGACCCTCCAAGCAAGGGACAGATAACTTAACAATTTGAACCTTCAACATTTGCGTTTAGCTCACTTTCTCGCAAACTGTATGCACTACACTTTTCAAACTGTGTTTATAGTCGTATCTTGGGTGGTACATTGCAACGTGACAAAGCACATGTGGATATGACCTTGACCCTCCAAGCAAAGAGCAGATAACCTTATAATGTGTTACATTCAACTTTTGCCTTAAGGTCACTTTTTCACAAACTGTATGCACTAAGAGCTTTCAAACTTTGCTTATAGTTCTATCTTGAGTGGTACATTGCAAAGTGACAAAGCAAATGTGGATGTAATCTTGAACCTCCAAGCAAAGGGCAGATAACTTAATAATGTTTACCTTGAACATTTGCGTTAAGGTCACCTTTTCACAAACTTTATGCGTTAGACCTTTCAAACTTCGCTTATAGTTGTTTTCTTGGGTAGTACATCACAACGTGTCAAAAAGCAAATGTGGAAGTGGCCTTCACCATCCAAGCAAAAGGCAGATAACTTTAATCGTTACATTTACATTACTTTCTCCTGAACTATAATTATGCACAAGATGCTTTAAACCTAGTTCATAGCTTAATCTTTGGAAGACAAAACATTCTATTTTGACATAGTCGTGTCTTGTGTAGTGCATCTTTTTGGACGCGTGGATTTCATCTATGACCTTGACCTATTTTTTGGAGCTGATGATTTTTTTTTGATTTTTTTTTTGTATAGAATGGCATTTTGTTTTTAAACAAATGCACTAAAATGTAATCTCAGCAAACTGTAAACTCCATTGCTTTTATTTATTAAAATGTGTACAAACTTTCATGCATCATTTATCTTTTATTTTTAAGTCCCGCCCCCGTTAGGCGAGACATGTGAATCCGTTGATTTCTTGTTTATAATAAAGACGGGCTGATTTTGGACGTTTCTGACAGCGCGTCTTTTCAAACTGCGGACAATAAAACGATTTTCAAATAAACAACTCCGACGATTTCACGGACTTTTCTGAACATGATAAAACATAAAACGTACGCACGTCTAACTATGCTTTTACATGTTTGATTAAGTGATTTAAATAAGAAAACTCATGGATCAAATTTAATATTTTTATGCACCTGTGTTATTACTTGCAAAATTTAGCAAGTGGTATTTTTTCTACTTTCAATCTGCACAAATCTACTTGCATTTAGCAAGTAGATAAGTGTTTAAGTTGAACCCTGAAACTAGTCGGGTGCCTTTTATGACTTCGCTAATGCTGTACCGGATGCACCACGTATGGTGTTTACAGCCATGGCCGGGATAGTATAAAGACGCTGCGTTTGAAACCTTCTCGCCTCTCACCGCTGTGTGTTCGAATCCCACTGGGAGCTCGACTGTAACTGAGAAAGTGCCGATTCTTAGGGGTGACTAGAGGTATACTGCTCTGGTTCTACCCATGAATAAGCGGGTGATCTGCCTCCAGCACTAAAATCGACCGTCACACATAGCCTTAAACGTGATGAAAAGTGATTTCAGCCCCAAACAAACAAAAACAAATTCACTCATGGTACAGTTGTTCATGGTACAGACAGCTGTACCCTTAGTGCGTTTACCAGACGTGTTATAGAAATGCATTTAAGCTGACGTCTGTTTAGGGAAAATGGCACATATCTCTCATATAGACTATGGAATTTAGCATAAGCTTATGGTCCTTTGCCAAGTTTGTTCGGAACTATGACCATAGGATCAAGTTTGGACCTGCCGCAAGGGTCACAGTATAATGGTTTCTGCAACCACGAGGCACAGAGATCTCCGCTTTTAGCAAGTTTGTCCAAATGGTCCCGACCCGGGGGGTCACTGTTTTACATAAGAGTTATTAGAGGTATGGCCATATTAGGGAAGACCATTCGCCGAAAGGTATTGTGGGTAATGTATGCATACAATGATGTAATCACCATGGCGTTAACCTTTAGCTACACAGGTCGATGTCTATATGTAGGGCATGACTAACTGCCGAAAGGTTGTTTGGGTAATCGTCTAGTATAATACTGAGCTCACGGAAAGTATAGCAGAGTCGAGGGTTCAGGAGTGGAGAGTCAGTTTCAATAGTCAGTCGGTCTATCCACAAGATGGATCCCCGCAGTCTAAGACAGGGTATGGGATAAGATCAACTATACTTTGGAAGCTAGTATAGTAGGGCAGTTGTTCAGCGTTACATAAGAATTTGAAGATTTGTACATTTGAACGTTTCTAAATACTATTATACTTTGTGAACCTAAGACATTTAATAATGGGGACTATTTAAGTAGTTAACAAATGGAAGTATTGAAAACCACCACTACGAAACTGATATGTATATATATATATATATATATATATATAACAGGATGTTCATAGCGGATTATGAAGGTGTACTTGTTCGGACTGTTTTATATGTACCAGGCAAGTCATACGACCCATAGTGCTACACACATACGGCCGTTTCAATTTTTTCTGAGATTTTATTCTTTTACTGCCATTAACATTCTGAACGAGTTTGACAAAACTCTGATGAAAACCCTAGAATGTTAACAAACGTTTTTAAATAACTCAAGGGTCATAACTCTGCTGTTTCATGTTTGATACTGATATTGCCACTTTGTTTAATGCGTCCCTCTTTCTTCTCTTTCTTCTTTCACTAAGATAACATTTCTTCATCAAATTAAATATTTAAAAACATAGGGGCGAGGTGCGGATGGGGTTGGGTGTAGGGAAGTTGGAGTGTGGGATGGCTGGAGATTGCTTGAGCTTTTAATGATATCAACACGTTTAGTAAAGATCAGCTGAAAAATGAAGGCCCTATTATCTTAAAAGAAGTGAAATATAGCATATTGAACGAAATCAAGGACCATAACTTCAATACATGTGTGATTTTCACAACATTAGCGGTAGTTTTTAACATCTAACGTTCTGCGGGAGCGTGTTTGGTGAGGTATGTTCAATGCAATATAGTGTGTTTGTCGCAACTTTAGCAGAAGTATTCCACTATCTTTCACATCATGCAAGTTTGTTTGATGTGAGATGTACTCAATACTTTACAGTGTGATTGTCACAACATTGGTAGTAGTATTCCACTATCGTTCACATCATGCAAGAGTGTTTGATGTGAGATGTACTCAATACCTTACAGTGTGATTGTCACAACATTGGTAGTAGTATTCAACTATCGTTCACATTCTGCAGGAGTTTGTGATGTGAGATATGCTCACTGCTTTTTTATTGTTGCTTTTTAATCAATTAAAAGTTACAGACTTTACATAGATTGTATGTTAAAATAAAATCAATTCTGAAACCTGATTGATATTATACATAAAACATACATTTTGATGAAAATTTTCTCTTAAAAAAAACATTCCCCTAAACAGCGACAGCAGACGACGGTCTTTAACTCTCTTGCTTATTATCGACTGCATTAGAATTGGTCGGTTCAATTCATAACACCCCAGTACTATAAGTTTGTTTTTAAATCTCGGTCGCTTTTATAAATCGGTCTATCCTCCCAGCACGTTAAAGAACCATAGGAATCTATTCCTTAGGAATCTATTCGATAATAAGAGTAGGGCACGGTTCCCGGATTCCTATGTATCCTTTCCCTCTATCTGGGGCTGCTCTAAATAACATATACTGTGTTGATCAGTCGTTAAACAACATTCAACGCTTTATAAAATGTGCAGTTATCGATAGTGTTTTTGTTGGTAAACGCTTGAACGAATACGTTTATAAACACTACTAGTTAAAGTACACTTTATGTAATTGAATGACAAGCGGAATTGTATACATCTCGAGGTGAGACGATATTAAGTGACTATCGGAAATCCCTATTTATACAACTCGCTGTACATAGAAGTATTCGAACCGCATCATTGACGGCGGTTTCAAATGTCCTTAAACGTATGTTGCTTTTCATATACGGTAGCAACTAGGTGTATGGTTGTTATATAGTGTACAATGACAGTCCATACTTCCGTAAACAATGTAATTAATGATGTTGATACACAAGCTCGGAGGAGTTATTTCCCTTTAGCTATTTTGGATAATAAATGAAAAAATGTAACGACCAAGGCTAGGCATATATTTTTATTCGGTATACGGTTAATATTTACAAATATGTTTACATTATCGCAGAAAGTAAGAACAAATTATTGTTGTCATATATTTATTTGTCGACCTCACTGGCTTTCACACAGAAATTAAACATTTTAGGGACATATAGCCATTTCACAAATAATTGTTTATTTGGTCCAGTGCCTCTGGTTTTTAAAACGTTCTCAATTTTCCATAGCTGATCAGTGTTTAGTTCGACTTTTGAAAGCTCATTTCGGTAGAAGGAGCCAATCAGAGGGTCGTCTTGCATGTCGGCGAGTGTGTAGATGGGTAGATTCCCTCTGTGGTATTTCTTGATTATTTTGAAGACTTTGCCAGAGTAGGTCTCATCATAGGCTTGTGATTTGTCCGCCGATTTTCTGTCGAAACAAATATGTCGACAGCCTCTTCTGTAGCATGGGTAACCTGCCCTGGAGCACTGTCAATAGTTCTGTGATGTAACTTCCGGCTATTTCTTGCAGAATGGGTATATATCCGTAATCTTGCTTGAAAATAAAATAACGGTATTTCTTTTGATGGTTTTTATAACTCTTTCTGACGTTGCCGCCTTGGTTTCATTCAGTGTTGGAAAGTAAAGGACGATGTTTCTTCTCATCAGGTCGTGTACGACTTTTGCTTTAAACTCTTGCCCATTATCACTAGACAGACGTATCGGCTGTCTCCGCTACGAAAGGATGACAGGAATCCCGGTTTTGTTCTTTTATGGTCTCAGACATACATACTTCAAAAATATGCCGATAACTAGAAGAACGTACGTAGTTCCGTCATTGTGTTTTGAACACTTAGTTAAATCGGCTTCCCATAGATCATCAGTACAGGCTTACTCAAGTTATAGGGTTCCTGTTGTTGTAACCATTTTCGTATTTTATATTTGCTTATATCGAATTGTCCTTGTTGCTTCACGTAACGGTAGAGATTTCCAGGACCCGAGAAGCTAGCTGGCTTAGATGAATCGTAGAAAATAGACTTCAGATAGTTCTCCTAATCTATATTTACAAGGCTGGATGATCCCAAACGTCTGTGTTATTCTTACATTTATACGAGGCTCGAGAATCCCACACATAGTTGTTATTCTTACATGTACTTCCGATATTTGGTCTTTTCACTAGATTCTCTGCTTCCTGTTGACGTTTACTCTGCGATTTAGCCATATATACAGCTTGCGCGACGGGCGTGACCATCTTAATAACTGGTTGTTTTATCTTTTCTTCTATTTTCAAGACATCTGCTGACTTTCTATGGATATCCCCACTGCCTATTATATAACGACCCCTACTATCGGGTTTAACTTATCCATCCTGGATATCTTTGCAATTTAGAGATCATTTTTCGTAATCTGGTACATAAGGAATCCATTTCTTTTGCTGACAGTCGAACACGTCTATCGAACCCATCTTTATATCAAATTTCACATGCCGATAGTTAATACTTTTCTATTCTTACGTACTTCGTACATCTATCTTATTCTTACATACGTCAATTATACTATAATTTAATCTATCGGTTCTTCTTCATACTCTTCAGCTTCATCATTTTCACGTTCATCAGCTTTATCATCGGGACTGTTCTCGTGATCGGGCCATACCTGATAAACAAATTGTTTCTTAGTCTCACCTCCTCTTGAATCGACTCAGATATCCATACAATGCTGCGATCTTAACATTTCTGCAGAATACAGAATGTGCCGTTTAAACGTATCGTGCTGTAACTGATAAAAATCGATCAGAAACTGAGCATAATCTTCTCTTAACTGTTTTCTTAAAGATGGAAGCATATCATTAGCCGTTTTATGAACGCCTTTATTCTACTCAAACCATCGTTTTCCTGGTCATCACTTCTTTCTCGAAAATCGGTGGCAGTGCACTCTCTAATAGGTGCGAGAAATCGTCTACTCCATATTGATTGTTGTATACCACGGTCATCGTAAGTTGCGTCCTAACTGACCCTTAAGCGTTTGTGTGGCCTAACAATTTCTAATTCGTCCGCTTTTCGTTTTACATTTTCTGGACATCACGTCTTGACGTACCTTTGCAAATCATGACCATCGGCGAATAACACGCCACAATCGTCGCAGGAATGCATGGTGTTTTCAACAATCTCGTTATTATGCGTTATCAAACTGGACTCCTTAAAATGTAGTTTGGAGCTTTTCTGACACTTCCTCCTTTCTTACGTCCGTTTCATTGAGAATATTTGCGCGCATGCGCAACGTGTCTGGTGTAGTTGCTTTCAAATCTAGTAAGAGAAAGTCTTATGATCTCTTTGCGGCATCGTCAAAATGTGTGTCATTCGGGTACATCTGTCGAGCTAAAGTCAGTATCTGCTGTTTGTCGATGAGTGATTTAAACAGAATTAGATAACGACAATTCCTTCTCTGCATAGGATCTTTATTGGACGGATAAGTTACGGTGGTGACTCCCTTCGGTAAACTGCTCATTGATTCTTTTGTCCGTTGCCGCTTCCGTAGCAATGTCGTCCAAGACAATACGATTTCTTACTGATGTATCGAAAAACTCGTGCGGGTTATTTCCTCCAACTGTTGCAACTTTAAACGAAACAGATGAAATTTATCCTTACAATCTTCGAATTTCATCTATCTTAATAACATTACCACGACGTTTGGAATTGTATTCTAGATCGGTATTACTTTCCTCAATTAAGATGTGGAATGAACTTGATATTTCACTAAGAAACGCTCCGTCTCTCCCGTCATTTAACTAAATATTTCAAAAACATAATTGCCATTTCACGACAAATCAACGAATTTCACAAGCTCCAAATTTCTAAAGTAAGTGCTCATTCCAAAAATTAAAATAATAGTACCATAACATGACCTTTACTTGAACAAATAACTAATATTACACTTATATACATGTTCGCTGATTGGGGAAATCGTAAATAACAAACACCATAATTCGTCGTTTACAAACTTTAGACCAAATATTTCACATTTTCCTTTGTGTGCCGTTGCTGACTGTTGTTGATCGAATATCTTCGTAAGTTTGCATAACAACGTAAATTAAACATAACACAAACAAAGAAAAACACTTACCAGATCAATTTGCACAACAATAATAGGTGACTACCGATAATTACTGAGATATTTGCGATTTTGTTATTTGTTTTATCAGCGGAAATCAGCGTGTCCACTTTCCAACAAAAATGGCCTCTGAAGTCTTGCGACGGCACCGAAATGACGAGATTTCAGCTTGTTTCATAATACTGTAATATAAACGGATCCTGGTAAAATTTAGTAGCTTTCAAACTAATATTTACATTATCGACAATCAGGTCTTAAATATACAAGTGTTTCAAATTGGTTCAGCGCTAGTATAAAAACTATCGATACAACACTCGCCCTGCAAGCGAAGTTCCCGGGTTCGAGTCCCGTACTGGCCGCACTTTTTCCCCTTTGTTTATTTCATTGGTGACGACGATAATTTAGTGAACGCGGGATAGCGGCACCAGGGTCTTAAAAGCTAAAAGAGGGAGGAGTGTGGTGATATTGGGTACCCGGTGAGCTTAGTTGGTAGAGCAGTAGCCCTGTAACTGTAAGCGAGGGGTCGCGGGTTCGAGTCCCGTAGCATAGCGGCCGCACTTTTTCCCGTTTTTTACTTCAGATCTAAAATCGATTTCAAAATCAGATAGTACCCAATGCATCTATAGATATGCGGATATGTCACCATATCATGGCATATGTCACCAAGCCTGAGGAATGGCGAAAGATGGAGCCAGCGGTGAAACTGTCATATACAAGAGAGTCTAAGTTACAAAGTATAATATGTTCTTACCTTTCTTAGTTCTTTGCACCTTGGAGTATGTATGTCCAGATGTCCGTATGTGCACTAAATTCATTTCGAACAATGTCAACAAATATATAGATCTGCAAAGGCACACCTTTATCCCAACTAAGAATGAAAACCCCGACGAAACATTCCGATTAAAGCAGCGGAAATCTACAAGCCATTGCGTATACCTACTATTCAATCGGAACTGCCTCGTCGGATTCCGTCAAACTATTACCGAGTACGGAAATTGGCGAAGAGTTCCGATTGGGTGTACCCAATAATTCAATGTTATTTACAATAAAACGTATTTGACATTAGGTTATTTTGAGAGACGTTGACATACTTTCTGGACACCTTCACAGTATTGTAGCTACGTGATATTTTGCATACACCTGTATATTTTTAAAGGGATTGACTGCAATGTTGATTAACTCAATTTTCAAATAACTCGCATTTTTGCAATCATTAAGTACATTAATTATCTAGAATAGTTTAATGTAAAATATGTTTGCACATTAGTAATTGTTGATTATATTGCACCAATAATATAGACTAAAGAAGTAAAATTGAAGCTAAACGGATACTGGATAATAAATGGCCGAGTAATCAATTGCTAAATTGTCGGAACCAATCAGATTTATTCCGTAGTAGTTTCGTATAATATGTTTGAAATATATTAACATTGTATGGTATAAAAATAAATATTGCCTTATATAAGGCTCGAACCTGAAACTTCGGTTCAGTACTGTAGACACATAGTAGACGACGCTCTAACCGACTGCGCCAAAGGCGCGTGAAATGCGCAGTTAGTTTGTTGCGGTATTAAATAGCATATAACAAATGCCACGATCTGCAATCTGATTGGTTCCGATAATTTGGCTTGTGGGGGGCCATCTCGTGGAGATGCTAAAAGTAAGGTTTAATTCAAACTTCAAGTTTCAAGATGGTGAACTGGGAAACGACTGAGAGGTAGTGCGCCTACCAATTTCCACCACAGGCTTGGGTGGAGAGGAGAGATGAAGCGGGCATATCCCGCGGATTAAGCAGCGATACACAGCTGGGTACATCCGGACACTGATTATCAAAACCCAGTACTACAGGCTATATATATGTATATATATATATCGCTTGATCATGAATTGTATATATACTCGGTAAAAAAAAATTTGGACCAGGGTATATAAATTTATATAAAAATAAAACTAGTGGACAGAATTTAAGTATCTTTTTTTTAGTAACCAAGGTCTACCCTACCCAGTTAATTTGGTACCAGAAACATTAAATTCCAAACAAGATTTGATTTTAAAAAATATCGCGAACACACAAAGGGTCTGTAAAAAATGTTGCAAAGTCCATAAAAAGTAACAGTTACGGACACATTCGAGTAACCAATAAAAAGATTATTATTTTTTCGCAAACTTTCATTTAATTATTTTTGATTGTTGATCTATTGTGATTTATCAACTGAGATAATAAGGGTTATGGTCGAATGTCAAGGTTCAGCGATTATTGTACGGGTTCGAACACTGCCATGGTCCAATACTTTTTTTACAGAGTATAAAAGAGTAGTCTACCGGCGTGTATGTCCGGCTTATAGTGAGTCAGGACAACCCAAAGTCAAACACCACATTCTAAAGAATATTATAGTGGTCTAGCTATACCCCCAGTTATGAGGGTCTCCCAGGAGTTTTCGGGAACAATGGAACATGGCAATTTATTTTTGGGAAACAAGGGAACATTGGAAAAATATTTTTGGGGAACAAAGCAAAATATTTTTGGAGAACAAGGGAGCATTAGGTCTTATTTCAGAAACAAGGTAACATGGACCCCATGGTAGGGCCTCAGTTATATTTCTTTACGTAACAGCGTGAGAGTGTTTATAATTACATTTCGTAAATACATGATTCTCCTGTTCATGATAATATAAATGTATAGAGAATATTACAAAAGTATTTTAAACTTAATTCATTTTAGTTAACAAGTCCCCCACTGTGGGTATATGTCCGGCTTAAAATAAGCATAATTTTATGGAGTCAGCACAACCCAGAGTCCAACACCGCTGACCAGTGACTTGTTTACTATATTATTAATCCAGACAAGAACCAGAGAGGTTACAGTATAGAGCCAAAATATACTATTAAAAATATTTTGTCATTGACATTGAGCCAAATTGCACTACAAAGCCATTAACCATATTAATAGCACTCCGTTATTATAACATAAGACTCCCTTATCTTAGTGTCAAGTCTCTATACTAAAATACAACCAACTAACCCATGCAGCTATCTGATTTAGATACTGCAGCAGACTTTTACAATTACTTCTTTAGAAACTGAATCTAGAAAGACCAATGTGTGTGTGTGTGTAGTTCTAAGGATTATAGTCCCTCTACCATTTGAGCCCGGAAAGAATTTATAGTGAGAATCAATCAATCGATCGATCGATCTATCTATCTATATATCTATATATCTATCTATCTATCTATCTATCTATCTATCTATCTATCTATCTATCTATCTATCTATCTATCTATCTATCTATCTATCTATCTATCTATCTATCTATCTATCGATCGATCGATCGATCGATCGATCGATCGATCGATCGATCGATCTATCTATCTATCTATCTATCTATCTATCTATCTATCTATCTATCTATCTATCTATCTATCTATCTATCTATCTATCTATCTATCTATCTATCTATCTATCTATCTATCTATCTATCTATCTATCTATCTATCTATCTATCTATCTATCTATCTATCTATCTATCTATCTATCTATCTATCTATCTATCTATCAATCTATCTATCTATATATCTATCTATCTATCTATCGATCGATCGATCGATCGATCTATCTATCTATCTATCTATCTATCTATCTATCTATCTATCTATCTATCTATCTATCTATCTATATATATATATATATATATCGATCTATCGATCTATCGATCTATCGATCATAGAATTCAACCGTAACACAGCGATGACATGCGCAACTGGGCTTGGCACTCATCATTCCTGCCAAGATTCATTGAAATCCGGCCAGGACTTCAGAAGAGACTAGTCTGGACAAAGTCGGTGTATGTCCCTTAAGGGACATAACTCCGCAAAACATCTTTCAATCGGAACGCGGCGATGATATGCACAATGAGGCTTGATACGGATCATCCTTGCCATGTTTCGTTGAAATCCGGCCAGGCGCTCAGAAGAACTAGTCAGGACAAAATGTGTGTATTAAAACCTCCTTTAAAGGGCTACAACTCCGTAAAATCGTTCAACCGGAACACGGTGATGATATGCACAACTAAGCTTGGTACTGATGATTCCTGCAAAGTTTCGTTGAAATCCGACCAGGGTTTTAGGAGAACTAGTGCAGACAAAGTCTGTGTATTAACACCTTTAAAGGGATATAACTCCCCAAAAATAATTCAACCGGAACACGGCAACGATATTGATCATTCCTGCAAAGTTTCTTTAAAATCGGGCCAAATGAAGGCCCTGTCGTCTTAACGAGGCAAAATACAGAATTTGTAACTAAATCAAGGGCCATACCTCTGGTGTTACTGGTCCGATCTGGCTGGTTTTCGAACTCGTCCAAGCTTTCATTGAAATATATCACCAATCTGGTAGAGTTTCGTAAAGATCAGATTAAAAATGAAGGTCCTTTCGTGTTGAGGCCAAATATAGCAATGTTTACTAAATCAAGGGCCATGACTCCGGTGTTACTGGTCCGAACTAGCTGGTTTTCGAACTCGTCCAAACCGTCGTCATCGGATGAAAAATGAAGGCACTTTCGTGTTAACGAGTCCAAATTATAGTGGTCTGATGTGGCTGGTTTTCAAACTCGTCTGAGCTTTCATTGACATCAACAATCTGATAGAGTTTGGTAAAGATCCCATGCAAAATGAAGATGCTAGAGTGTTCACAAGGCTAAATAATGCATTTTTTTCCGTAATTAAAGGGGGCATAACTCTGGTGTTATCATTTTGATATAGCTGGTTTTCAAACGTGTCCAAGCTTTCATAAATATCAACACTCTTTACACGTTTCGTAAATATCAAATAAAAAACGAAGGTGCTAGAGTGTTCACAAGGCTCAATATGGTATTTTTCAGCAAACCAAGAGCCATAACTCTGGTATTAATATTCCGATCTGGCTGGTATTTTGAAGTTGTTCGAGTTTTCATTGATATAACGGCTCTGGCAAAGTTTGGTAAATATCAGATGCGAAATAAATATGCTAGATTGTTCACAAGGCTAAATAAGGCATTTCCCCGTAATTCAAGGGGCCATAACTCCGGTGATACTTGTCACTTAGTTTTTAAACTTCTCCGAGCTTTCATCAATATCAACAATCTTTACAAATTTCGTAAAGATCAATTACAAAATAAAGGTGCTAGATTGTTCACAAGGTCCAATATGGCATTGTTCAGCTAAACAAGGGCCACGACTCTGGTGTTGCTAATCTGATCAGGCTGGTTTTCGAACTTGTCCAATCATTCATTGATATAAAGGCACTGGCAAAGTTTGGTAAAGATCCAATACAAAATGAAGATTCTAGAGTGTTCACATGGGTAAATAAGAATTTTTCCGTAATTCAAGGGGCCATAACTCCGGTGTTACCAGTCCGATATAGCTGGTTTTCAAACGTGTCCAAGCTTTCATCAATATCAACAATCTTTAAACGTTCCGTAAAGATCAAATACAAAACGAAGGTGCTAGAGTGTTCACAAGGCTCAGTATGGTATTTTCAGCAAAACAAGAGCTATAGCTCTGGTATTACTAATCCGATCTGGCTGGTTTTCCAACTTGTTCGAGTTTTCATTGATATAAAGGCACTGGCAACGTTTCGTGAATAGCAGATGCAAAAGAAATATGCTAGAATGTTCACAGGGCTAAATAGGGCATTTTTCCCGTAATTCAAGGGGCCATAACTCTGGTGTTACCAGTCTGATATAGCTGGTTTTTACACTTGTCCGAGTTTTCATCAATATCAAAACATGTACAAGTTTAAAGATCAAATACAAAATGAAGGTGCTAGAATGTTCATAAGGCTTAATATGGCATTTTTCAGCAAACAAGGGCCACGACTCTGGTGTTGCTAATATGATCATGCTGGTTTCCGAACTTGTCCAAGCATTCATTGATATAAAGGCACTGGCAAAGTTTGGTAAATATCTAATACAAAATGAAGATGCTAAAGTATTCACAAAGCTAAATAAGGATTTTTTCCGTAATTCAAGGGGTCATAACTCTGGTCTTACCAGTCCGATATAGCTGGTTTTTAAACGTGTCCAAGCTTTCATCAATATCAACATATGTACAAGTTTAAAGATCAATTACAAAATGAAGGTGCTAGAGTGTTCACAAGGCTTAATATGACATTTCTCAGCAAAACAAGGCCCATAACTCTGGTGTTACTAATCCGAAAGCTGGTTTTCGAACTTGTCCGAGCTTTCATTGATATAAAGACACGGGCGAAGTTTCGTAAAGATCCGGTTAAAAACGAAGTCCCTATGGCGCTTACAAGGCGAAAGTTAACGGACGACGATGGACGACGGACAACTCGCCATCCCTTCTGAAAGTAGAGCTATAATAAATGGCAAAATGAACATGCGCCTATTTTGAGTGGCCATAACAACACACATATCAGTCGTTTTACTAATTTAGATTTACATTAAAACTTTTAACTGCTAAAACCTTTATAGCGATTAAAAAAATGAAATGTAAGAATTTTAAACTGATGTCTTATATATACTTAAATTCCATTGATATAAATAAACAAAGTTTCGTAAATATCAAATACAAAATAAAGGTGCTAGTGTAAACAGGGTGGGGTGTGGGTGCGGGGCGGGGTGCATATGACAATGAGTTTGTGAGATTGCAGTGGTTGTATTCTACCCCGGCAATCTGAAAATTACCATGTAAAAAAAAGGGGCAACAAACATAATAAAATCTGTTTTATCCTTTATGGCCCATATCACGCTAAGCCACCACGGCAAATTTGAAAACAACCGACATTGAAAGTAATTAAGGCGTTAGACACATACGATTTTTCTAAACAGACGGACAAACTGTCAGGCAAGATGAACCAATATACTCACCCTAAACTTCGTTTCCGAAGCGTTAAAAATGTAATGCGGGTAGAGAATGGTTAACACGTTTATTAGTATCGTGATAATAGCTTTTATTATATACTTCCCAGTGAAATAGTGGATTGTATGGTTAGAATAAACCTTATATTCTCATTGCTTATATTTTCACAGCGATAATATAAGAACTTATATTCTCACTGCCGGAAAAAATGGAACTACTTTTTTCTACATTTGCTTATAACAGTCATAATTCGTGTCAAAGTTTAGAACTATATTCTATGCGCACTAAATATATGCAAATCGCCTCACGCTATTTATCCGCGAATACGTTAAAGGGGAACTGTCGGAACGAAACGTATTTTCGCTTGAAACAGTTTGGTAGTGTTGCATGATAAACAGTATATAATAAATAGTAAAGCACTCGTGAAAATATAAGTTTTCTCACTTCTCGATGAAATTAATCCTATATTCACTCCAAACCAACAAATATCCTCTATTTATTTAAAAATAGCAACACTGACAACTACAATATATATACTCTGTAAAAAAAGTTTTGGACCATGGCAGTGTTCGAACCCGTACAATGATCGCTGAACCTTGACAATCGACCATAACCCTTATTATCTCAGTTGATACTTCACAATAAATCAACAATCAACAATAATTATCGTTTACAATGAAAGTTTGCGAAAAAATAATAATCGTTTTATTGGTTACTCGAATGTGTCCGTAACTGTTACTTTTAATGGACTTTGCAACATTTTTTACAGACCCTTTGTGTGTTCACGATATTGTTTTAAAATCAAATCTTGTTTGGAATTCAATATTTCTCCTACCAAATTAACCAGGTAGGGTAGGCCTTGGTTACTAAAAAAAGATACTTAAATTCTGTCCACTAGTTTTATTTTTATATGAGTTTATATACCCTAATCCAAAACATTTTTTACCGAGTATACATACGTAAGTCTAAACTGTCAGTGCTCCAGATGTACAAAGAGAATCGCTTAACTTAATATCGTGACTATACTGAGGGGAAAAAGTTTAACAAGTTTTTTTTAGATAAAATAATACTATATACAAGATATACTGACATTTTGGGACTTTACGGGCTTGACCCCTGCGTTCATTTATTCGTTACGTCATTAAGATGTTCGAGTGTTATTGATGTGTGTTTAATACAATATTGTGTCTTTGGCAGTAGTTTCTTGCTTTTACAACTAAACATGTATTATAACAAGGCTGCAACAAAACTTGCTAAACTTTTTTCCCTCAGTATATATACTTGTATCTCAAGGCACAGCAAACGAGATGAATGTGGCTTAAAGTAGTTATACTGCTAAATAGCGCCAAAATTACAATACAAAACCGTTTATCAAAAACCTATCCAGGTGTTCCGGTAATATAATAATGTATATGTGCCGATTAAAAATAAATATTTATTAACGTGTTCTTAAAATACCCGTGACTGAATATGTGTAAAATGAATTATGAGTTGGTAACTCTTTAAATCGACGCTCTAGTTTTAAAAGTTAGCCTGGCAGATAAAGCCATTTATATTGTGACTATATAGTTTGGATTCTCAAAATATGTAAGTTATATATATATATACCATGTAGTCAGTAGATTTAGAGATGGTGTACGTACTCGTATGTTGTAAAATTTGGCTGTTGTTGGCGAGATAGCTACTTTAATCATGGTTCCATTTTATGTTTCATTGCAGTCACATTAGTAGTTTTTGAGTTATGCTCCGGTCAAGAGTATAACATTACAAAAGGCAATAACTCTTAATTTGAATGAAGATAGAGTTATGGTTCTTCTGCTCTGCAAAACCTCGTATTGTCCTCTATCATTAATTGAAGTTTCATTGAAGTCCTGTCAATAGTTTTTTGAGTTATGTTCCGAACTTGAATTATAAGTTTAAAACTATGAAGGGCAATACCTCTAATTTGAATGAAGATGGCTATGGTTGTGTGCTCTGCACTTCCGCTCATTGGCCGATATAATTATTGAATTGAATTGAATTGGGTTTTAAGGCGCACCAACACATGAAAAGGTTATATGGCGCCTAACTGGCATGAACATGCCAGGCTCATCTTACATGTGCATCGAGATAAAATATGGAAAATGGGCCTAGAACCTTCTCACCCTGAACTGCAGAGTTGCTGCAAATTATACCGTAGAAACTCCATTTACGCTGGAGCCACGTTTATTGTTTTTCTGCCACTGCTCTTTTGATGCGAGCGAGATAGCATCTGAAACAATGCAGGGATCATGATAAAGAATATAATTATTGTGAAGTTTTATTGTTTTAAATATATTATTGATGCAAAATAATCAAAAACAACCTTTGCTTTGAAATATTTAAATAAAAAATACTGAGTTATTGTTATGGTGTCATTTCAAGGAATCATACCTTTGTTTACCCACAACAACTACATCTTGGAATTCATGTTTTATATAGAGCATAACTCGCTATAATAAATCTATCTACCCTTGTACCCTTCTACCCTGTATAAATATAATTGCTATTATCTACATATAATTTGCATTGCGTTGGTGCAGGTTTTGTACAAAATACAGTGAATTTATGCAAAAATAATACAACTCTATTTTAACCCTTAACCTGTTACATACAGATAATGGACTGTTCTTTTTTTTAATTCAGACCATTCCATTTACGTGACAACGGGTTTTTTTGTGGGGAAATGACTAATCAGCAGCCGGACATTGTAAACCCATTGTAAACCCTGTAAACCCTGGGTTTACAATGGACGCAAATGCTATTATAGTCGTGCTTAGCGGGTTAAGGGTTAAACTCTACAAAATTTTACAGAATTAATGGTATTTTACAACACTTAAAAAACTTAGATCATTAGGTCAATTGAAATTGAGAAATGGTGAAGATGAATGCTGAAAATGAGTAACATCGTTCTTAATCCCCATTTTGTTTTCAAAATTCAAGGCCACATTGGGGGAGTTCTACTGCCGGTTATGACAACAGTTGGCTATTTGTTTGGCCCATCGCCGACCGGTTTGTTGAGTAACACATTATGTCATTTTTCAGCATTTTTTAAGGTTACAAAGGACAATCGATGTTTTAGTGGTGGAGGCATACCACCCACTTTTTCCTGGGTAGAACCTGGGTAGTACCAGTAGTATACCTCCAGCTATCCGTTAGAATTGACACCTTCTCACAAGTAGAGCTCCCAGTGGGATTCAAAACCGCAGCGCTGAGAGGCGAGGAGGTTTCAAATGCTGTGTAATTACCATCCCGGCCATGGAGGGCCTTGGATTAAACAGAGAGATCTACACAATCCACACACTAGTATCTGAATTTGTAAAACTGGTAATCGTTTTACCAATTGATTTTATTAATAGTCATGAAGACAATAATTAGCGAATACCACAAATAGAGGTTGGAACGTGAATTTGGTTTTATGGCACAACATAAACAATTTATAAAGTACCAACACGAATATTCCATGCCCACACTCCATTTACATCTAAATAAAAATATGCAGAATGGGCCTAGAATCTTCGCACATGCAGAACTGCAGACCTAAAATTTTTACTGCAGCCACCTCAGTTTTCTGCCAATACAATGATTATGATGAAGACCTTTAATGAACATAACAAAAATGATCATTAATTCGGGGGATTTTTATCAAAGCATTAAATGATAGTATTTATTGCAGAAAATACATACCTTATTCATGTATAATGTGTCTTCATTAAGAAAACAAAAAATTTCCACCAGAAAAAATTAAATAAATAAACACGAAAATATTCCAAGGTGGGATATATAATTGAAGTAACAAAACCAAAATTAAAGTGATTTCCTTTTAAACTTATTCTTAAAAATCACTGTCTTGACTGTAAAGAATGGAATGGAATGGAAATGCAAATTATATAAAACATTTTTTGTGTTTTTTTTATAAAAATGACTATATATAATATTAAAAAACACATACAATTCAATGTTTAAAAAAATGTCAAGACTACCGCTTTATACAGATTTTATTATATAAAAGTCAAATATTATAATAATATGTATATATAAAAAAAATAAAAAAATAATAATAATGATACAGGTATGCTCAAAAGTGTGTGATAATTTATGTTTTAAGGACGTGTTTCCAACCTATTTGGGGGAGGATACAATTTGTATAGGTAACTAAATCACTGTTAGACATAATTGCATGATACAATGGTGGTAATCAATTTTGTTTCAGTTGACGAGACCCTCCCAATACAGCTTTTGTGTGAAACCAACATAAAATAAAATAAAAGCAAGTATTTCATTAAAAAATTGTTTAAATGAAACAAAAAGTATTTTGATACATTATATTAGACTGTTACATATAGCAGAAGGCATAAGGACATGTCATGGTAAGTGATACATCCCCCAAAAAGGTTTTTTTTACCTTTGACCTCCGACTTAAGTCTTACATTGACCTTTAAGGTATGGACCTGACACTTGTGCATGACACACCTCATTGTGATAAACATTTTTGTGAAGTTTCATGCAATTCCCTTCAGTATTTTTAAAGTTATGACTGAAACATGATTGTTACGGACAGACGGACGAATGAACAAACGGACAGACGGTGGGATTACTATATGCCGTCCTTCGGGGGCTTAAAAAGCTGCAATTTGTTTTACATTTTACAGTTTCATAATGGAAAACTATGTTATGCCAAGCATAATATCATCAACAATAGTCTATAAGCTTGCATTTTGCAAGGTATAATATCATCAACAATAATCAAAGCTGGCATTTTGCATAGGATAATATCATCAACAATAGTCAAAGCTGGCATTTTGAAGGGGATAATATCATCAACAATAGTCAAAGCTGGCATTTTGAAGGGGATAATATCACCAACAATAGTCAAAGCTGGCATTTTGCATGATATAATATCATCAACAATAGTCAAAGCTGGCATTTTGAAGGGGATAATATCACCAATAGTCAAAGCTTGCATTTTGCAGGGTATAATACCATCAACAATAGTCAAAGCTGGCATTTTGCAGGGTATAATATCATCAACAATAGTCAAAGCTGGCATTTTGCAGGGTATAATACCATCAACAATAGTCAAAGCTGGCATTTTGCAAGGTATAATACCATCAACAATAGTCAAAGCTGGCATTTTGCAGGGTATAATATCATCAACAATAACCAAAGCTGACATTTTGCAGGGTATTTAATATCATCAAAAAGAAAGAGACGTCACCTGGCATTTTGCAGGAGATAATAACCAACAATAACCAAACATGGAATATTGCAGGAGATTGAACCATTAACAATAATCAGAGCTGAAGTTTGCCTTTTTTACTGTTAAAGGGACACACGACAATCTAATATTTTTTTTCAAATTTGCGGCGTCTCGTTATTTTTTCTACATAACTTGTATATTTTCAAATCATTATTAATAATTATTGGAAAAGTTCAGAGAAAATTGTTTTTCACACATTTCTAACTTTATTTATGTCGCATCAACAATATATTAAACCTATATCATGTATATGGTAGAAGGAAGAAAACATGAAAATGACTAGTTTTTATTACCTTTTATTTTCTTATATTCAAGCAGGTTTAAAGTCAAATTATGAATTTAGGTATCATTGTAATGCTTGATAAATACTTCAGATTGCCATTTGTCCTTTTAATGATAAAATAAATCGACAATGATTAAATTTAAATCTAGTGTTTGTCTATTATTGGTAAAAATATACAAAAATAACAAAACATACCAACAAACAATGATCAGATCTAGATTTTATATCTATACAAGCTTATGACTCAATCTATAAAGTCAATTTCAGCTGACTTAACATATTGTGCTTGCATAAATATTATTATGAAGGTACATGTTTAAATATGACAGTGTTTGTGTGTATTTATCACATAACTTACGATGTGGGAGTGTAATAACACCATTCAATATTTGTCGATAATCCACTAGCGATATAACTATGCAAATGACGGTCCACTTTTCCGTTCAGCTCGATGTGCATTGGAATTGTTTCAAACTAGAGCTGTCGCCCTTTTAAGCCCGACAAATATACCACCACTACCAGTCCCCCACATTCCGCACCCTACTGTTTGAGCAAAGATTGAGTGGTAAAACATTTTCATGATCAGGTAATGGTGGCCTTGACCTCTGACCTCCTGACCTCAAAATCAATAGGGTTCATCCTCTCTTCACAGGCAGTCTACCCATGAAGTTTCGTGAGGTTTGCCTTAATGGGAGTTGAGTTACATAGCGGACAAGGATTTTCATGGTCGGGTCCCGGTGACCTTGACCGTTGACCTACTGACCTCAAAATCAATAAGTCATCCTCTTACAACAGTTCACCCATGACGTTTCACGAGATTGCTTCAGGAGAGAGGAGTTATGGTGCGGACAAGGATTTTCATTATCGGGGCCCGGTGACCTTTATCTTTGACTTACTGACCTCAAAATCAATAAGTCATCCTCTTACAACAGTTCACCCATGACGTTTCACGAGATTGCTTCAGGAGAGAGGAGTTATGGTGCGGACAAGGATTTTCATTATCGGGTCCCGTCGACTTTTATCTTTGACTTACTGACTTCAAATTCAATAGGGGTCATTCTCTTACCAAAGGCAGTTCACCTATGAAGTTTCATGAGAATTGCTTTAGGGGGAGAGGAGTTCTGTTTCGGACAAGGTTTTTCATTATCGGGTCACGGTGACTTTGACCTTTGACCTACTCCTCTTAAAATTGACAGGCGTTGTCCTCTCACCAAAGCCAGTTCACCTGCAAAGTTTCGTGAGATTTGCTTCAGGGGGAGAGGAGCTATGGAGCGAACATGTTTTTCATTATCGAGTGCCGGTGACCTTGACCTTTGAGCTACTGACCTCAAAATCCACAGGGTTTGTCCACTTACCAAAGGCAGTTCACCTATAAAGTTTCATGAGATTTGCTTTAAGCGGAGAGGCGCTATGGAGCGGACAAGTTTTTTCATTAACGGGTCCCGGTGACATTGACCTTTGACCTACTGACCTCAAAATCAATAGGGTCATCCTGTTCACCCATGATTCACGAGATTGCTTCAGGGGGAGAGGAGTTATGGTGCGGGAAAGGATTTTCATTATCGGGTCCCGTGACCTTTGATCTACTAACCCCAAAATAATCAATTGAGGTCATCCTCTCACCACAGGCAGTTCACCTGTGACGTTTCATGAGATTTGCTTCAAGGGGAGACGATCTATGGAGCGGACAAGGTTTTTCATTATCAAGTCCCGGTGACCTTGACCTTTGACTTACTGACGTCAAAATCAATAAGGTCGTCCTCTCACCACAGTCAGTTCACCTATGAAGTTTCATGAGATTTGCTTCCGGAGGAGAGGAGCTTCGGAGCGGACAACTTTTTCATTATCGGGTCCCGGTGACCTTGATCTTTAACCTACTGACCTCAAAATCAATAAGGTTTGTCCTTTTATCACAGGCAGTTCAACTATGACGTTTCATGAGATTTGCTTCAAGGGGAGAGGAGCTATGGAGCAGACAAGTTGTTTTATTATCAGATCCTGGTGACCTTGACCTTTTACTTACAGAGGTCAAAACCAACAGGGTTGATCCACCCACCACAGGCAGTTCACCTTTGAAGTTTCATGAAATTTGCTTCAGGGGGAGAGGATCTATGGAGAGGACCAGGTTTTAATTGTCGGGTCCCGTTGACCTTGACCTTTTACCTACTGATTTCAAAATCGATAGGGGTGATCCACTCACCACAGGCAGATCACCTATGAAGTTTCATGAGATTTGCTTCAAGGGCAAGGGATCTATGGAGCGGACATGGTTTTTTATTCTCTGGTCCCGGTGACCTTGACCTTTAACCTACTGACCTCAAAATCAACAGGGTTTGTCCTTTTATCACAGGCAGTTCAACTGTGACGTTTCATGAGATTTGCTTCAAGGGGAGAGGAGCTATGGAGCAGACAAGTTGTTTCATTATCAGATCCTGGTGACCTTGACCTTTTACTTACAGAGGTCAAAATCAACAGGGTTGATCCACTCACCACAGGCAGTTCACCTTTGAAGTTTCATGAAATATGCTTCAGGGGATAGGATCTATGGAGAGGACCAGGTTTTTAATTGTCGGGTTTCGTTGACCTTGACCTTTTACCTACTGATCTCAAAATCGATAGGGGTGATCCACTCACCACAGGCAGTTCACTATGAAGTTTCATGAGATTTGCTTCAAGGGGAGAGGATCTATGGAGCGGACATGGTTTTTCATTAACGGGTCCAGTTGACCTTGAACTTTAACCTACTGATCTCAAAATCAATAGGGTCGTCCTCTCACCACAGGCAATTCACCTATGACGTTTCATGAGGTTTGCTTCAGGAGTAGAGGAGCTATGGAGCGGACAAGGTTCTTCATTATCGAGAGGGTTTGTCCTCTCACCACAGGTAGTTCACCTATGAACATAGAGACATAATTACAAAAGTATTTTTTTATCCCAAATCCGCCCCGTCCACCCTGGCCCCCGGACAGACGTCCGAGTTTGCGAAGTAATAAAATCGTTTGATATCTTTCATAGCCGATAACCAAGTTACGTGCAAAAATATGGAAAAATGACAGTGTAATTGAATTGTTAGTGTATTTGACCTTTTGACCCCCACGCTCCCCCATGAGGGCCGCTGGGCTCAGAGCCAAAAATAATGTTGCTCTTGCACGCCGTCATCATATGGTGAAGTCATATAGTAAGTTTGGTTGAATTCCGTTCAGCGGTTTAGGAGGCGATGAGGTAACGGACGGACAGACGGACAAACGCAGGCGATTTTAATATACCCTGATTTTTTCACTTTGGTGTTTTATGTTTGTCAACGCAATTATTTGTGTTTTATAAGCTAAAAGTTACGGACATTGTCCCTTTCAAGTCTATACCGAGCGATTTTGTAGGCTGAAATATGATTGGCTAATGCCAATCTGACGTGACCTCCAATGCAGTGTTGTCAGATCCTTAGTAGTGTAGAGTATCGTAGCGCGATAAAGGGTCTGATTTTAATGATATTGATATACAATGTACCTATCCTGAACAATAATAGTAACAATGGGTGATGTAGAGGGACATAAGATCATGAGTTGTTATGTGTATATAAAGTTTGAACAACCCAATTAACATTGTTTGAGGAATGCAAGTAATAACTAGAAGGGTGTTATACGGAACACTTGCGTCTCCTGCCGTGTGCTTATTTCAGCTTCGTTAGGTTACAGTTTAAAGTTTTATGAAAAGGGGCATAACTCTGCCAAAATGAAAGTCAGAGTTATTGGACAAGTGTAGTAACACTCCTTGGGGTTAGATAAAGATGTGTGTAAAGTTTCATGAATATAGATCAAATAGTTTTCAAGTTTTGGCGAAGGTTAGGTTGCAGGTTAATGACGGACGATGACGTACGGACGACGGACAAAGTGATCCCTACGTGTCTGCCAGGCAACACAAAAATGTGTTACGCGACAGGACATTACAGACCTGATTCCTATATAGCACCCACTTCACTCTGTGAAAGCGGGGGTATAACAAATACTTCACAAATACATGTAATGGGTGGTGCCCTACTGCAATGATCAGTGCTAAAGTGGTCCAGAGATCCGATATCGATCCTACCCCGGATAGTTTATAGATCAAATTTCAAAATACTTTAATATTTCCCACCTGACAAGCAAATCGTATCAGATTTAAAACCATGGTCCAGAAACACAACTATGCCTGCCTAAACAACCACCATAAACATCTATAACCACATGTACATGCATTTAACTCACTAAATGTATTATGCCAGTCTATTTTTTTACTTCAATATACACTACCTTATTTTTTAATCGTTTCCTTGAACCCACCAAAATGAGATTGTCGTATAGGGAAACTCACCTCCTTCCCCCACAGACAACCCCGACTCTAGTCTGATTCCCCTCCCCCCCACCCCCCCCCACACCCCACACACACAACAGACACCCCCACCTCAATTCTGATTCTTTGAGCTACTCGCTCGCTTATCCTTTGCCAGTAGAGATAGGTGGAGGCATTCCATTCCATTTCTGGTGAGATATTTGTTTAGGCAGGCAGTGTTATGTCTTCAGGAATCATGCCAAAAAAATGTGACCTGCGGTCAAGTCGCATACATACTACTTTTTAAAAAGGTAGTGACGCTACGGTAAGTACAGTATATACAAGAATCAGAGCTATTATTCTCGCAGCAGAGGGACTATAAACCTTGGAAATACACACAAACACATTACTATAACCTTCAACTATGTTCGAAACATCTGTTGGCATATGACCAATCACAAATGAATGATATTAAGAGAGTTCCACGAACGTACATGAAGGTCATATTAAACTTAAAAACATATTTTGCCATAACTATTTTCAAGGTATAAGCTCACCTTGACCATTGACCGTATGATCCAAAATCAGTTGGCCTCTGACCAACAATAAATGAATGATATTAAGAGAGATCACGGTCATATTAAACTTGGAATATTTTCCCCAAACTATATTCAAGGTCACTTCAAGGTCAAGTGTGACCTTGACAAACACTTGACCTTGACATGTGTATGTACAATCCAAAATCAGCTGGCATCAGACTTATCCCAAATGAATCATTATACAACTGTCTACTACTGCTGAGGTCAATGGTCAACAATATTCATCCAAGGGAAAGACTATTGACCCGAAGCAGTGAACTATTGACCGAGACGCAATAGTCATTCCAGAGTATGAATAGTTTTTAAATTAAACGTTGACAGAAACAGTTGAATTGAATTGGGGTTTTAAGGCGCACCGACACATCAAAAGGTTATATGGCGCCTAAAAGGCATGAACATGCCAGGCTCATCTTCCATGTACATCGAGATAAAATATGGAAAATGGGCCTAGAACCTTCTCACCCTGAACTGCAGAGTTGCTGCAAATTCTATCGTAGAAACTCCATTTACGCTGGAGCCACGTTATTGTTTTTCTGCCACTGCTCTTTTGATGCGAGCGAGATAGCACCAGAAACAATGCAGGGATCATGATGAAGACCTTTAATGAACATGAACAAAAAATGATAAAATGAACATGAATTTGGGGTGATTCTACCCCTCTGCCTATCCCTCCAAAGGGATCTGCAGTGGCCCTATTCTTTGCCCCGTGACCAAACGGGGCCCCTGAGAACCACACGGGGATGACAGAAACAGAAGTAGATAGTTGTTTTATTATATTCTGATATTTACTCATAGAGAAAAAAAAAATGTTGCAAATTTGTATTCTATGTCATTGAGCTCTTATAGTAAATAATTGACATTGGTAATAAAGCGCTTGAATGATCTGGAAGATACTGGAACTATTCACCCGAAAGAGAACCGGCTTGGACACGTTTGAACACGTTTTCAAGTCAGTAGTTCATACTAATGACTTTCACGTGACTGCTTTTCAGCCAATTAATACTACATATATAATAAAAAAAAGATATATAGTAAACTCAATTACACTTTAGAATTAGGTCAAATCCATTTTAAAGATAAAGATTAGACTCACTGTAACCTTGACCAGCAGACACCAGCATCAATAGGCCCAATGCAAAATAAAGCATAAAAAGTTTTACAAAGATTGTTGAAGTAAAGCTAATGACAAAACAATTTGGGGGTAATGATTAACAAACGCCGATAAATAGTTAATATAACTGTCTTACTAGCAATATAACTGTATTTATATTTATAATTAGTGTGTTATATCTAAGTGAAAAGTTCTGTCATAAAACTGATTTTCATCACCAAATATATGTAACAAAATAAGAACAGATATTAAGTACATTAGTACATTTAAAATATTAGCATCCCTTATATTGTTTTAGCCACCACCACCACAGCCACCACCACCACCACCACATCCTCCACCACCACCACAACCACCACCACCACCACATCCTCCACCACCACCACCACATCCTCCACCACCACCACAACCGCCACAACCACCACAGCCACCGCATCCACCACCATCCCCGCCAGCATCCCCACCACCAGCGTCCCCACCGCCAGCATTAACACCACCAAGTTCAGTTCCATCTCCAGCAGGAGCCAGACCTCCTGCATCATCATGGAAATCAGCCACGTGCATGCCTTCATACCCTCCACCACAGCCTCCACACATCGCACACATGTAGAACCCAAAATTACTCCGAATGTAAAAATTGGATGGAGTACTCCACATCAAGCCAGCAGCTATGATGAATGCCATATTGTCAGACGGAATTGTAGTTACGCTACGAGCACCTCGTGCAGTTGTAGATGGCATCACCTGATGACCTTCCTTCCATCCACTAGGGCGTGGTACACACAACACGTGCAGTAACGAAACTGAACATGCCAGGGCAATATTCTCGGCAACCTCGTTAGCAGCTGTACCCACTTCTAAGACCCCCTTCATCAAATCGGCCTTGCAAGACTCCAACTGGAGTGTGTAGCTGTTCCGCAAATATCCCAGGCTGATGGTCTGAACCTTACCAGTGGACATCTTGTAGAATCGTATTGACAAGGTTCCCGGACTGCCTGGCACTCCTGGTTTACCACGTTGTTGTCTTGTACCTACAGAAACAAAACGAGGATTTTGAATGAAATAATCTTTCTAATGACACAAGTTCAACATTTAAATTTCTGAAGCATTTTACCATGGTGACCAGAGCTCAAGATAAGCAACTTTTGGGGATATTTTAAAAGCATTACAATTTAGGAAATCAGCATTGAAAAATTAAATTGGAGTGAAAATTAGCGTTGATAATCTACAATTCTAGTATAAACATAGCATATTTGTAGGTAAAAAGAACATTTACTCTTTAACAAATTCAAAATCAGCATGGCAGATTAATTTAGGGTGTAAAATCCTCTCTTTGACATTAAAGCTTATCTGGAGCTCTGGGCAGGAAATTTGAAACGTCACACACTAGACTTCTCAGTTCTTTCAACCATTTTCTACCAAGAAATGCGCATTCTTGTCATGCTGAACATTTCTGCGTAGTTATAATATCAAGATCCCATCAGTAGTTTTGAAATTATTGCCATGAAACGACTTCAAGCATTTTGACCTATGTGACATTGATCTTTGAGTCACAAACCCGATTCCTGTACACAATTTCTACCTGTCCAAGTCCTAGTTGTGACCTTGGAAATTGTCTTATTCTTCTCTGCAGTTTATAAATGTCATTATATCTAGCTTAGTGAAACAAAGGCCCAAGAGGGCTTGTATCGCTCTACTGGCTTTATGGAATCTGTGGTTGGGGTGTGGGGTAAATTAGTTGTTGTGGCACTTATGACAAAATCCTTTGCCCTGCACTGAGCAAAAGGGCAGTCGAACATTCCTGTATAACTAATTACTGCAAGTTCCCCCAAGTTGTACCATGTAGAGGGGCCCCTTTACACAGGAGGATAAATCCCATTTTATATATGTTGTGCCTCGAGCCTCTAAATGACCATAGCAAATAAGAATTAAATGCATTCACATTTGGACAAGATAATATTATGCAATTTGTTGTATTTTTTTACCTTATTTCCCTCTAAGGAGCCCCCGAGGATGGGGCCAAAATATGAAAACTTATTGCGCATCTACAAACCCTTAACTAAGAAATAAACCAAACATGAACATGACATCTATATAGGAGGACAAACCCCATTTTATAAATGTTGTGCCTCGAGTCCCTAAATGATCATACCAAATTAGAATCAAATACATTCACTTTGGACAAGATATATAATTTGTTGTATTTTTTTACCTAATTTCCCTCTATGGAGCCCCCTAGGATGGAGTTTAAATATGAAAACTTATTGCGCATCTACAAATCCATAACTCAGAAATACACCAAACATAAACTTGAAATCTCAAACGGTACAGAAGGAATTAACGTTACAAACCCGAAACGTGTAGTAGTAAATTACTGGAAGTTCCCCAAGTTGTACCCCTGTAGGGATATATTAATGCTGCAGGTCTAAACCAGTTTTAAATATGTTGTGCCTTGAGTCCCTAAATGATCATACCAAACAAGATGGACAAGATGAGTATTTTTGTTAATTTTGACACAATTACACCCACTCCCCACCCCCTCCACCCTCAAAGGGCCCCAGTGGGCGGAGCCAAAATCCGAGACCTTTTTGCGCATTTAAATATCCTAACTAAGAAATACACCACACATGAACTTCAGATCTCAAAGGGTATAGAAGGAGTAAACGACATAAGGCCGAAACTCTGTGACAGTAAATTACTGCAAGCTCCCCAAATTGTACCCCTGCAGAGGGCCCCTATATGTAGAAGGACAAAACACGTTTTGTATATGTTGTGCCTTGAGTCCCTAAATGACCATACACAATTAGAACCAAATCCAATCACATTTAGACAAGATATGTATTTTCTTCTGACTTTTTGACCCAATCACTTGAGTCATAAAATAAAAAATAAAATAAAAAATAGCCCTCAGAGGGATTTGAACTCACGACCAAAGGTACTCAATATAGCATATTGCATATTTAAGAAAATCAAGGGCCATACGTCTGGTGTAACTTGTCCGATCCGGCTGGTTTTCGAACTTTTCCGAGCTTTCATTGATATAAACAATCAGACAACATTTGGTAAAGATCAAGTAATAAATGAAAGTGCTAGAGTGTTCACCAGGCAGAAAATGGCATTTTTCAGCAAAGCAAGGGCCATAACTCCGGTATTACTGATTTGATCTGGCTGGTTTTCGAACTTGTCTGTGCTTTTATTGATATTAACAAGCTGTGCAAGGTTGGTAAAGATCAAATAATAAATGAAGGTGCGAGAGTGTTAACAATGCAGTAAATGGCATTTTTCAGGAAAAAACAAGGGTCATAACTCTAGTGTTACTGATTTGATCTAGCTGATTTTCAAACATTTCTGAGTTTTCCTTGATATTCACAATATATGCAAGTTTAGTAAAGATCAAGTAATAAATGAAGGTGCTAGAGTGTTCACAAGGAAAAATATGGCATTTTTCAATAAAGCAAAGGCCATAACTCCGGTGAAACTATTCCGATATAACTGGTTTTCGAACTTGTCCGCGCTTTTATTGATATTAACAATCTGTGCAAGTTTGGTAAAGATAAAATAATAAATGAAGGTGCTAGAGTGTTCACCAGGCAGAAAATGGCATTTTTCGGGAAAACAAGAGTTCAATGACCTTGAAGCTCTAATGACGGGAACCTGTGAAACTTTTATGGAAATAAGACCAACACTTTCAAAGAAGTAGTCGCAACAAGTTTTTCCTATATTATTCTATGTAAACAAAGATGGCCGCTGGCGGCCATGTTTGACATAGAATCAAAATAAAGTTTGACGACGGACAACTCCCCCATCCCATAAGCTCTGCTGGACTTCGGCAAGTAGAGCTAAAAACAGCAATGTAACACCTTTAACTCCAGGTTTTAAAGGTAGAAAATGGATTTTTCTAAAATAAAAAGGGCCATAACTCCGGTGAAACTAATCCGAACTGGTTTTCAGGCTTGTCCGAGCTTTCATTGATATAAAGACCCTGGCAAAGTTTGGTAAAGATCCGATTAATAATGAATGTGCTAGAGTGTTCACAAGGCAAAAGTTAACGGACGACGGACAAGCTCCCACACACCTTTAACTCCAGCAACACCTCTCTTGAAGCCTGTCCATTTTCCCGTCACAATGCCCCAATCTCCGCCATTGTTCTTGATAAGTACCGCTCTTTCACCCTGGCGCGGGTTTAACGTCACTAAACCTGTCTTCACCTGCAATATGTATTTATAATGTCATATAGAATAAACAAATTTCTACGCTATTGTATCCCCCAAAGTAATATTAGGACAGGTGACCTCAGGCAGAATAAGAGCAATATAAAGATGTTATCATGCTCAGTCTTACCATCTCTTTTGTCATCTCTCTTGTCATAATCACCACTGTCACCATCTCTCTTGTCATAATCACCACTGTCACCATCTCTCTTGTCATAATCACCACTGTCACCATCTCTCTTGTCATAATCACCACTGTCACCATCTCTCTTGTCATAATCACCACTGTCACCATCTCTCTTGTCATAATCACCACTGTCACCATCTCTCTTGTCATAATCACCACTGTCACCATCTCTCTTGTCATAATCACCACTGTCACCATCTCTCTTGTCATAATCACCACTGTCACCATCTCTCTTGTCATAATCACCACTGTCACCATCTCTCTTGTCATAATCACCACTGTCACCATCTCTCTTGTCATAATCACCACCGTCACCATCTCTCTTGTCATAATCACCACTGTCACCATCTCTCTTGTCATAATCACCACTGTCACCATCTCTCTTGTCATAATCACCACTGTCACCATCTCTCTTGTCATAATCACCACTGTCACCATCTCTCTTGTCATAATCACCACTGTCACCATCTCTCTTGTCATAATCACCACTGTCACCATCTCTCTTGTCATAATCACCACTGTCACCATCTCTCTTGTCATAATCACCACTGTCACCATCTCTCTTGTCATAATCACCACTGTCACCATCTCTCTTGTCATAATCACCACTGTCACCATCTCTCTTGTCATAATCACCACTGTCACCATCTCTCTTGTCATAATCACCACTGTCACCATCTCTCTTGTCATAATCACCACTGTCACCATCTCTCTTGTCATAATCACCACTGTCACCATCTCTCTTGTCATAATCACCACTGTCACCATCTCTCTTGTCATAATCACCACTGTCACCATCTCTCTTGTCATAATCACCACTGTCACCATCTCTCTTGTCATAATCACCACTGTCACCATCTCTCTTGTCATAATCACCACTGTCACCATCTCTCTTGTCATAATCACCACTGTCACCATCTCTCTTGTCATAATCACCACTGTCACCATCTCTCTTGTCATAATCACCACTGTCACCATCTCTCTTGTCATAATCACCACTGTCACCATCTCTCTTGTCATAATCACCACTGTCACCATCTCTCTTGTCATAATCACCACTGTCACCATCTCTCTTATAAATTATGTCTTATCATCTCTCTTCTCAGCATCACTCTGTTCATAATCTCTCTTATCAATGCTCTTGTTATTATCACCAATTTCATCATTTCTCCTTTCATCACCTCTCATACAATCATCACCTCTCATATAATCTCTCGTCAACATTTCTCTTGCCATCATCTCTTTGGTCATTATCACCGTTTTCATCATTTCTCCTTCCATCACTGCACTAATAAATTATCTTGTCATCATCTCTCTGGTCATAATCACCATTTTCATCATCTCACTTGCCATTATCTCTCGTCATCAGGGATTTTGTCATCATTTCTCTTAGTTACATATAGAAAGCTTACTTTACTGAACTTACCTCAGAAATGGTAGTTGATAACTTACCTGAGTGGGTAATGGTAGTTGATAACATACCTGAGTGGGTAATGTTAGTTGATAACTTACCTGAGTGGGTAATGGTAGTTGATAACTTACCCGAGTGGGCAATGGCAGTTGATAACTTACCCGAGTGGGTAACGGTAGTTGATAACTTACCCGAGTGGGTAACGGTAGTTGATAACTTACCCGAGTGGGTAACGGTAGTTGATAAATTACCTGAGTGGGTAACGGTAGTTGATAACTTACCCGAGTGGGTAATGGTAGTTGATTACTTACCCGAGTGGATTAAGGTAGTTGATAACACACCTGAGGTGGTAATGGTAGTTCATAACTTACCTGAGTGGGTAATGGTAGTTGATAATTTACCCAAGTGGGTAATGGTAGTTGATAACTTACCTCAGTGGGTAACGGTAGTTGATAATTTACACGAGTGGATAATGGTAGTTGATAACTTACGCAAGTGGGTAATGGTAGTTGATAACTTACCTCAGTGGGTAACGGTAGTTGATAACTTACCTGAGTGGGTAATGGTAGTTGATAACTTACCTGAGTGGGTAATGGTAGTTGATAACTTACCCGAGTAGATTATGGTAGTTGATAACTTACCCGAGTGGGTAACGGTAGCTGAAAACTAACCCGAGTGGGTAATGGTAGTTGATAACTTACCCGAGTGGGTAAGCGGTAGTTGATAACTTACCCGAGTGGATTATGGTAGTTGATAACTTTCCCGAGTGGGTAACGGTAGTTGATAACTTACCCGAGTGGGTAATGGTAGTTGATTACTTACCCGAGTGGATTATGGTAGTTGATAACTTACCTGAGGGGGTAATGGTAGTTCATAACTTACCTGAGTGGGTAATGGTAGTTGATAATTTACCCAAGTGGGTAATGGTAGTTGATAACTTACCTCAGTGGGTAACGGTAGTTGATAACTTACACGAGTGGGTAATGGTAGTTGATAACTTACCCAAGTGGGTAATGTTAGTTGATAACTTATCTGAGTGGGTAATGGTAGTTGATAACTTACCTGAGTGGGTAATGGTAGTTGAAAACTTACCCGAGTAGATTATGGTAGTTGATAACTTACCCGAGTTGCTAACGGTAGCTGATAACTAACCCGAGTGGGTAATGGTAGTTGATAACTTACCCAAGTGGGTAAGCGGTAGTTGATAACTTACCCGAGTGGATTATGGTAGTTGATAACTTACCCGAGTGGGTAACGGTAGTTGATAAATTACCTGACTGGGTAACGGTAATTGATAACTTACCTGAGTGGGTAATGGAAGTTGATAACTTATCTGAGTGGGTAATGGAAGTTGATAACTTATCTGAGTGGGTAATGGTAGTTGATAACTTACCTGGGTGGATTATGGTAGTTGATAACTTGATTGAGTGGGTAACGGTAGTTGATAACTTATCCGAGTCGGTAATGATTGTTGATAACTTACCTGAGTGGGTAATGGTAGTTGATAAGTTACCCGAGTGGGTAATGGTAGTTGATAACTTACCTGAGTGAGTAACGGTAGTTGATAACTTACCTGAGTGGGTAATGGTAGTTGATCCGAGGCAATGAGATGCCCGATGGCAGCCATTTTGTCCTGAAAGTAGACTTGCACGACTGACATCATTAGAGGTAGACTGTGTATAGTTCGCGCAGTAAAGACCACTCTGCCCAAGTGGTTTATCAACCTGAAATAACAATTAATTCCATATGTATACATGAACAATATTGAACATTGATCCAAACAATATAGCTGTTCTTTCCACTATGCAACATTTTACATCAGCATTGAATAATTTTGACCCTTGACCTCTATCATGAATAAACAGTTTGCATATAAATGCAAACAAGGTCCCATTTGCAGACAGACGGAAATACATGCAGTTATGTTGTAATGGTGGGCAGTGGCGTAGCATGTTTTCAACATACTGATACGTGGTACGAAGTACGAATTACGGAGTTGGGAGGGTTTTGGAGTAGGTGTCCCCATTCCACAATGGTACTTGGGGAGGGGATGAGGGGCTGCGATAAATTGTTTTCATCTTTAAACCAAATCGGTGCTCGAACAAGCGATGCTTGTCAGGAATAGACATTTTATGCACGCAAACAACTGGTAGTTATCCACCCTTACCCCATGTCCCTTCTGACTTCAATTATTGCATTTTTCAAATTTTTAGGATTTTTATTTGTTCAGTTTTATTTTTCCAAGTGACTCCCGAAGTATGGGAGTATGTCACGCTACGCCCCTGGTGGGAGAATAAAAAGCACTGACATATAATTATATGTGACACACATAGTAACCAGTGTAGGGGCCAGGCCCTTCTCTGTCAATATCATTGGTTATACCTGTACATTCAGCCGTTCATTTGTTTAAAGCTACACAGTCCCTATTTTAATTGGTAATAACTCATGAATATGAATGAGTCACCAGTGAAGTAGTTTCAAATCGACGAACACCTCAAAAGTCGATATATAAGCAGAAATCGATACGCAAAATTTCACATTTTTATTTAGCCTCCGTACAGGTAACACCGATAAATATACGGCTTCAGAATATGTGATAAACAAATAGTTGCCCGGAACGGGATTTGAACCACAGCCTTGCACTTTTAAGTTTTGAAGGATGTACGCTGAACCACTAGACCACGGATATTCATTGGTATTTTGTAGCATTTTTAACACTAAATAGGCATTACGTAATAACTAGCGCGCACACACAAACACATCAAGCGCTAAATAACAAGTACATGTCGAAATATGGTTGTTTTGAGGCGACATATTAGTTTCTTGTAGCATGGTCACTTAAAATTCTCTTTGTAATAGTACACTAAATTGAAAATAACACCTGTCAGAATAACAGTTAGAATAACAAGTTAGAGTGTGGCAGGGAGCAGAAATGGACATGCTACAAAACAGAGTATTGTTTCATCTCGTTGGTTAATTTAAACATATCGATGGGCATACCACTCGATGTTTAAACTAACCAACGCAATGAAACCATACTCTATCTATTACATATTGATAACATACAGTATTACACCAGGCAATGTTAATTTACACGTGCGACAAGATGGACTTTATATTTATTGATCCATCTTGAGTTGCGTTCAAATAAGTTATATTGCCTCATAATAAATGGTAGTTTGTATACTAGTTTGTCAAGTAGCGTCATAGTTCAGTGGATAAAGCACCTGACTTGAAATCGGAAGGTCGTGTGTTCGAGCCCCGAAAGAGGCTAACCTTTTTTCTTTAAAAATTACTGTTACCTGTGTATAGGTACGATATTCACTGGTCGATGTCTATACAGTCAATTATTTACTGCGCTGTATTTGCTCGCTTAAAACCCGATTTCGACATGAGCTGGTGAACATGAAGTTACTAATAAGGACACGCCTACAAAGAAGAAATCGATTGATATAGAGACTGTGTAGATTTAAGTACATCACGTACACGATGGCAAATCCATGTGCATTATGACGTTCACGGCAAAAACATAATAAAAAAAGGTCTTGATTCAGGAATGTTTTTGCTTTTTTCTTCTACAACTAAAACACGCATAATCTTAGAGTCTTTTTTTTCGTCAAAGGTAATTTGTTACCTCCAATACTTTCTGAAATTAGAATGTACACGGTTATGTGCCTTTTTTCATTTCCAAGACTTTGCGAGGGCTAAAACATACATAATTGAACGCCTTGTCGCCTTGTTGATAATTTTTTGCTATGAACACGCCCAAAAGGTCACATGATTTCGCCACGGTGAAATATTAAACGGGAATGAAACACGAACAGATCAAGAATGAAAAGTATATTTGCTGAACCTTAAATGAACCATGAAGAACATATGTATGTACACAAAATCTACTCTGAGTGAATTTTTATAACGCGAGTGCATTCTATACACTGATTAAGATGCAAGTGAAGTTAAAGCTTCATTGCTTTTAACATGCTTAATAGCAATAAAACTTAGTAACTTAGAAAAAGCAGAGCTAAATGTTATGCAAAACCCATTCCTGTGGCACTAAGTAAAACAAGTCAACCCTCTCAACTCTCCTGTCAATAAAAAATATCGCTTAACTTAAAAAATCTGCAACTCATTAACCATGCAATTTATATAAATGTATGTATAATGGAGTAATGGACTGTTCTTTCTTTGAATTAAAACCATTCCATTTATGTGACAAAGGGGTGTTTTGAGAAAACAGGGTCCCCTCTGGCTTATTTTTTCTTTGCGCCACCACTTGCGCCAAATGAGGTAAGTTATAGAAACAAGCGGCCCAAGAGGGCCTGTATCGCTCTACTGGCTATAATTATGGTGTCCATGGTGGGGAGGGGTTGGGGGCGGGGTGGGGATAGAAGGATTGTGCGTCAGATATGGCAATATCAAACTAGTTTTATATAAACTGTCTTCAATTACCAAGATATGGCGGAGGGATGTACTTATCTCAAGTTTGGCTGGCTTTAAAGCAAATCAAACTTTCGCTAATATAAACAATCAAACCAACTTTCCCATGTGACCACAGGGTCACCATTTGAACAAACTTGGTAGAGGACAATAAGCTTAGAGTAAATACAAAATATTAAACTGTTGGCTCTTGTAATTTCAATGAAGAAGATTTTTTAAGTTTGTCATAAAACATGTGACACTAGGCTCCCAATTAACAAAAAAAGAACCAAGGTTTCTTGAGAAAAAAAAAATAACAAAAAAAAAATTAACAAAAAAATGTAAAGAAAAAAAGAAAAACGAAAAAGAAAAGAAAAAATAAAGAAAAGAAAAAAAGAAATTAAAAAAAAAAAAAAAAAAGCGGAAAAAGAAATTAAAAAAAATCAATAAAAAAAAGAGAAAAAATACAAAAAAAAAGGAAAAAAATAAAGAAAAAAACAAACAAGAAAAAAAATAAACAAACAAAAAATAATAATAAAAAGTTGAACCTTCTTATAGGGAAAAAAGTTTCGAATTTGAACCCACGGCCCCTGGGGTTTCCAGTGTACATTACCAAATATTGAAAAAGGCCCAGAACCATAACTCCCGTGTTACTGGTTCGATCTGGCTGATTTTCAAACTCATCCAAGCTTTCATTGATGTCAGTTTGGGAAAGATGGAATACAAAATGAAGGCGCTAGAGTGTTCAAAAGACTGAAAATCGCATTTTTTAATAATTCAAGGGCACATAACTCCGTTGTTCCTAGTCCGATATAGCTTGTTTTTGAACCTGTCCGAAATTTTGTTTATATTAACAATATGTGCAAGTTTGGTATAGATCAAATTATAAATGAAGGTGCTAGAGTATTCACAAGGCAGAAAATGGAATTTAGCTTTCATTGGTATGAACAATCTATCCAAGTTTGGTAAAGATCAAATAATAAATGAAGGTGCTAGAGTGTTCACAAGGCAGAAAATGACATTTTTGAGAAAAAAACAGGGGCCATAACTCCGGTGTTACTAATCCGATTTGGCTGGTTTTCGATCTTTAAGGGGTCATTTCACCAAGGATTGTTTTTTTCCAATCGGCCCGATCTGGACCAGACTGTCCCCGATCAATCAATTTTTTGATCTGCCCGATTGTCGTCCTGAATCGCCTCCAATCGCCCCCTTTTTTTGACCCGATTGAGTCCCGACCAATGGAACATGGATGGGGGACGATTCTCGGACGTTCCTCGCGCGATCGACACGTTTCCGGGGCGCAAGTATGCGAAAGTTCGCACAAGTACCCGCAGGTACACGGCAAAGGCCCGGCAAAGGCCCGGTAGAGACCCGCTTCTCGCGCGCAAATGAGCGATCTTCGCGCGTTGTTCGGCCGAGAGAGGCCGAAAATGGGCGATCCCGGCTCGAGAGAGGACGCTTTCGTTCGATTTCCGCCGTTCTTCCGCCGTTCTTCGCGCGAGAGTGGCCGAATGTAGGCGTATGTTGACGCAGGTAGCCGAAAGTAAACGGTCTTCGGACGATTTAAACGATCTTCGGACGTTCTTCGGCCGACCAAATTTGCCTAGATCGGCCGGAGATCGGTGTTTTTAAAGGCCCGACTATATAAACCGCTCAGATCGAAGCCGTTCATCACTTTCTGACCAGCCAGGGAAGGTCATGGACCAACAAGCAGTGCTGGGGCTTGTTGTAGCTCTACAACTTCGTTCTGCCATAGCACAGCAAAATATTATTACATTAGGAAATATGCTGAGGAGGAGGCCAAGGACCAAGAGAAAATATGCCAAAAAGAATTAAGTTTTTGTGACTTTTTAAAGGGTTTTCAAGTGTGGTTTGTTTCAGTACCTGTTCTGAGAAAAGTGTGCAGTTTTTATTTTATATTTGGTTTATAATTCTCTGGCATTGGTATTAATTTGTAAATTTATTATTATTTATAATAATTTTGAGTAAATATATGTCTTGCTGTTGTATTTAGTAACAATTAATTCTTTGTGACATTTTAAAGGATTTCTACATGTGTTTTGTTTCATTAAAACTACGCACGACCCTCGGTAGAGAGCTGCAGAGGCTATACGAAAGCTCCAGAGGGCGGGCGAGACAAGGAGACCTTCATGGGACCCTCGGACGACCAAGACGACCCGGGCCGACGGTTTTTGATCGGCTACTGTTTTTCAACATTTTTAAAAACAGTAGCCGATCACTTTTGCGGTACCCGACCCTCGGAGGACTGAGGCGATCGCGCCAGATCTTCCCCCGAATGTATAGGGTAGTGCGGGACAGTGCTCGCACCTTCCCGATTATTTTCGCAAAAATGCGGCCGATCGACCAGAAAAAGGATCGGGTACTCTCGGGACCAAAACAATCCTTGGTGAAATGACCCCTTTACCGAGCTTTTATTGATATTAACGCCTCCAGTGTGATTTGAACCCATGACCCCTTGGGTTTCCAGTGTACATTACCAAATATTAATAAAGGTGTTACTGGTTAGATCTAGCTGATTTTCAAAATCGTCCGAGCTTTCATTGATATCAACAATCTGGCCAAGTTTGGGAAAGATCGAATACAAAATGAAGGCGCTAGAGTGTTCACAAGGCTGAACATTTCATTTTTCAATAATTCAAGGGCACATAACTCCGGTGTTCCTGGTCTGATATAGCTGGTTTTTTAACTTTTCTGAGCTTTCATTGATATTAACAATCTTTGCCAGTGTGGTTAATATCAAATAATAAATGAAGGTGCTAGAGAGTTCACACGGCAGGAAATGGCATTTTTCAGAAAAAAACAAGGGCCACAACTCTGGTGTTACAGACCCAATTTATTGTTTTTTGAACTTGTCCAAGCTTTCATTGGTATTAAAGTTTGGTAGAGATCAAATAATAAATAAAGGTGCTAGAGTATTAACAAGGCAGACAATGGCATTTTTCAGATATACAAGGGCCATAACTCTCGTGTTACCGACCTAATTTAGCTAATGTTTGAACTTGCCCAAACTTTCATTATTAACAATCTATGCAAGTTTGGTAAAGATCAAATAATAAATGAAGGTGCTAGAATGTTCACAATGCTTAATATGGCATTTTCAGAAAAACAAGGGCCTTAACTCCGGTGGAACTAATCCGATCTGGCTGGTTTTCGAACTTATTCCAGCTTTCATTGATATAAAAACACTGGCAAAGTTTCGTAAAGATCCAATTAATAATGAAGGCCCTAAAGTGTTTACAATGTAAAAGTTAACGGACGGACGACGGACGACAGACGACGGACAACTCGTCATCCCATAAGCTCTGCTAAAAATGGAGCCAAATAGCTCCAGTGGCGATATAATATACATTCATAAACTATATATACATGCATAATAATAATAATAATAATAATAATAATAATCATTATTTACAGTCGGCAACACATTTAGTTATAAACTAATCTTCCATGAGGCCCTCTACTACTATATCTACTATATACAAATTTACAAATGACAGAACAAATCAAATAAAGCAGTAATCAATAAAGGCAATGTTGGTTTTAAATAATGTTAAATGTTTGCATTCAAACTAAACGTTGCATACACTTTAACACATATACGCTCGTTTACCCTAAATTTGTACAAAAGAAACAAGCTCTAAGATGAATAAATATAATGAAGCTATGGAAAAAGAAAAGAAGCAAGCATAATTAATAACAGCAAAAAGAAATCCGATTAATAATGAAGGCCCTAGAGTGTTCACAAGGCAAAAGTTAACGGACGACAGACGGACGGACGAAGGACAACTCGTCGTATTAAAATATGTAAGTATTTGATTCGAACATTAGGTTCCCTTCATCCATTTTATGAAATTCGAATGAAATGCATCAATAGTATCAATAGTATTTAGAGTTTTTAACTTATCTGGTTAAGCATATAATAGGTCCTGAATAAGCAACACTTTGTAAATTTCTTTTGTTTGGCCTTAGTGGAATAAAAGTATATGTTGATGTTGATCTTATCACTGGCACATTATCATTTGCCATTCTATGTTTAAACATTTCATTAATGAGATGTTTCTGATTTGGTCACTTTATACATAAACTTTTATTTTCTTAGATATAATCTTTCAAAGACTGTTAATATTTCCAATTTTTGCATGGTTTCTATACATCTATCATAGTATAGTCCATTATTATTTTACATGTGCGTTTTTGAAGACGAAAAATTCTATGAAGACTTATTTTGAGATGTGCCTCCCCAAATTGTATTCCAATAGTCTATGTAGGGTTGAATGTATGTTTTGTAAAACTGACTTCTGTCCTCGGTAGATAAATATTCTTTAATTCCAGATAGAAGGCATATATTTGATGTAATCTGTTTGCATATTTTATCTATGTGGATTGACCAAGTCAAGTTATTGTCAACTATGCTAAACTGAGAATATATAATACAGTTAGATATTAATAATAATTAAGGAGACAAATTGATTTGAATAAATCAATTGATAGTACCTTTCATTGTAAAAAGATTGCAATTTTAGTTGCATTGCATTCCTTCACTACATCATCCATGCGAAATAATTCCTGAAGGTAATGCAGTTGGACATGTTCCAGTGCAAAATAGTCCTATCTATCTGATATGACCTCATTGTTTTATAGAGGGATAGTGAAAGTTTTCTGTCTTAATTATTTGAAGCATGTCATGGATTAGTGAATGTGAATAAGCACAGGTCAGATGTAAATATCATCCAGTCAAAGCCATTAGATTACCAGTAATGCTAATCCAACTATTCTCAATGGTGTGCATAGACAAGTGTTAATTGGTTTATTGTTCATTTTGTTATTGAAAGGCACCTTTTTTGTGTTTGATGACTTAAAAAACATACATATAGAGTAAGACCTATATTTTTTTTGCTCAAGTCATTTTCGCCAAATGCTAAAAGTTAGAGCCAATTTGATATTTTCTTCTCATTTGGCTCTATTGGCGATGCCCAGAGCAGACCCTAGAAAAATGATCAGCAGCCGGACATTGTGAAGCCTGATCAGCTTGCAAGTTACTCGCAGGCTGATCTGGGTTTACAATGGTCGCAAAGGCTATTATAGTCGTGCTTAGCGGGTTAAGGGTTAAAAGTAAATGCCAGTTATACATAAAAGTAAATTCCAATTTAATAAATGAGCATTGACTTACCTATGAGATGCTACTTGACAGCGGTTATCTGTGCCAGGAGGGAGTCTCTCCATTACAACGGGACCCCAGAGTGTCTGAATATTCTCGGGTACAATGGCTGTCTCGTACTTTCCCTGGTCGAGAAACAGAAGTGCCACGCCCCTTTTTGGAGCACTAAAGCTCACTTGCATATCCAAATAGATATTTCGCGCCAGTACAACATAGGTGTCGACGTTTCCTCCACTACGAGCATTGGCTACTTCCTCCACCAGAGGTAGAAGGTTGAATTCCCCTTCACCAACCACCTCCTTGGTCCCACAACAGGCAAAACCGGTTTTCTCTACCAGTGTAAAACTGATATTGTTCGCCGTACGTGTGTCAAATGAGTATGCGCCAACAAACTTCCATGTGAGATGTCGGTCTCCAGCAACGCTTCCCGAAGGTCTACTGATATCAAACCAAGCAGTCACCATCTTGTTATCGGCACTCGTGAAACCCTTAAGTTTAATGTTCTTGAACCTGTTTGGCTCTGCAGACTCATCTAAGTGGAGCATAATTTGGTCTATAGTGACGTTGCAACTTTTTGTTGAGAAACTATACGTATCTTCCTGAGAGAGTCTATACAGAACACCCTCTGGAGGATTCCCACGATACATTGCCCCAAACTAAGAAAAAGTCTCATTAAAATGTTCTTTCCATTTCTGCCGGGTTTGCACATCAGCGTTGTACAATTTTGATCCCTCTTCCCTATCTGTAACATTGTCGTCGTGATTAAACAGGTTGCCTATAATTGCCATCATATCTTTCTTGTATTCCCAGGGGTTCAGTTGGTGCGTATGCCATATAAGGTCAATGTCGTACGTGGGTACCAAGAAATCCTCCGGCAACTGTTGTTTCAAGTACAAAAACTTCTTGTACCTTAGCAGCCCTCCGCTCAAATATTTTGGATCGCGATAGTGAGGCAGTGACACCTGGTAGTAGAGCGATTTCTGCCTTTGTGCCGCTTGAACAATATCGTACGTGATTTGTGATCTGAAACTTTTCAGATTATAGGGGGCGCTGTAATCAACATGGAAAGGTTCATGGTCATTCTGGTATTTCTGCTTCCAGTATGTCAGCGACTTATTGATTTTTTTGTCATAGTCTTTTCTACTCACGAGAGTGTGATTTATAACGGTGTTGACAATCGCGACACAGTCCCTTGAATACGCCCTTGGTGACAGCATGTGACAGTGCCACACCCATTCTATGTCTAACGGAGCTGCCAAGCACTCGTTTGGGTAGTCGGAGGCCAATGGAAGCCAATATTTCTCATACCTGTAAACTGCACGTGCAATTACCTTAGGATTCTTGAATTCAGCAACGCTATAAGCAGCCTTTAGGAATGCCAGCTGGAGCAGAGCTTGTTGCTCCAGATCAACGCTGAACTTGATTGTTTTATCATTAAACGGCATCTTCTGATATTCATATATGTAACATCGACGGTTTTAACCTGAAATGATATGAAAACAAAATATATTAGAACATACAAGCCAGTGTAAATTAAAAAAAAGTATCCAGTAGTTACAGAGGAGTACAGTGTGGGGAATCGGGTGACTTTTTGTAGAATGCATGTCATGGTAAATGGCGTCCTGCATTTAAATAGCATTTAAATGTTCAACATAGCTTTGGGATATGGCCTATGCTAGGCACAATTATAAGACCTTTAGCCTGATATGTTTATTTTTCCCGTAGGTTTTCTAGTTTTTGTGTGATGCTTAAGGTTTTGATCGAGTCGTGCACTTCCAGGGTGTTTTTCATCGCCATGTATTTTGTAGCTAAACGTGACTTTGTCGGTATCTTATGCTAATTTGGGCTTAACATTTCATGAGAAATGACATAGCAAATATAATGCGTGTAAAACAGTGTCCCCAGGAACTGAAATATAATAGAAATCTGGAAAACAAGAGGCCCAAGGGGGTCTGTATCGCTCTACTGACTATATGGAGTCTTTGATGGGGAACATGACAACAATATGCACAACTAGGCTTGATACGCATCCTTCCTGCCAAGTTTCACTGAAATCCAGCCAGGGGTTCAGGAAAAATTGTCTTGATAATGTTTGCTTATATTAGGCCATAACTCATTCAACCAGAACACAGCGATGATAGTTGCAACTAGGCTTGGTACTCATCATCCCTGCCAAAATTCGTTGAAATTCGTCAAGGAGTTCAGAACCTTTAAAGGGCTATAACTCCGCAAATTCCATTCAACCGGAACACGGCGATGACATGCACAACTAGGCCTGGTACTGATCATCCGTGCGCTGCAAAGTTTCACTGAAATCCAGTCAAGGGTTCAGGAGAACGTAGTCTGGACAAAATGTGTGTATTAAAACATTTAAAGAGCTATAACTCAGCCAAAACTCTTTTAACGGAAATATAACAAGCATAACTAGGCTTGGTACGGATCATCCCTGCAAAGTATTGTTGAAATCCAGCCAATGGTTCAAGAGAAATAGTCCAGATAAAGTGTGTGTAGTAAAACCTTTAAAGGCCATAACTCAGCCAAAAATCATTCAAGCATAACATAGTGATGATATGCACCACTAGGTCTGGAACTGATCATCCCTGCAGTTTCATTGAAATCCGGCCAGGGGTTGAGGAAAAAAAGTCCGGACAAGTTTGTGTACCTTTAATTAAAGGGCCATCATTCTGCCAACATTCATTCAACTGGAACACGGTGACGATATACATAACTAGATTTGGTACTGATCATTCCTGCAATTTAGTTTCATTAAATCTGGCCAAATGAAAGTCCTATCGTCTGAATGAGGCAAAATACAGCATTTTAAACTAAATCAAGGGCCGTAACTCCGGTGTTACTTATCCGATTTGGCTGTTTTTGAACTTGTCCGAGCTTTTATCGATATTAACAATCTTTGCAAGTTTGGTAAAGATTGAATAATAAATGAAGGTGCTCGAGTGTTCACAAGGCAGAAAATGGCATTTTTCAGAGAAAAAACAAGGGCCATAACTCCGGTGTTACTGATTCGATTTAGCTGGCTTTTTAAATTATCCGAGCTTTCATCGATATTAACAATCGGTGCAAGTTTGGTAAAGATCAAATAATAAATGACGGTGCTAGAGTGTTCACACGGCAGAAAATTACATTTTTCAGAAAAAACAAGGGCCATGACTCTGGTGTTACTAACCAATTTAGCTGTTTTTCGAACTTGTCCACGCTTTTATTGGTATTAACAATATGTGGAAGTTTGGTAACGATCAAAAAATAAATGAAGGTGCTAGATTGTTCATAAGGTTTACAATGCCATTTTTCAAAAAACAAGGGCATAACTCCGGTGAAATTAATCCGATCTGGCTGGTTTTCGAACTTGACCGAGGTTTCATTGATATAAAAACACTGGCAAAGTTTCGTAAATATCCGATTAATAATGAAGGCCCTAGAGTGTTCACAAGGCAAAAGTTAACGGACGGACGGACGACGGACAACTCGTCATCCCATAAAAATGAAAAAAGTGCATAACACGTCGCAGTTTTCAAGAGAATACGCTACAAGTAAGATATTTTTGAGAGAATACATAACACGTACACGATAACAAAGCAATTCATTAGTGCACTGGTGCAAGCAATGTAAAACTCGCGGTGATAATGATCATAAATAGCGTTCTGCGTGTTGTGTCATGGACATATCAGCAACATATTCAATTAACGATCACGAAAACGAAAAGAAATCCTTTCATCAGTAAGTAGGCATAAGTAAAATCAAACTGTACCTTTTACGGAATACCTATGTATTTTAATTTATATTTACATATGCAATTAACATGCGCGTAGCTATGCGTAGGCCCTATAGGCACTGGCCTGCACATGGATGTTAAAAGATCTTATCTCATTTCAGTTCTATAACAAATAATATCAGACAGAAAACTAGTGTATTCGCAATACAATGTATTGTTATTCAAATATGCCACCCATTTCTATATCAATACAACATTATTATATACCAACGGATATCCGCTCTTGCAATTTCTTTTACTGGTTTAGGGCTCATTCGTTTTAGTTTCAATTCCGTTAAATGAACAAGTAAACTGCTTAACCAGAACAGTACAGTAGGAATGGTTTATGGAAACAAACAATAATATACTGCCAAATTGTTCTCGAGCATAACATTTCGACGAAAAACCCGTCATAAATATCGGATGAAAATATAGTACTCAGCCAATAGTAATAATTATCATAATGATTTTAAATCTATTTCATTTTAAAGGAAAACAAAAAAGGCGTCCACCCACGTATTCCTAATTAATTAACATCACCAAGGCCACTGTATCTGCCTTATCCTGTTTTAAGTATATGTACAATTTAAATTAGTGTGTATTTGAGGTTTCCCAAGACGTATAATAATATGCCTTAATGCTCATAAACAAAGTTTTCCATTAAATGTGGTATACGAGTACATTTAGATTATATGATAACAATTATGATGCACATCGATTCAATTTAATGTGTAACTTGACATAAAAGGAGTAAATCATCTTTATTTCAAAACCACATTTTGAAGTATATTTTGTATAAAAGGAATGTACTTTTAAGAGGTCCTTAAAGCGTGTACTGTAGCTCGGGAACAAGGTTTGAGTGGTAAATAAGATCAGCGCATCTCAAGCGTGTCGTATTGTAATATAAATTGCGTGTGAACTGGGAATTGTTGGCGGCGATCTATTTCAGACGGTGTATTGGAAATGGAATTGCTATGGGTTTTGACTGTGTTTCATATAGCAGTTGATAACTGTTATTTTTACAGAAATAAATAGGGACCCAGGGACTCAGTGACTGGACTGGTGTAAAATTATATTTTCAATGCAAAGCGACCATTTCACCTTCGTTCGAGCTGGTGAATTTGGTAGAGCAGTCCACTTTAATCTAACCTCGCCGAAATACGCTGATCTATAAATAGCCGATAAAATACAAGTATGTGGCTCCCAGCTTTATGGATCAGAAAGATAATATAGTACGAGGGGGCGGGTAACGGGAGGTTTATATTTGCCTCATATGGCATATGGAAAAAATATATATGGAAAAAAACAAGTATTAAAAATAAAGATATGGTGCAAATAAAATAAAAAAGTCACATGAGGTTTAGATTTATTTTTTTTGGCTATATGGTATATGGAGAAAAAATAATAGGCTCCTAATTTGGCATATAGAAAAAACTAACAGAGGCTCAGTTATTGTTTAATATTCATTGTTTTACTTCTGGCGTATCACAAAAAGTGTCAGGTTGACGGATTTCTGAGTTATGTCCATTATTCACAAATTATGATATATTTGTTATATCTGTTTTATGTTTGCCCACAAAGCTATATATTTTCTTTCAAATTGCCAGAATTAATCTCCATAAATATGCAATGAGGTGCAGAGCGCAATTATATCTAAGCAATAAGTGCAATTGTATATTAATGTTTTTTTGTAAAATAGCCAAACTGCAAAATTTCAAAATACAGTTTTACAACAAATGCATCATTTGGCACAATACGGCCTTTTAACGGAGTGAGACTATTAATATTTATTTCTGAACTTTCAGGTGTTTTTGATTTGGAGACACTGTCAAGATTTCGTTGCATAAATGTCCTTAAACACAAATAGATTGCACGTTGTGTTGCGTGGTAGCATGGCAGGCAGATAGGCATCACTTTGTTCATCAACTGGTGGGTACATTTTCTGTATATAAGCTAAAGGACAATCCGGAAGCGAGCAAATATAGCGCAGTAAATAATTGACTGTATATACATCGACCAATGCACATCGTACCTATACACAAGTAACAGTAATTTTTACCAAAAAAAAGTCAGCTTCTTTCGGGGCTCGAACACACGACCTTCTGATTTCAAGTCCTGTGCTCTATCCACTGAACTACAACGTTACTTAAGGAAATAGTATACTAACTACCATGTATTATGAGGCAAAATAACTTAACATATTTGAACGCAACTAATGATGGATCAATAAATATGCAGTCCATATTGTCGCACGTGTAAATTAACATTGCCTGGTGTAATACTGTATCTTATCAATATGAAACTAATACTTCGCCTCAAATCAACCATTTCTCGACTTGTTATTTAGCGCTTGATGAGTTTGTGTGAGCGCTCTTGTTATTACGTAATGCCTATTTAGTGTTTAAAATGCTACAAAATACCAATAAATAGCAGTGGTCTAGAGGTTCAGCGTACATCTTTCAAAACTTACAAGTGCAAGGCTGTGGTTCAAATCCCGTTCCTGGCAACTATTTTTTTATCACATATATTCTGGAGCCGTATATTTATCGATGTTACCTGTACGGAGGCTAAATAAAAATGTGAAATTTTACGTATCGATTTCTGCTTATATACCAACTTTTGGGGTGTTCGTCGATTTGAAACTACTTCACACGTGACTCATTCATATTCATGAGTTATTACCGGTTAAATAGGGACTGTACAGCTTTAACAAGTGAAGAAGACTCAGTGAAATGAAACGTTTCTATCTACGTAACTCTAAAATACTTAGATAGGGACCACTGATCAGAACATATCCGGGTTACTAATACACTCGACATTAGCTAAGTTTGCTCTACCCACGCATCAATGAATATATGTACATATCAAAATAAAATATGTCCTATACAATAATATTCCTTAAAGTGTGCACACTACATGGGCGTAGTAACTTTTCCATTATGGGATGGGGGTGAGAGTGAGAGTTTGGGGGTGGGTGGGAGAGGGGAAGGGATGACAAGCAACTTTTTTTTTAATCCACGCTCATTTACATCAAAACATACAACATCATATAGGGAAAAAAGTATTTTTTGAGCGTCAACCATTTTTTTCTTCAAATTACTGTATAACTATAGCAGACTCTGCCCCTACCCACTCTGAACATGGAGGGGTCATATGCCTATGCACTAATCTATACTATGACGATAGCTGTGACTTTTAAAACGACATGCGACAGTGAATGGTGTATTTATGCTTTATTAGAACGTCTTATTTTAAAAATTGTTTAAGTTTCCTAGAAATAATTAAATTGTGTGTCGATCACCTTTTGTTTAATTACCGTTTCGAAAACATATTAAACACACACACAACACTTTCTATGTTAAGGTGTTGCAGTGCTAATCTAGTTTATTTTCCCCACTGAAAAACATGATGACCATACAACTATTACATTTAAGGGCAATATTGATTGCAATTTACAACAGACGGTACTCCAGAATGCAAGATTTTGAATAGTTTAAAACAATACGACGGGAGACAATGACCTCGGACCCCTTAATAAACTTGCGCCTTGATCAAATGATAAATGGGCCTGCACATTAAATTTAACATTGCTACGCCCTTGATTAATATATGACAATTTTGAGACTTTTAATTAAAAATATAAGAAACAGGCTGTGTCTAAGTTTAAGTTACTGAAAATCATATTTCATCAGCAATATGTTTCTGAAATCATTTTAACTGGCTAAATGTTCGACATCTTTTTACCTTTTGAAATATATTTTTTCACATTCCACATTCGACATGTCTCGTATAAAACAATAGTGTGCGTTTTGATGGAAAAGGTCAATTGGGCATTGCAATCAATTACGATTTCAATCATTTTTCACATTTGTGTTTAAGACGAAGTCCTTTTCTTCACGTTCACAGCAAAACATATATAGCAACGGTAATAGGTCCAGCAGGAAGAGCAGCATCCACAGAACACAGTCACTCCGACAAGTACTACAGCAAAAAGTGCATCACAAACACATTCAATTAAAAAAGTGCATCACAAACACATTCAATTCAAAAAGAACATCACAAACAAATAAGGGTCGACAACAAGGGTACCGCCTTGGAACGGTTAGTGGAAAAAGGGACCACCGGGGAGTTTAAACCGGTTCAAAGGTGACCAAGCCTCATTCTTACCCTGTTATCATCCCTAAACAGGACCGTGTAAATAAAAATAATCCCCGCTATGTTACCCTACATTTGAGACAGCGTAGATAGGTGTTATAAGAAAAAACACAGAAATGTATTAAAAAATAATTTAAACCTAAGGAGCTAATCTCATATGTACTCGATGATTTGTCAGAAGTCAGAACAACTCGAGCAACACCGTTAAGGGCATGACAAAATGGAGTGAGAGGCATTCAGCAAACCGTTCCCGTCTAAGAGGATTTAGGAACTCGTAGAGACCCCACCCGTCCTGTCGTCGTACAGTCAACGAGAAAAACATAGTTGCATCTGGAGAAGGGTCTATAACCAAGCATGCAGTGCGCCGCAGAATATTTCGGTCGTAAGCCTTTTTCTTTTCTTTTTTTTAATAATGTTGATAAATAATACATGAAAATTAACAAGATCGATAATCTTCCTAAATCACATAAAAGACGCGGGGTTGTGATAAATCTTGTCGCAGAAGTGTTTTAAGATTACTACATGTATTGTATTTATCTAGCATAGCAGTGTTACGATAATAAAACTTAGAAATCACCTTACGTAACTTATGGTAACGGTAACCCTGTTGATGAAGAGTTTCGGTAATGTGTGGATTAAGAAGGTTTAAGTTGAAGCTTTTAACAATGCTACATGCTCTGACAAAACAAATCACCTGAGAAATATACACACCGTACGAAATAGTTTTAGTGATATACCATCTAAGTGTGGATAAATTATAATATCGAAATCAAAATGAACACTCGGTTCAGATATGTTTTTGCTTCATATATGTGTTCATGCTAATTGAATGTTTATCAACTAAAGGGCACATACCCCTATAAAGTGAGCCCTTTCTTCCGCCGCAAAAGGTCACATGCTTTTTCAAGCGTGATCTTGAACTAATATCGACAGCGCATCCGTGATACTGGTGAAAACACCACCACCGCGACACAGTAATGCAGTGTGTAACAACGCTAAGGTAACAATTCCGCTAAAGGTAACAACCGCCGCTAAAGGTAACAATTCCAACGCTAAAGGTTACAACCTCCGCTAAAGGTAACACTCACTTCTTCCGCTAAAGGTAACAACGCTAACGCTAAAGGTAACAACTTTTCATGTTAACGCTAAAGGTAACAATTGTCTACGCTAAAGGTAACAACGTTTTTCAAAATCTACAGTTTCAATGAAAATGTTGTTAACAGGTTCTTGTTAGTTACTGAGGCACTTGATTCGCTTCTAACAGAAGCGACATTAACATCATACATAAATAAAATAAAAGGAAGGGTGTGTGTGGGAGGTGGGGAAGGGGTGGGGCTGGTTGGTGAGGGGGAGTAAACATTTGAGATTTAGATTTGTTCTTCGTAATGTTACCATATTCAATAACTATGGATTGATCTCAATAATAAGGAATATTGTCAAACAATTTATTTTGAACTCTGTGAGAAAAACACGTTTGGGATATATAACCTGATCGGGTTTATTTTAGTCATCAAACATCACGTTCATTGATTTAAAAAAAAAAAGTTTTCTGATAGGTCACGTACGATGTCTTTCAATGATATAGGAAACATAAATATAGTTTATTCCACCGTATGATAAAATCAGCAAAGTGAATTGAAACAAAGCTCTGTCACAGACACATACAATTCATTTATTCTACATCATTTGAACGGCCACTAGTTTCGTTTATATGGAATAGCTAGAACTGTATTAATCCATGCTCAAGGGATGAACTTATTAAGGGATGACGATTAACTTTATTGTTAATATCAATGAAAGCTCGGAAAAGTTCGAAAACCAGCCAGGTCGGACCAGTAGCAGCGGAGTTATGGCAATTGATTTCGTTAAAAATGCTATATTTTGCTTCGTTAATACAATAGGGCCTTCATTTTTCATCTGATCTTTACCAAATCTTACCAGATTTCTTCACTTATTATGGGATGTCCGTCCGTCCGTTGTCCGTTCGTCCGTGGTTAACTTTTGTCTCGTTAAGACGATAGGGCCTTCGTTTTTCGTCTATTCTTTACCAAACTTTACGAGATTATTAATATCAATTAAAGCTCGGACAAGTTCAAAAACCATCCATATCGGACTACTAACAGCGGAGTTATGGCCCTTGATTTAGTTAAAAATGCTATATTTTGCCACGTTAAGAGCCTTCATTTTTCATCCGATCTTCACCAAACTTTATCAGATTGATAATGTCGATAAAAGCTCAGACAAGTTCGAAAACCAGCCAGATTGGACCAGTAACAGCTGAGTTAAGGCCCTTGATTTAGTTAAAAATGCTAAATGTTTCCTCATTAAGACGATAGGGCTTTCATTTTTCATCCGAGCTTTACCACAACACAGAAGTACAACACAGAGCAACTATTTAATACCAGTGACTTTTACTGAGACATTTGAACAACAGTTACTCTGAGGATTCCAGTTTGCAGACAGTAATTACTATAACTCAGTTTTCATTGATCCTTGATATACTCAGTTTTCATTTAAATTCATTTATTCCTCTGTAGAAATATAAATTAACTCACACATTTAGTTATGTTTTTTATGTGTATAATTTACTTTCAAAAACAATAGTATGATAACGTCAGGATACGAAACAACCCATGTACAATGCCCAGGTACAAAATGTCCAACTGTATGGTACGACACGTCTAAGTCATTGGACGTTTCGTACCAAACATCCAGGTTACGAAACACCCAAGGTATGAAACGTCCTGTATCCTAGCAAAATAGCCTACTTTTTACCCCCTCATTGGCTGAGAAAATTCAACTAGTTGTTTTTATTTTTATTAACAACTTTTCTCTTTCTTACTTTCTCAATGCTGTTATGTTTTGGATACAATGATTCATTTATTAATGGGAATGTAGCGACACAGCCATACATATTATTGAGTTCTGAAAAACTTGGAAAAGGGTGAAAGAAGTTTTCAAATTGGATGATAAACAAAGAAGATATGATAATTTGAATGTTCTGTTGAAACAGATATGGATTATCAGGGCTTTTTTACCTTATATAACAGAGGCCTGTAAAGGGTCTCTTCCCAATTGTAAATTTGGCAGTTTTTTCCCAACTGTGGCAGAAATCTTTCCCAATCAGAAGGCAGTGCAGTCTCAAAGAATTTGAGGAAAAGCATGAAGTCTGCAATGTGTTTATGTCTGTTAATCCGACTAAGATTAGGTAGTAAGTATTATTAATAATGGTTGTAAATATAAATAAAGCATAGTATTGTCATATTTACTTAACTGATGAAATCTTACATTTTTCCAAAATGAGAAATAAGCACGCTTTTACTTCCCAAAATGGACATGCCTGTGCTTCTGGGATCGAGGTTTTCAAGTTTAAGCGGAACAAATAATGCGTTTTCGAGATATAATGGGAACAGTGTATTAGGCAGAATTTGAAGAGTTATAGGTATATTTGAGATAAACTGTCTTCTATAAATGTATTCCAAACATAATAATGTTGAGAAAGTTAGAGGGGGGAATAATGTTAAATGTACAATGTCCGTAACTTTTAGCAATAAAACACAAAATATTTACGCTGACAAACATAACACACCAACCATTATTGAATATTTACTAATTAAAACCAAGATTGTTTGACGTAATTCAATAGCGGTACAAGAAATGCAGATTTATAATAAATAAAACCTTTTTTTTCAAACTCACGAATGTATTACTACAGGCTTATTCTATGCTATTGTTTTCATGTAACATTTCACTGAATAAGAGCTCCGCCAACGGTGCAAATGCTCGACTTTCGTTAAATTACAATTGATAAACAACCCTTACCAAAAATACAGGCTTCTGGCGACTATTTGCTGCATCTCTGCGGCAAACATTGCTGCAAAGCTGCCGCAGACAAGTTTGCGGCGAAGTTGCGGTACACTTCTACCATGCAAATGAGGTCTGCGGCAAAGTTGCACCAAACAAATATGCAAATGAGGTTCTGGTGATGTTCTGGCGATGTTCACCGCAACTTTGCCGCAGACCTCATTTGCATGGTAAAAGTGTGCAGCAAACTTCATTTGCATAACCTTTTAGCTGTAATCTTCTGGCGATGTTTTGGCGATGTTTGCTGCAACTTTGCCGCAGACCTTATTTACATAGTAAAAGTGTGCGGCAACTTTGCAGCAAAATTCATTTGCATAAAATGTTTCTCTGCAATGTTCTGGCGATGCTTGTGGTGATGTTTGCTGCAAAGTTGCGGCAATGTTCGCCAACACATCGCGGCAAACTTCTTCAAAATAAATAATGGACTGAAATTATGAAATAGAACAATGGTGCGCCGCTTTAAAAGAAAATATATTTAGCTCAAAAACATGATTTTTTTACACTATTTAACATGGACTGCACCATATTTAAACAAATGGAAAATATTTAAATAAATCTACACTATTTAAATGCTCTTGATTTAAAGTATATCCTTACGATTTAGATTATTATATCCTCACGATTTAAATATATCCATATGATTTAACTAATGGTTTTGATTTAAATAAATCGACCTTCTTTATACCATAAATGTGCAACAATTTAATTAAATTCACTATATTTAAATAAATCGACACGATTTGAATAAACTGACACTATTTAAATAAATCCTCACAAAATTCAAATCTGTATGAGCCTAAACAGAAATATTTTAAATATGCGCGGGCGGGGTCTAAATTGTTTTAAGTAAATGTTGCACATTTAGCTAAAAAATCATTAGGATATAAGCATAAAATTTAAATCGTATGGATATATTTTAATCGTGAGTATTATATTTATATATAGAGGATTTATTTAAATAGTGTGAATTTATTTAAATCATGTCGATTTATTTAAATATGGTGCAGTCCATTATGTTAAATAGTGATAAAACAACATGTTTTTGAGCTAAAAAGGCGCCCCATATGAAACAAGTTGGAATAGGTTGTCACTGTATTAACTTTGAACACAACTGAATAAAGATGATCTCATCATTACATGGGGTGTTGAGATAAACAGTATGCAGAATTCATACTGTAAATTAAAATTCTGGCATAAAAATATATTCCAAATTAGTAATCCCTAACTAAGCCATACAATAATAAATCCCATCCAGCCCATTTTCATGGAGATGTCGAGCGCTGTCATTTCTACATTACTCTCATTTTATGGAGATCTCGAGCGAGGTCATTTATGCATTAATTCCATTTTATAGAGATGTCGAGCGCTGTCATTTCTGCATTACTCCCATTTTATGGAGATGTCGAGCGCTGTCATTTCTAAATTACTCTCATTTTATGGAGATGTCGAGCGCTGTCATTTCTGCATTACTTAATGTTTATGGAGATGTCGAGCGCGGTCATTTTTGCCGTACTCTCATTTTCATGGAGATGTTGAATGCTGTCATTCCGCAGTTCTCCTATTTTCATGGAGATGTCAAGCGCTGTCATTCCTGCATTACTCCATTAGGCGGTCCCGCCTTAATTCCATTAAGCGTTGTTAAAGCTTATATAAGAATGTTTTTATAACTGATATTTCGACAATAAAACACGTTTAAAAACATATTTGATTGAAAAAAATGTGATAACCAGTTTAAAAATACTTATTAAATGTTTTAATTTTACAATATGCTAACTTTTTAAGCCGATTTTAAAGTTTTATTTCATACCCCAGCCAACCCCGCTTTTGCTTCTTGGAGAAGGGGTTGGATGGGGTATAAAAGTTAATACTCGGACCACGTAATGCCCATTTTCATGGAGATATCGAGTGCTGTTATTCTTGCATTACTCCCATTTTCATGGAGATGTCGAGCTCTTCATTCCTGCATTACTCCAATTTTCTTGGAGATGTCGAGTGTTGTCATTCCTGCATTACTCCCATTTTTACGTAGATGTCGAGTACTGTCATTCATCCCATTGTCATGGAGATGTCGAGCGCTGTCATTTCTGCATTACTGTAATTTTCATGTAGTTAACGAGCGTTGTCATTTCTACATTACTCCCATTTTCATGGAGATGTCGAACACTGTCATTTCTGCATTACTCCTATTTTCATGGAGATGTCGAGCACTGTCATTTCTGCATTACTCCTTTATTCATGGAGATGTTGAGCGCAGTCATTTTTGCATTACTCCTATTTTCATGGAGATGTCGAGCACTGTCATTTCTGCATTACTCCCATTTTCATAGAGATGTCGAGCGCTGTATTTCTGCATTATTCCTTTATTCATGGAGATGTTGAGCGCTGTCATTTCTGCATTACTCCTATTTTCATGGAGATGTCGAGCACTGTCATTTCTGCATTACTCCCATTTTCATAGAGATGTCGAGCGCTGTCATTTCTGCATTACTCCTTTATTCATAGAGATGTCGAGCGCTGTCATTTCTGCATTAAATTACTCTCATTTTTATGGAGATGTCGAGCGCTGTCATTTCTGCATTTCTCCCATTTTTATTGAAATGTCAAACACCATCTCTAACTGTAGCAGTCCAATAGGCACTTGGTGCCTGGATAATATCTTAGAATCAGCACCAGACCCTAGACAGACTCACAAACGTAAATATACACATTTACCTATGGAGGTCAGGTTATGGGTCTGATGGTCTGGGGCTGATTCCGAAAGTTCCCGGCGACTGTTACCTATAGCCAGCAATTACAGGTTTTTGAAGATGAAAAACTTGTTATTTTCCAACATATAAAATAAAAACAGTTAATATAAACTTACAATATACAGGTGCAAAACATTGATTTAAATTGTTACAATTTCATTGAAAAATATTACACATAACACACCAATGTCTATATAACTACATGATAACTGGCTATATTTATGTAAAAATACCACAATTTAATGAACACATGTGTTTCTAATAGTATAACCTCTACAGGATACTGCATGATACTGCATCAGATCAAAGGAAATTGCATAACATCTGGTAATAATAATTAACTGACCCAGTGAGCTAGTTAATATCCAGGATTCTTCTCACTCTATCATATATTGAGTGTCTTTACACGACTGTAGAAGATTTCATTAATTTAGCCGGTATTTTTAATTATATCCGGGTGACTGACACAATTCCAAAGTATTTCAAGAAATTGAATTGAATCAGGTTTTAAGGCGCACCGACACATGAAAATGTTATATGACGCCTAACAGGCATGAACATGCCAGGCTCATCTTCCATGTACATCGAGATAAAATATGGAAAATGGGCCTAGAACCTTCTCACCCTGAACTGCAGAGTTGCTGCAAATTCTACTGTAGAAACTCCATTTACGCTGGAGCCACGTTTATTGCTTTCCTGCGAAGAATATTGAGACTCCTGTTATATGTTACAAGTATAAGAAATCTACTAGAAATCATATTTTCAATTATAATAGGATCGTTTCTCATCTTGAGATAGAGACATCTACTCCGACTGATTGAGATTGTCAAAATTCTAAATTTTGTTACGAACCTGCCGGTCACATTCTTACTGGAAATCTTGATGGAATTGAGGATAAGAGGATTCGGCATTTAATTGCCAAAGGGCCTAAGTATCGCCTTCCATCTGATATTGATTTTAATGCCTGTCGCAATGAAATTGCGCGTTCTTTAACGGATTTCTGTACAAAGTGGTGAAAGCGAGAAAAAGCAGATAAACATTCACTTAATGCTTGGATGAAAACTATTTCAGAAATTGTTGAATTACGTATTTTATTCAGCCCGACATCCAAGATGGCCGCCATTACCATATATAGTTGAAACCTTAAGCAATCTTCATCTCAAGACCCGCTGGACAGATTTCGACAGTTTTTCTTTTAAAATGATCGCCAATGCCTAGCCTATCAAGTTAGCTCAAATGAAGTCCCGGGGTCAAAAATGATTGTACCCTGAGGGCCCAAAGTTTGTATACTGAGATTTTGCATGTTTTTTATAGACTTGTATAGGAAAAAACTTTTTAAAAACTTCTTCTTTGAAACCACAAGGCACAAGAGCTTTCATGTATTACATGTAGCATCAGCTAATGGGCCTCTACTAAGTTTGTTCAAATGGTGACCTTGGGATCTAATTTGGCCCCGCCCTTGTGTTCACAGTTTTACATAGATTTATATAGGGGGAAAAAAACTACAAGAGCCATAGGTTTAATATTTTGCATTTAATATAAGATTATGGTCCTTTACCAAGTTTGTTCAAATTGTGACCCTGGGGTCACATGTTTTACATTGACTTGTATAGGCAAACACTTAAAAAAATCTCCTTCTCTGAAACTGCAAGAGCCAGATGTTTAATATATGGCATTTGCTATAAGCTTATGGTCCCCTACCAAGTTTGTTCAAATGGTGACCCTGGGGTTAAATTTTGGCCCGCCCCGGAGGTCACAGGTTTACATAGACTTATAAGGGGGGAAAATCAAAAATCTTCTCTGAAACTGCAAGAGCCAGAGGTTTAATATTTTGCATTTACTATAAGCTTATGGTCCTTTACCAAGTTTGCTCAAATGGTGATCCTGGGGTCACATTTGGCCATTCCCCACGGGTCACATGTTGTACAAAGACTTACGTAATACTTTTTTTTAAAAAAATCTTCTTCTCAGAAACAGCTTGGTCAATTTTGAGCAAACTTCACATGGATGATCCTTAGTTGAATGTTTTACAAATTTGTTAAAATTAGATAAACAGGACATCCAAGATGGCCGCCATCGAAAAATCTTTAAATTACTTCTTGTACACTGAGAAGCTAAGGCCGTGGGTTCAAATCCCATTGGAGGTATTTTTTTTATTTTTTTTTTATTCTTCATTTTTATTATCGATTCCTATTTGGATCAGTTTTATGTTTTGTTTAATTTTTCTAAAGTTTGTATATAAAGATTTTGCATGTTTTACATAGACTTATATAGGGAAAATTTAAAAAATCTTCTTCTGAAATTACAAGAGCCAGAGGTTTAATGTTTTGCGTTTGCTTAATAGACTTATGGTCCTCTACCAAGTTGGTACAAATGGTTACCCTTGGGTCACATTTGGCCCTCGCCCCAGGGTTCAAGTGTTTTACATAGACTTGTATAGGGAAATACTTAAAAAATCTTCTTTTAAATTGTTAGCATAGAGTTGTGGGTTTAAATTTTGGTTGAGGGTGTTGTTGTGTTTTGCACTTGTAAAAAGGTCTTGAAAGGAATTTAATGATGGAACCCCTTAATATAAGAGCCATCTTAGCTTGTAGAGCATCCACAGACCCCCTTGTTTTTTTTGTTCTTTATTATTATTAATGATTGCTAATCCCTGGTCTATCAAGTTTGCTCATTTTAAGTATCTGGGGTCAAAGATGGCTGCAACCCCTGGGTCCAAAGTTTGTATGTAGAGATTGTGCATGTTTTTACATAGACTTACATAAGGAAAGACTTAAAAACATCTTCAATCAGCATTTGCGAGAGGACAATTTTTTCATCATTGCAAAGATCCTCAGGTGATCGATTTAGGGCCATTTTGGCCCTCTTTTTTATTATTGTAACGTGTTGTTATTAAATCTATAAAATCAATGTTTGCTTTCTGATTGAAGACAAACGTTTCTCCTTATCCAGCAATTAGTTTGTGGTGACCAACAAGCTTAGGTAAATCAATATGTAACGTGCCGTAATGAGCATCATTGCTAATTCTGTATGATTTTTTATTTGATTGCATTCCCTTGCCAGTAGTTTTTTTGTAGTTTCGCGGGCTGCTCGAACTCGTTCGGGTAACCTTTGTCTGTACAAATTTACAGCCTCCATTTCATGAACCAGATTAGCAAGCTTCTTTTTATGCTCGCTTGCAGCTTCTTCACTTATTTTAGGGTTATCCAAGTATTTTTGTAGTTTTTTTGTAGTCTATTTAGTTTCTGCATTCCAGAGCCCTTCTTCGCTACGTTTTTTTATTTTCGTGTTTAAGCCCCTCACATCTAGATATTTTCTTGGATGCCTCATCAGCCATTTTAACATATTCGTTATAATCAGCACTTCCGTCCACAAGGCCTTGTATTTTAGACGTGATTGGCAAACCATACATTCCAAGTGCTGCTTCATCCATGCCAGTATCTAAGTCAACATCATACGTTTACTTGGGTTCCTTAGGCCTCGCAGCGGGTTCTTCAGGTGCATCTTCCCATTATTCTTCTTCCTCGGGTTCGATTATATCATGGTTTGCTTTGATTATCTTAAATAAAAACGTTTCTCCGGTTTCGTCAGGCTACGGTTTAAGCACTCTTTCCAAAGCTGTTTTCAAAGAAGTTTTGGTCTCTAACACTCGTCTTAGTTCATCCCTGTAATCGAACGGCTTTGTTTAAGCCTTTCATAACTGGTTGTTTGGTTTTGGTTTGGGGAACCGGCGGAACGTGTGGTGCTGGTGGTGGTGATGCCAATGGGATCAAGGATGGCGGTTGGCCTAAAGCCCCACGCTCTGGCGGGGCAGCTTATTGCGGGCGTATTGCCTCCGGAAGTATAGCCAACTGTTGGCGTATTTCTAGAAGGGTAACCAAATGTTCAGCTAGCTGTCTTGTTTGCTGTGTTATTCTACTAGTTACCGGCTTAAGCATTCTTTGGTACAAATCGCTACTAGCCCCTCTTTCTAGTCTTTTCTGAATAACTTTATTTTCGTATTCTTTAACAAGATTATATGATATCTGCTAATTTTTTCCACTTTAACAAAGACATGTATAATACTAGAACGAATTCGACGGCGCGTCATCGCAAATACCAACGGTTTCTTCACACAGGCGACCCCCACCCACCACCACACACACACATACAGGAGAACAACATATTATTATACACTGTTATCCCTTCATCAAAATGTTCGTTTGAGACATAATTAAAAATATACATAACTGACCCCCTGATACGCTCCCCCACCACCCACCTCCTCCAACCACAACCTCCAGAGAAGATGATCTTAGTTTTAGATAATAAATCATTTGACATGCTGTGTATCTCTTTCATAGATGACTATTATACCATCTAAAGTATGTGCAAAGGTATGAAAAAATAACACTGTAATTGAATTATTAGTGTATTTGATGCCCCTTCCCCCTACGATGAAGTAGGAGGAAACAAATGTATACAGTGTAAGCCCATCAATTTGAGACATGGGCCCTTGGGTGTGGAGCCATCATCATAATGTTTCATTTGAGACATAAGTACCAAAAACATCCCCCCACACCCGCCTCACCCGCCCAGGGGACCCCGGGCAGACGTCCGAGTTCGAAATAATAAAATCGTTTGAAGTCTTGTTTATCTTTCAAAGACGAATACATATACCAAGTTATGTGCAAAAATATGGATAAATGACAGTGTAATTGAATTTTTAGTGTATATGACCTTTTGACCCTCCAACCACCCCCCCCCCCCGCCCCCAACCCCACCTGAGGCCCCTGGGCTCGGAGCCAAAAAAATAATGTTGCTCTTGCACGCCGTCATCATTTGGTGAAATCATACCCTAAGTTTGGTTGAATTCCGTTCAGCGCTTTGGGAGAAGATGCGGTACCGGACGGAAGGACAAAGAGAGGCGATTTTAATATACTCTTTTTTTTCAAAAAACGCGTGTATAGTAAGGTTAGATAAAATAACATAAGTTAAGACAAGTTAAGTTATATTAAGTATTCCAAACTATGATATGAAGACAGAAAACGGTAATTTCAAACAGATATGGAACTTTATGTCAGACTGTTTCTTTAAAATGCTTATATGTGGTAATTCAGGATCCGGTAAAACAAACACATTAGTTCAAATGTTGTTAAAACCTTTAGTGTATTACGACAATATGTATTTATTTGCTAAAAATTTACAGAAGTCAAAGTATAAAGGTTTATCATAAAAACTTGAAAAAATAGCAAAAAACAATAAAATTCCAGTTCGAGAATTAGAATCAAATTCATCAAATGATGAAGTTATCCCTGTGAATGATTTAGCCTCCGATACTCAAAAGATTCATCAATTGTTTTATTCAAGGCAGACATAAAAATTGTTGCGTAATTTATTTATCGCAATCTTATTACAAAACTCCCAAAGACATTCGTTTAAACTGTTCTCATTATATTTCCTTCGCAACTCCAGTTAATCGTGAGCTGGACATGCTTTCCAACGAACAAGATGTTAGCAAAGATCAGTATAAAAAAGCAACTGACAAACAGTATGACTTTCGGTATTTTGATCGCCCAGGAAAGTTGATCAGGCCAAAAAAAATGGTTTGTTTCCGCTAACGGCTTCAAAAGAAATAGGGTAGGTGTGTAGGAAAAACTTTATTTTTATTTTTATTTTTTAGTATTAATGACCTTATTTTTGTAAATGAAAAACATTTTTAATATGATAAAAAAATACTGGGGAAGGTATTAATACCTAGATAAAACATGGTTATGGCCCTTTTTTTCTCTCCTTAACAAACCTTGGTTCATGGGCTCATCTTTTTATTATTATTTATTTTCTTTCTTTTTTTTTAAATTGTTTTAAATTATTTTTATTTTTTTATTTTTTTTTGTAATAAAAAAGTTAGGGTCAGCGGCTTAATATTAGGGTCGGTCGGGTTAGCGGAAACAATATTTTTTTTCTTTTAAGCCTCAAAAGAAACTTCATAGGTGAAATTTAATCTAATCATATTATATATAATGGGACTTTTTAATGATATTGGAAGTGAGGAAGCTAGTTGAGGCAGTGTTAATATTACACATTTTGGTATTGTGCTGTCTGAGTATGTGGAACAGAAACATCTGGTTAATTATCTTCACAAGGGAAAAAATCAGGAAAGCGTTTTAAGAAGTGATCTTAACTTGGATAAAAATAGAATTATCAATGTTGGTAATCAATGAGATGCAGATGATGTAGCAACAAAACAATTTACTTTAAGAAGAATAAGAAAGATTATAGACGATTTTAATATTGATACAATTCCAGAGATGATGGACAATTTAACAAGAGGTGTTGATGATAAACTAAGTCAAATACAAAAGCAATTACAAACAAACCGTGAGAAAGCAATATGTTCGTGATTGGGTATAGAACTTGACCAAGTTTTCCATTCCCGAATATTGCAAACAAGTGTTTGTGGGCGAGTGAGGAGTGCATACATTGGAGGAACACACGAAACATAATTATATAAAGGAAAGCGGACACATTTCACAATCAACTTTTTAAATGACACTAATTGTTTATAACTATGCATAAAACATGCAGTGCCTCACTTTTTAAGGTGAAGCATCCTTATATTTTACTAGTTGTCTGAGGGCCTAAAGAAACAGGGGTGGTCTGGAATTTATCTAGTCAATCTACATACAGGGTACATATCCAGGTTTTAACAAGGGTGTCCGCAATTCGAGGTTGGTGAGTATTTTTTCGAGGATTTATATATACGCGCGCCCTGTCACCCTTCCTCTTTCCACTGGAACCTACTCAAACCCAGACGCAGAAGGGTGATAATGCCAAGTTTGTTGTACTTCTGAATTCCGAATTCCGAAGTTTGAAGGCTGATAGATTGCACGCGTCTATAGGTGAGCTATAATTCCGTAATAAAGCCAAACAAAAAAATATGTGTGTTTAGGCAGGGCTCTATCTTTCAATTTTCATCCCAGGTTTATAGGGTAACATGCCAGAAAATAGTAGGTAGGGTAAGTACGGATTTATTTTCATATATATATATAGCATTTTATACCCAAAACAGCCTTGATTTTTATATTTTTCTGGTAAATTGGAAAATATTGCTAGGTTTCACCATAAAAAATAGGTTGGGTCGGGTTACCCTAAACACACATAACTTTTTGCAAGGCCTAAGTTGAATGCTCATATAAAATTAATTAGAATTGAACAAAGCAGGTTTTGTTCACCCACACCAACACCCATACATGGTTGAATAGTTTTCATTACACTCGTCTTAACATATTTATCAATTTAATATTTAATAAAATTGTCTCACTGACAAACCTGACATTATATTGAGAGAGAGAGAGAGAGAGAGGTAGGGAGAACGAGAGAGAAAGAGAGATAGGGAGAGAGAGAGAGAGGGGGAGAGAGAGAAGAGAGGGGTGTGGATAAAACGAAAAAGAGGTCTAATGAGAGAGGGGAGAGAGAGAGAGGAGAGGGGTGTGAATAAAACGAAGAAGAGGCCTTATGTACATTACGATTGATGCGATGGTAAGATGCGATGGTCGATGGTAAGATGCGACCATCGACCATCGCATCTTACCATCGTATCTTACTATCGACCATCGAATCTTACCATCGACCATCGCATCTTACCATCGTCGATGGTAAGATGGCCCTAACAGGACACCGTACGATACTGTATTTACAATACGTCCGATTCCGTTGGTCTAAGTTACAAATTATGATATGTTCTTACCTTTCATAGTTCCTTGCACCTTGAAGTATGTATGTCTAGATGTCCACAAGTGCACTAAATTTATTTCGATCAATGTCAACAACTCACACCTTTATCCGAACTGCCTATGTGATTTTGCAATACAGATGGCGCAGCCATGCCTGTGATTGATGACGACACTGGGAATAACCCTTATTTTTACCGATTAAGGTAGCGATTGACTACTACGGAAAACTACTGATGTCACTACGAACCACAATAAAAACGCTGGAAATTCTCCTTTTTTTACCTACTATTATTATACACCTGTACAGGTGTCGTATGACGAGTGGATTATTCAGTTTGGCATTAGTGGATCATCCGGTACAGCAAAAGTGAAACCTGTCAAGGGAAGAAATCGACTGATTAATGTAAAATCTTTTTAAAGGCTCACATATCTACATAACTTGCATTTGTTCAGTCATTAATATTAATTATACGAATAGTATAGAGCAAATTGTTTGCGTATATTATTAATTGTTGATTACAGCGCACCAATAATAATGGAGAAACCACGAGTGTGAGTGGTTTCTCTTACTTAAACCACAAGTGTGAGAGAAACATGGTTTCTCTTACTTAAACCACGACGAGTGTGAGTGGTTTCTCTTACTTAAACCAGGAGTGTGAGTGGTTTCTATTACTTAAACCACGAGTGTGAGTGGTAACTCTTACTTAAACCACGAGTGTGATCGAGTGGTTTCTCTTACTTAAACCACGAGTGTGAGTGGTTTCTATTACTTAAACCACGAGTGTGAGTGGTTTCTCTTACTTAAACCACGAGTGTGAGTGGTTTCTTTTACTTAAACCACGAGTGTGAGTGGTTTCTATTACTTAAACCACGAGAGTGGTTTCTCTTACTTAAACCACGAGTGTGAGTGGTTTCTTTTACTTAAACCACGTGTGTGAGTGGTTTCTATTACTTAAACCACGAGTGTGAGTGGTTTCTATTACTTAAACTACGAGTGTGAGTGGTTTCTATTACTTAAACTACGAGTGTGAGTGGTTTCTTTTACTTAAATTACGAGTGTGAGTGGTTTCTCTTACTTAAACCACGAGTGTGAGTGGTTTCTCTTACTTAAACAACGAGTGTGAGTGGTTTCTATTACTTAAACCACGAGTGTGAGTGGTTTCTTTTACTTAAACCACGAGTGTGAGTGGTTTCTTTTACTTAAATTACGAGTGTGAGTGGTTTCTCTTACTTAAACCACGAGTGTGAGTGGTTTCTATTACTTAAACCACGAGTGTGAGTGGTTTCTATTACTTAAACCACGAGTGTGAGTGGTTTCTATTACTTAAACCACGAGAGTGGTTTCTCTTACTTAAACCACGAGTGTGAGTGGTTTCTTTTACTTAAACCACGAGTGTGAGTGGTTTCTCTTACTTAAACCACGAGTGTGAGTAGTTTCTCTTACTTAAACCATGCGACTAAACTATAACATACTTTAACAAAGGGAACGACCATCCATAAGAATATTGAAACAAGTTGATATGTATATTCTTTGTTTCCTTTTACGGTGATGACCATTAAAAATCCCTTTCGAGTTTGTGTGTATATGCGTTAAGACGCAACTTGGCCATGGAAAAAAAATGGGAGCAGCCAGCACGCTTCATGGCTGATCAACTCCGGTATATAAATTGAGGCCCGCTCTTAGTTTTTGTATTTGTATAGCATTGCTATATTGAGGGTAAGAATAGGTTAACAACACTTTGTAATTTACTTTAATGAAGAAATATATGTTCATAATTTGGCTTTTGAATACAAAACTTATCTGGTATTTCTTAATTGTTTTTAGACCAAAAATCAGATGACAACACAATAAATATACAACATTCTTTAATGTGTTATTATGTGTACTGGTCACAAATGCTTTATTGGATGGGAATCATAATCTGAAGAAAAAATGAATATCACTCGTTGCTCATAGAAATCCCCACCCCCCCACCCCACCCCACAATAGGCTCGAAATATGTCCTTAATACATTTGCGCCGGCACGTTTGTCCCGTGCATCGTGCATCACATGGTGCACATGATCATGATATGCAGAGCTGACCACATGATGGAGTCGGACGACTATTTTTCCGTAACGCAGAAAAATTATGAATAAAGTTCGACAATGTATTAGTAAGTGTTTATTATTAAGTTAAATTTTAACAACATCTTTTTTATACATGTTTTCTTTAACTGTTTTTATTATGTAGCTCAGCGTTTGCCAGTAAAATTGCGTGTAAATATTTATATAATGAAATAGTTTTCAATCCAAGAAATACTTTCTTTAAATGTGGTAATCTATATGTTTTTCAGGAACTGATAGATTCCAGAAACTCGTGTCTACAGACGACATAAAGGCGAGAAATCTAAATTCAGTGCCAAAGAACAATTTGAAGAAGAAAACGCTATGGCGAGATTGGGCAAGGTCAAGATACTCCCAAGTTTCTTACTTTTATGGAACCCGGATTTCCTATTCCCGAGGATGTGGGGCAACTACTCGTACACGTCACTTTGCTGGAGTATTGGGGGTTAGAGATTTTCATGGGACCGTTAAGTATAACGCATGTGAGAATTTGTTATTGGATTTATAGTGTGAAAACAGTGATAATTTAATTATGTTATTTTAATTATAAACTATTATAATAGGATAATAGTACAACGGGACGTGAAAAGGATGGTAATTGATGTGTGATATTTTACTACACTTGCGGATATATAGGAGTTTATTAACTAGTTTGTTTTTGCGATATCTTTTATTTTTGGATTACTTACTGAACATTGTATCTAAAGTGTGAGAACCGAGAGAATTTTTCAATATTTTCGTTCTTCGGATTAATAATTAAAAAGGTAAAAAAAAATGAACTCTTTAATTTCTTTCTTTTCTGTATTTTATTGTTTAATGATAGCCATTTTGTTGCAAAAAAAAACACACACAAAAACTCAACGTTTCCTTTAAGTATACGATAAACGTTGTGATTTGAATTGAATTACCTTAACTCTACTTTTAACATGCGCATATATAGGGGAGGGGCATAAAGCGCCCCCACCCAAAAATCTGAGAAGTTATGAAAATGCATGTGAACGTTCCTGCTTTTTGTTTGGTTGTCATTTATTTTTAATGTTACGCCCGCCGCTCCAACCTCAACCCCTCCCCTCCTCTCCACCCCAGCCCCAAACACCCGTACACTAAAATCTGACAACTTTTGAAAACAAGTTGCGACCACCACTTATTCTTAATCTGGATACGCCACTGGTTAAACCATAAGTAGATCACTCTTGTGTTGTAACTGTGGGTTGTTTTTCACGGACCAATGGTTGATTCATGTGTTCGCCATTTACACAGTCTGTGTTAGAAGAAGAATACAATTTCTTTTTTCTCTCTATCTATCTATCTATAAATTCTGCTTTACATCCTCACGGGTAACTTCGAGCAGTTGCGCGACTGAGTTTGTTAGTAGAAACAGTAAAGATTAAAAGCAAGGGTAATGGTAGAACAGTGATAGGTGGTTAAAAGTCAAAGCGATAGGGTAAAATCAGGATAAAAGCAACATTGTAAGACCTATGGCTTGATGTGAAAGAAATGAATTGAACTGAATGTTGTTTAACGGCTCATCAACACAGTATAGGTTTATTTACAGCCTCCCCAGAGAGAGGGAAAGGATACATAGGAATCCGTGACAGTGCCCTACTCTTATTATCGAATAGATTCCTATGGTTCTTTAACGTGCTCGGTGGATAGACCGATACACGGTACCGCCCGGTTTACGTCCCCATCCGACGGACACTGCTTACAGCAAGTTTGAAGGAATTTAAATCTTGCTTAAGGGCAATGTCTTCAGGTATCGCATTCCACTGAACTATAGAAATGGGAAAAAAATGAATATTTGTAATAGTTTGCTCCAGTATGTATTTGTTTAAATGTCATTGAGTGGCAATATCTAGAGATGTGGTTGTTTTTTTGTATATAGTCTGACATCGGAACAGCTACTAGGCAGTGAATTATTTTATAAAAAAGATACAAACGTGTATCCGCTCTACGTTGTTCGAGCGACCGCCACCCCAAAGTGTTTAACATGGTTGTGACGCTCGAGTACCTGGAGTAATCATTTTGTGTCCAGCGTGCTGCTCGGCGTTGTACCATTTCAAGCTTGTCTATATTGGATTGAGTGTGGGGATCCCAGATGGAACTGGCATACTCAAGTTGTGGACGGACGAGGGCATTGTAAAAGTGCTCTTTTATCTTACTGTTATTAGATTTTATATTTCTTTTTAAAATGCCTAAAGTGCGAGTTGCATTTTCAGCAATGCGATCGACATGAGTGTTCCATGACAAGTCGCCAGCCAGGTATACCCCCAGGTATCGAGCGTTGCTGACTGTCTAACGTATGTCCATGTAATGTATACGTAGTCGATAGAGTTTTTTTGACTTGGTAGTTTGAATGACTTGGCACTTAGAAGGGTTGAAGCTCATGTCTCACTTTATTGACCATGCATGTATTTTGTTGAGGTCAGTCTGTATAGTAGTATTGCCAGTTTGTTAGTCGTCTATTGTCAGGTATAGAACTGTGTCATCCGCGAACAGTCTTACTTGCGAGGTAATGTTTTCAGGCAAGTCGTTTACGTATACCAGAAATAGAATCGGACAGATCCTTGTGGTACACCAGATGTGACTGGGATCGTGTCGGAGCTCTCCCCTTCTAGCACCACTGTCTGTGTACGACCACTCAGAAACGCTCATATCCAGGACAATGTCGGACCCGTTATGCCATAGTTGTGAATCTTTAGGATCATGATTCACCATGTCTAAGGCCTTGCTGAAGTCCAATATAATTAAGTCGGTCTGCTTACCTTTGCTGGCATTTCTGGCTAAGTCCTCAACTGACATGCATAGCTGTGTTTCGCATGACCGGCGTTCTCTGAATCCATGTTGTAGGTCATACATTAAACCATTGGAGTCCATGTGCCTTACCAGGTTAGACGCTGCAACATGTTCCAGGACCTTACACAGTATACATGTTAGTGATTTTGGACAGTAATTTTCTGCCAGGGATTTATCTCCCTTTTTAAATTGAGTGGGGATTACTGGTGCTATCTGCTCACGAAGTTCCTGTAAAACAAGGGTTTTTATCTGGTCCGGTCCTGCAGCCTTACTGGGTTTAAGATCCTTCAGTAGTTTAGGATACCATGAAGGGAAATATCTATGTTTGCTATAAGGGGAGGTGAGGGATTTATAATTGAGGTTTGACTAGGTGGGAGGAAGTACTCTGGAATAGGTCAGGTGGGGGTGGGGTACACTGGGATAGGTCTGGGTGGTTTTCAATGTTCATCTGGCAAATGTGGGCCAGGCTAAGTGGAGATTTGCGGGTAAAACCTGACTGAAATTGTTTGTTTAGGATATCAGCTTTCTCCTTGGTGTCTGTGGCTATTTTCCCATTTCACAGGAGGGGGCAATTCCTTGGTTGTCCTGTCTTGATTTTTTTAGGAATGAAAAAAAAATTCTTGCTATTTACCTTTTTGTTTTCTCCTTGTTCGATCCCGATGATGTCTTCTAGGTAAGATTCATTAGCAGATTTTATTTGTCTGCGCTCCAGGTGCCTTAGAGTGTAATATTTACGTGTATCGTTAGGATTACCTGTTTTCTTTTGTCTGCAGTAGAGTTTGTTTCTTTTCCGGATTATCCGTTTGATAGCTTGGGTAATCCATGGGAGGGATGACTTACCTCTAATCACTTTCGATGGGATACATTCGTCTATATGTTTTTAAGTTTTCAGTAAAGTCATCTCAAAGTGTCTGAACAGACTTACCCTTGTAATTTAGGAGAAAGACATTTTCGAAAGCTTCCATTTTTCATTTTGGGAGATCCCAGTTGGCTTTTCTGTATATGTGTACTTTCCGTGGTTTTAGTGTGAGCAGTCTCGGACGGAGGTTTGATTAGAACTACGCAGACAATCGAGTGGTCACTAACGCCAGGGATAGTATAGACTTTATTTATAAGGGAATCGTTAGTGGTTAGAAAAAGATCAAGTGTGTTTTGAAATCTGGTGGGATATCAACAATCTGGCAGTTTGGTAAATATCAGATGAAAGTTAAGGGCCTATTGTCTTAACAAGGCAAAATATAAAGAAAAGCAAAGGCCATAACTCCGGTGTTACTGGTCAGATCTGGCTGGTTTTCGAACTTGTCCTAGCTTTCATTTATATCAACAATCTGGCCAAGTTTATATTAGATGAACAATGAAGACCCCATTGTCGTAACGAGGCCAAATAAAACAAACTTAAGAAAAGTAAAGGCCATAACTCCGTTGTTACTAGTCCAATTTGGCTGATTTTGTCCTAGCCTTAGATGAGCCATTTAGGGTCATATGTCTCTCCTGTTATATTTGTTTTAACACGCTAGATCTTTAGTCTACACAGATCATATCATACAGATCACTGGCAGCGTTATGCAAACTAGTATCCATGTTCCATCCCCCCATCCCCACCTCCACCCAACCCACACACTCGCCAACCTGGCTGAGGGGCATCGGGCATACCCCGAGGATTAAATATACATTAATACCATCTAGTTAGGGCATTAGACCGACATAAATAACACCGGGGTAATAAATTAAACATAACCGATGCCAACATGGGGATTTTCATCACTGATATTTACGCCTACCAAACTATAGCTCCTATGGGACTTAGACATTCCATTTGTACAATTAACTTATTTAGAAATGATGACTCATGTTCTTTGTATGGGTACATGGACTATTCTAAGGACTAATTTATTTCACGTAAAACAAAAGAATTACTAGAACGAATTCGAAGGCGCGGCCATCGTAAAATACCCACGTTTTGTTCACACAGGTCACTTCCATCCCGGCCCCCACCCCCGCACCGTACCCCCCCCCCCCCCCACACACATATGGCTATGTACACACATATCTACACACTCACTGTATGCATTGTTTTGTTATATGATCCGACATAATAAACCATTCGGAATATGCATGGATTACTTTTTCTCTCTGGTGGGGGTGGGGGTGCGGTGGTGGGGGGAGTGGGGGGTGTTGGGGAGAAATTATACAAAACATTTTTTGGAACATATATATATACCGATAGGAAAAAATTACAAACTTTAAAAAAAGCTGAGAAGTAAATAATTACGTTACCAGACATAATGCACCATCCATTATTTGATATTTATTAAATAAAACCCAGATAATTTGACGGAGTTCAATAGCGGTACAAAAACGAAAGGACCGCTTCGTAGGTTGAAACCCACACTAAAATTTTACTCGGGGGTAGTAATAGTTGCACTTTGCAATAGACGAGCTCGCTCCCATCTGAGCAAAACGGATTAGATCACTAGCTGATACAGGGGGGCGCACCCGCCCCCGCCCTCCCCCTCCCCCCCACTAAAAATTCCGGATCATACATGTATTTCCATGTTACTGTAGATAAAATATCAAACAATTTCGATGCACGCCCCCAGTATAAAAAATGTTCTCGCTCGCTTCGCTCGCTCCACGCATAATGGCTATAATGACTGGTTTAATTAACACATTGTTTAATTCTTTTATTTGAAAACGGACTTTTTTACCCTATCAATGCACTACCGCAACCGTTTTATGAGACTACGAAGGACCCGAAAATTGACCAAAATCCTACGCCCCCAATCAAACAATTTCGATGCACTTCGTATAAAAAATGTTCTCGCTCGCTTCGCTCGCTCCACGCATAATGGCTGATGAGTGTTTTAATTAACACATTGTTAAATCCTTTTATTTGAAAACGGACATGTTTACCCTATCAATGCACTACCGCAACCGTTTTATGAGCCTAGAAACGGACCCGAATATTGACCAAAATCAAACTCTCGAATGTATTACTACTGACTTATCTGGGTCTATGCTCATGTTTTCATGCATACATTTCACTGAATAAGAATCCTGGTTATTTGGTTATGCCTAATATCTGCTTACTTTAGTGTCCCTTTAAACTTTTTAACCCAATCACAGGGATTGTTTACCCTATTTAAGTTTTTTTTAATCAATTAAAATTTACAGACTTTACATAGTTTGTATGTTAAAATAAAACAATTCTGAAACCTGATTGATATTGTACATAAAACATACATTTTGATGAAAATTTTCTCTTAAAAAAACATTCTCCTAAACAGCGAAAATCATAGTAGGAAAGCAGACATCGGTCTGTAACTCTCTTGCTTACTCATGTTACTATCGACTGCATTAGAATTGGTCGATTAATGTCATAACACCCCAGTACCATAGGTTTATTTTTAAATCTCGGTCGCTTTATAAAATGTGTAGTTATCGATAGTGTTTTTGTTGGTAAACGCTTCAACGAATACGTTTATAAACACTACTAGTTAAAGTACACTTTATTTAATTGACTGACAAGCGAGTTATACGATAGTAAGTGAATGCGTAGTATATGCTGTAAACACACTATCGGAATTCCCTATTTATACAACTCGCCATATAGAAATATTCGAACCGCATCATTGACGGCGGTTTCAAATGTCCTTAAACGTATGTTGCTGTTCATAAACGGTAACAACTCGGTGTATGGTTAACGTTATATAGTGTACAATGACAGTCCATACTTCCGTAGAGCAAACGATTTAATTAATGATGTTGATACACAAGCTCGGAGGAGTTATTTCCCTTTAGCTATTTTGGATAATAAATGAAAAAAATGTAACGACCAAGGCTAGGCATATATTTTTATTCGGTATACGGTTAATATTTACAAATATGTTTACATTATAGCAGTAAGTAAGAACAAATTAATGTTGTCATATATTTATTTGTCGACCTCACTGGCTTTCACACAGGAATTAAACATTTTAGGGAAATATAGCCATTTCACAAATAATTGTTTATTTGGTCCAGTGCCTCTGGTTTTTAAAAAGTTCTTAATTTTTCACAGCTGATCGGTGTTTAGTTCGACTTTTGAAAGCTCATTTCGGTAGAAGGAGCCAATCAGAGGGTCGTCTTGCATGTCGGCGAGTGTGTAGATGGGTAGATTCCCTCTGTGGTATCTCTTGATTATTTTGAAGACTTCGCCAGAGTAGGTCTCATCATAGGCTTTCGTAAACAATGTCTTTAATGAAGATACGCGCACAAAATCATCGATCTTGTATTTAAACGTTTTTTTCTTTGTGATTGTCCGCCGGCTTTCTGTCGGGACAAATATGTAGACAGCCTCTTCTGTTGCATGGGTAACCTGCCCTGGAGCACTGTCAATAGTTCTGTGATGAGCGGTATTGTAACTTCCGGCTATTTCTTGCAGAATGGGTATATACCGGTAATCTTGCTTGAAACTAAAATAACGGTATTTCTTTTGATGGTTTTATAACCCTTTCTGACGTTGCCGCCATGGTTTCATTCTGTGTTGGAAAGTAAAGGATGGCGTTTCTTCTCATCAGGTCGTGTACGACCTTTGCTTTAAACTCTTGTCCATTATCACTAGACAGACGTATCGGCTGCCTCTCCTCTTTGAAAATGCTACGAAAGGCTTCCATTACCAAGCCCAGTAATCGACGTCATCAGCAGGTGCGCGCTAGTGCACGAGATGATCATCCGCAACGAAGATTTGTCTCGATTCGGTAGGTAAACACATGCATTTCAACTGTAATTCTCAGTCCATAAAAATATAAATGTGCCTAAAGAATGCCAATCAATGGTAAAAAGACTCGGTTAATATTCACTTCTGCTAATACTTAGCGGATTGAGGGCAGAATCAAAGAAAGTTATTTTACCGAGATGATTCTCAGTGGAGTTTTTTCATTGTTATTGTTTTTATGTCAATTTTTGGGCTTTATAATGACATGTATTGACCTTTCATACATACCGATAACAGATACGTGATATAAAACATTGACAGTAGTCATTTAGATCATGGAAATATAGGTTTCGACATAGATATAGCGGATTTATGAAAATGATTCTCCGAGGTGCTTGGCAACGAGACGATACTCCGAGTAGCCAAATTTTACACACAGCTATATCACTTATCCTTATCAAGTATTTGCACACTTTAAACTGTTTATTTCAGTTTGTAGACATGGGGAAGAAGAAAAAATCAAATCTCTCCTTACACAGACCAAAGACAAAAAAAATAGGGGCACCTTTTGACATTTACTCTGCGATTTAGACATATATACAGCATGCGCTACGGGTGTGACCATCTTAATAACTGGTTGTTTTATCTTTTCTTCTCTTTTAAAGACATCTGTTAACTTTCTATGGATAGCCCCACTGCCTATTATAAAGTGACCCCTACTATCGGGTTTAACTTAGCCATCCTGGATATCTTTGCATTTTTGGTACCATTTTTCGTAATCTGGTACATAAGGAATCCATTTCTTTTGTTGAAAGTCGAACACGTCTATCGAACCCATCTTTATATCGAATTTCACATGCCGATAGTTAATACTTTTCTATTCTTACGTACTTCGTACATCTATCTTATTATTACATACGTCAATTATACTATCATTAATCTATCGGTTCTTCTTCATACTCTTCAGCTTCATCATTTTCACGTTCATCATCTTTATCATCGGGACTGTTCTCGTGATCGGGCCATACCTGATTAAACAAAATGTTTCTTAGTCTCACCGCCTCTCGAATCGACTCAGATATCCATACCATGCTGAGATCTTAACATTTCTGCAGAATACAGTATGTGCTGCTTACACGTATCGTGCTGTAACTGATAAAAATCGATCAGAAACTGAGAATAATCTTCTCAACTGTTTTCTTAAAGATGGAAGCATTTCATTAACCATTTTATAAAACGCCTTTATTCTACTCAAACCATCGTTTTCATGATCATCTCTTCTTTCTCGAAAATCGGTGGAATTGCACTCTCTAATAGGTACGAGAAATCGTCTACTCCATATTGATTGTTGTATACCACGGTCATCGTAAGTTGCGTCCTAACTGACCATTAAGCGTTTGTGTGGCCTAACAATTTCTAATTCGTCCGCTTTTTGTTTTACATTTTCTGGACACCACGTCTTGACGTGGCTTTGCAAATCATGACCATCGGCGAATAACAGGTCACAATCGTCGCAGGAATGCATGGTGTCTTCAACAATCTCGTTATTATGCGTTATCAAACTGGACTCCTTAGATCTAGTTTAGAGCTTTTCTGACAATTCCTCCTTTTTACGTCCGTTTCATGGAGAATATTTGCGCGTATGCGCAACGTGTCTGGTGTAGTTGCTTTCAAGTCTAATAAGAGATAGCCGTATGATCTCTTTGCGGAATCGTCAAAATGGCGCAGAAAAAAAGGGTGTGTCATTCGGGTACATCTGTCCAGCTAAAGTCAGTATCTGCTGTTTGTCGATGGGTGATTTAAACAGAATTAGATAATGACAATTCCTTCTCTGCATAGGATCTTTATTGGACGGATAAGTTACGGTGGTGACTCCCTTCGGTAAACTGGTCATTGATTATTTTGTCCTTTGCCGCTTCCATAGCCATGTCGTCCAAGACAATACGATTTCTTACTGATGTATAGAAAAACTCGTCTCTCTCGACGTCTAATGGAATACCCTTTATACATTATACTAGGGGCGTGAGTTTTTGATAATATCGTAAAGCGGTTGCAATCTTTTATACAGCCAAATACTTCTCTGTGGAGAGGGTGAAATCCTGGAGGAGGCTGTCTGTAAAATATGTGTCACAAGTTGTATCTTCCCGCAAAAAGTAGGGCCTGAAAGTACCGTAGTAAGCGGATGCTTGAACACAAAATCTCATGCCAAGGAATATGACGACATTCCTGACATTACTGGCGGCGGAGATGACATTCAAGGCGGCGGCGGCGGCGGCGGCGGCGGATACGCATCATTACGCTGTGGATATGAATGACTGACTTCATGTCCTCTCTCATGATGCATATTTCTATAGTGCCTTAACATGACGTCCCTTCTAGAAAAATGTATTTGACACAACGGGTACTTAGGCAGATCCATATCTTTATGCGCAAAATCAACCGTATATGTATTCTTACGTACTTTCTAGGATTTAACTGTCCAATCAAATAACTGGTAATTCGACCAATGAAATCTGCGTATTTCGTTCATATTGTCCAATCAAATTGCAAGTTAATTAATCAATCAAAAACAGCCTCTCCTGTTTTAGTCAATCAGTGCCATGGATAACTAATTAATCGTCAACCATCAGTGTCGGGCCCGGTGGCGTTTCTAAAATTACAAGCTGATGTCCATCGAGCCGAACGTTGAAAGTGTTGTATCACACTTAGGCAGTCATGAATTGTGATGTTCTATTTAGATATACACCCCACACTAGGGTGGTGCCGTGGCCCTTCTGAGGGCCGTTTCTTGGAATCTACTGAGGCGTATAACTACCACGGATACGTTACACCTGCGATATTTACACTTGTCGTGTACTGGCGTCACCATATCAGTTCGTATATGGCGGAGGAGACCATGGAGCATACACAGAATGGAAAACGCCGCAACATCACCTCCGCAAACGTTTGGGGTACTAAATAAACTTTCCGGGGGTCGTTTGCCATTTTGCGCTAGCTACAGGATATAAACATCACGGGACATAAACATCACGTGATCCACAATCAACAGGATGACCTGCTTGGCGGTGACAGCGCAGAATTTCACGTGCACGCGGATTGACCCACTTGGCAGGCATCAAATCTACTGTGCCCTGATTGGTCGGAGAACTTCTAATCATCTTTCGAACCTGAAATGGGATTGACCTACTTACCATCTTTGCAATCATCCTATTGGTCGAAATCTTCGATTCAGCTTTAATCTTCTTGGAAAACATAATCTTCTTCAGGCTATCTGCGGTGAACTTCTACTCTTCAACAACACTGCTGATGCCTTCTATTGCGTGCGATATATGCGGCAAGGTGTTTAACCGAAAGAGCAATCTTGATAGACATGTAGAGAAACACGAAAACTCTGCAAACAAACAATGTAAAGAATGTGACAAAGTGTTTAGCCGTATGGATTGTTTACAAAGGAACACGCAACGTGCACATCAAATATTTTCGGACAAAAGAGACCTTCGGCAAATGAGGCGATTAACAACGAGCCACTAAAGCGGCTTCGAACAGACGATGACCCTAGATTATTCTATACGCTAACCAATATCAAGGAGCAAAAAATGGAAATATTCAGAGCAACGGCTACTTCTTTTAAAGTGCAGTTTAAGGACTTGGAAGTCACGGAGTATATGGACATTCTAAAGACACTTAAAAGGCTGTTCAACGCTATAATCAAAGATCTTACATCTACTGCTAAGCCCGAAGATCTTATGACACTAACTATGAGCTTGGACTATTCAATTTTTATACCCATGGACAAGGTATCAGCACTTACCGCAGAAAAGTTGCTCGCAGAAATAGAGCTAGTTATACAATCCAACGAAGATTTCGTCATTGATGAATACAGATATACAAATCGAAAGGAAAAGCAGCATTCAAGGACGACAGTCAACCACAAACACACACAGAAACAAAGAACAAATTTAAAGATGAATAAAAGGCCAAATAAGACATCACAGACACAAAATGGTTGACAATGGGACTACCGCCTTGGAACGGTCAGTGGCAAAAAAGGCCGCTGGGGGTTTAAACCAGGTTCTAGGATGCACCAAATCTCAGTCTTACCCTACTGTCAACCCAATAATACGGGAGAGTGTAAACAAAGAAATCCTCGCCATGAACTATTCCCTAACCACAAGGCAGCATTAATAGGCAATATAAGTAAAACACAAAGATGCTCGTGTATATATAAATAAATAAAAAACACAATAGCATAGAAAGCCACAAAGAAGGTACTCAGTGACTTGGCAGAAGCCAGAGCAACAAGAGAATAAACCATTGAGGGCAAGACAAGACAATATCTAGTCTAGTTACCCTAGTGGATATGTTGAAAAAGCCGTAAAAGATGCAAGTTTGTCAATGGAGAGAAGTTTTTATCTAGTAAACAATGTATCATAACGATACAAAATAAGGACGATTTGTGTTGCGCAAGAGCTATGGTTACTGCAAAAGCAAGGTTAGACAAACATGTCAAGTGGGAAAGTATTCGAAATGGATACGAACCGCAAGGTGAGATGGCAAAAGAGCTACATAGCATCGCTGACTTTCCATTAGGAGACTGCTGTGTGGAAGAAATTAAGAAAATACAAGGCGTTCTTGATGGTTACCAAATACATGTGGTTTCGAGAGCCCATTTCAACAGTATCATTTACATGGGAACAGATGCAGCGAAGAAAATGTATATCTATTATCACGACAATCACTATGATAGCCAGCTATGTATGTAACAATATTTGTACAGCATGTATTTGTACAGCATGTCGCAAAGTACATGCATCTCCTGAGAAGTTTTCTTGGACATACTGCATCGAATGTAACCGTCATTTCAGAGGTGAACATTAGTTCGATATACATAAACGAATGAAAAAACTTGGATATTCGACATGTGCTAAGTACTTCCGATGCAGGGACTGCGGACAAATCATTAATAAAAAACATGATGAAGAAAAAGAAACGTGTATGCGGCGATATATTCCTGTAATACGTGTAAAGGTTACTTTTCGAAAGAACACCAGTGTTATATGCTTCCCGAAGAAGAGCAACTTTACGACGAGCCTATGTCTATTAAAGAAGAACTAATTGATGAAAAAGAGAGCACCAAAACGTACATCTTCTTTGACTTCGAGTGCACGCAAGACGACATAATGGAGTAAGGTGAAGGATACGAGCCAGATGAAAATAAAAAATGTATACATTGTGTAAAGTATAAATGTGGATCCTTTGAGCATAAACCCAATCTTTGCGTGGTCCATAAAGTATGCACACTTTGTATGGACAATGAGGTCACAGAAACGAGTTATTGTGAACACTGTGATAAAAACGAGATCGTGTTTATAGTGTTTTCTGCACTTGAAGACTTTGGCGAGTGGTTGTTTTCGGAAGACAATAACGGAGCTACCGTATTATGTCACAACTGTCAAAGGTTCCTATCCTATTTGTCTCTCTGTGTGTTTGTGGTTGACTGTCGTCCTTGAATGCTGCTTTCCCTTTTCGATGTTTATATCTAAATTTACAATGCCTTTATATAATGCCATTGTACCTAGCATTATACCTAACGGTGCAAAGATCATGTCGTTCCCAGCTGCAAGATTAAAATGATTGATTCAATACTTTTTCTCCCAATAGCTCTGTTAAAACTACCGGCTATGTTTGGTATTGAGGAGGTGTTGGCAAAAGGTACATTCCCTCATCTATTCAACAGAAAGGAACATCAGCTTGTCGTCTTGAATCACTTACCTGATATTAAATATTACAACTCCGATGCTATGAAACCGGAGAGTAGAAAAGACATAAATCATGAACTGCTTGTCTACTGTCGTTCAGATGTAGATATTTTAAGACGCTGCTTTATGAAGTTCAGAGATGATTTTATAGAGATCACGGGAAAAGGCCCCTTCAAACAGAGCATCCGACTGCCAGAGGGTATTCAGAACAAATTGTTTAGAGAAGGATAGTATTGGCATGGTTACAATCTCGAACAAGTTCAGTCTGTCAAAGCTATACAATGGCTAAAATACTTATCTCATACAAGTGGAATGAGAATAAAACATGCCAGAAACGGTGGTGATAAACAAATAGGACCGTACATGGTAGATGGCTACTACGAAACAGAAACTGGAGAAAAGATCGTACTTGAATTCCATGGAGATTTTTGGCACAGGAATCCGACAGCATTTTCGGGCTTTACAATCAATCCCGTTAGTAAAATCCTGTTAATAAATTAACAATAGGAGAACTTTACCAAAACACGCTGGACATTTGGGAGTTTGAATTTGATCGTCAAGTTAAAGAAAATAAATATATGGACAGATATATATATACAGAGTTTAGAACACGTGACTTCTCTACAACCTCGAGAAGCTTTCTATGGAGGAAGAACGGAAGCATTCACGATGTACAAAGAAGTCACGATTGAAGAGCTAATTAAGTATTATGATATTACATCCCTTTATCCTTACATTAATAAAACGGGTAAAATACCTCTAGGGCATCCCAAAATTATAACCGAAGAATTCCAAGATCTTGACGATTACGAACGATTGGTAAAATGCAAGGTTCTTCCTCCAAGACATTTATTTATTTATTCCCATTCTCCCTTGCAAAATAAACGGAAAATTGCTGTTTGCATTATGTAAAACCTGCGCCGAGACGCAACAACAATGTCTCTGTACCCATTCGGACTTCGAACGCGCTTTCGTTGGAACATGGGTGATTGATGAGGTAAAAAAAGCGCGTGAGAAGGGATACATTGTAAACAACATTTATGAGGTCTAACACTTTGAAAAAATGTCTAAGTATAACCCTTTAACGAAGAAGGGTAGTTTATTTACAGAGTACGTAAAAACCTTCCTCCAATTGAAACAAGAAGCGAGCGGATGTCCCAAATGGTGTATGACGAGGGAGCAAAAAATAGAATACGTCCCATTGTACCAAGAAAAAGAAGGAGCACCATAATATAAAAGAAAATCCAGGTATGCGAGCTCTAGCAAAATTAATGCTGAATTCCTTTTGGGGTAGATCCCATCGATACCATCGATACTCTCCCTCGTTGTATTTCGCTCACTAGTGATAAAGAAGAAGTAACATCGGTTAACTTTGTTTCCGATGATATGGTCGAAATGCGGCGGAAATTTAAAGTAGATTTTGTAGAACCTTCTGGAAAAACAAACGTCGTGATTGCTGAATATACCACAGCACAGGCACGTCTCAAGTTATACAACTATCTCGAACATTTAGGCCCTAGAGCTCTCTATGCTGATACTGATTCTGTCATATTCTCGACCAAACAGGGTGAATGGAAACCGACACTCGGCGACAACTTGGGCGACCTCACTGACAAAGTACCGAATAATTTTATGCAGAGCTTTGTCACGGGAGGCCCTAAATATTATGCCTACAAACTTGCGCAACCGGATAAGGACGAGGAAATAAAACATTGTAAGATTCGCGGTATCACCTTAAATCATGCCAGTTTGCTGAGTATCAACTTTGATGTCATGCAACGGATGGTTTATATACCTGTAGTAAAAGTGATGTGGTAACGGTGGAAGATCAATTCAAAATATTTCGAGATAGAGATGCTGCGAAAGAACTAACTGTCAGCCAGACAAAAGATTACCGAGTAGTGTTTGACAAACGTGTTATCAGGGGCAACTATGTGTCATTCCCCTATGGTTTTTAAACAATGAATATTATATAAATGACAAGTTCAAAGTACAAAACTTTTTTTTATATTCAAGAAAATAGTGTTGTTTTGTAATTGAAATTGTATAATAGTTCTTGTACTGTCATTGATCAACAGTGTACATGCTGTATTGTAAATAAAGTGTGTATACATATATATATACACTATTAGTTGTTTGTTAAAAGACAAACTAATGCTCCTCCCAAAAATAATGCATAACATCTAATTGATGAGCTATATTACCAGGAGGTATCATTCGGTAACAGACTGCCCGCTTTATATATTGTGTCACCGGAATTTCGACAATAAAACATGTTTAAAAAAATCCACTGAAAAAATGCGATAAACTGTTTAAAATTACCTATTAAATGTTTAAATACAATATGCAAACATTTCAAGTCGAAATTAAGGTTTTATTTCATACCCCAGCCAACCCCATTTTTGCTTCTCGGAGAAGGGGTTGGATGGGGTATGAAAGTTAATACTCGGATCACGTAATGATAACTACTATCAGCAGACCTAGGCCTTTTCCTAATTGTCATGAAAAAAAACTGAATCATTTTTTTTTATCAATATGTTTACTCCCTATTTTTTTTTCTTCAGTTACTCTGAATTATTTTAAATTGTACAGTTTCAAATAAACTGTCAAATTATGTGTACACGTACGTGTATGTTTTGTTCGTGTTTTTGTTTTTTTACTTTCCAAACTTTATTCACTTAAACAATATTTAGCGAAAACAATTAACTCAGAAGAAACATCTTCATAGAACTCGTAATTTTATTTACGTTGTGATTGACTGATGTTTATACTTTTCCTCGCCCGAAAACGCTTTTACCTGAAAATATGCTTTCGTATTGTTAGGATATAAATTACAGACTAGATGACAGAACTTACTAACTATGCATCATTTCAACATGTTTTAAGGCTACGTAAGACCTTTCCTTTCGGAAAAAAAGACTAAAACAACACATCAATAATCACAGCAAATAGCATTCCTTCAAAGTTTCATTATTGACAGAGTACGCGTTTGGCTCAAGCATGTGATCAAACTTAGGATGCAAAATGTTGCAAACTCTTCACGCTAAATACAGTATTGAAATGGCCCAATTGTTCAAAGAGGAATTTCAACATTTATGAATTTATGAATTTCTTGTTACAAAGTGTACTGTAATTAAAACATCCAACATCACAGTTGTGTCCTTTTTCTCCTTTTTTTTACAAACATCTTGGAACTTCTTTGGAATATTTTGTGGAATTAAATGTGCAGTATATACAAAATATAGCGTAAATTCCTAAGTTGCGTTTCTTTTTCGCTTTAGTATATTTATGTTTCGCTACTCGTTGAAATAAATCTTTTGTGTTTTTTTATATATTTTTTACGTTTTTAATATGCATAGAATAAAAAACGTTTGCGTTTCTTTGCTCATGTCTTTGTATATATTACGCAGATACGCAGCTTATTTAGAGCTCTAGATGCCAAAGACACCTTTGAAGTTTCAAGCTATTATGTAAGAAGTTTCTGAGATATAAGCGTTGCTACAAAATGTTAACCAATTTTTTTTATGGGACTGGAGGAGATCTAGTATCAATCCAAACACAAGTTTACAAGTTAAACCTTCATAATGCATTTCAGTTGCATATACCCTAAACTAGGCCCAATAAAATTATCAATTATTGTTATTGAAAGGTTTGATCGAAAAAATTCGACAACTCAAAACTAGCATACTTTGTGCATTTAAAATAGCTGAACCTAAGCACTTTTTTGGCCCTAATACATTTTGCTTTATCAGGCTGTGGTGGATAAAGTAATTCAAAGGGAAATACTTTAAAAATATTAATAGGAATTTATGGCGTGATATATGCATATGCATGGATTAAGAGTATGTGGCTACGCATGTGAACTGCTGCTAGTTATTTATTTTGTAACGGTGTATTACACACGGCTTTTTTTTATATCTTACATGTAACATCTATAGGCCTGTAATGGGACCCTTCCAAACTTAAAACCTGTAATGGGGCCCTTACCAAATGAAAATTTGACTCTATCGATAGAGGTGTCTGAAGATATCAAGCAATCCTGCATAAAAACAACCGCCGCCGCATTTCAATAGACTAAACCTTACCTACCATGCATGCATAAAACTCACCAAAGAGAAGAATACCTCGTCAATCAAGGCAATTTGTATATGACTCCATGTTTCGACAACCATATTTTTCTTGAATAGTTACCTTTCGAAATAATTATCGCGTGCTGTCTCGTTCCGTCAAGGCTTCAACCGTATCAGGGAAATTAAACCAACACACAACACACAAATTAACGACGTCAACCAGAAATTGTCAGGCGTGTGAGCATGGCAGGGTTCTTTCTTTCTACTGATAGTGGACATAATCTGGATCAATTCTGATTATCGCGGCTAGGGCTGTGTCGTAAGATGACCCTAGTGGTTGAGACTAACTCAGGAAAGAATCAATGACGGTGACTGCATTTACCTAAGTTTAATGAAACTTTTAAAATATGTTAAATATATATATACAATTATCAAGAAAAACAAGCGAATACACAGATGAAATATGAAAAAGATTGTTCTCATGAACGTTTAAGACGTTCGTAGTATTATCACAAATACTGAATGTGTCGACTGACTATATATGACAATAAAGTGTTGTTGCAGTTACAACAATGTTGATGATCACAAACGTTACAAAGAATGATACACGAGAGCTCATGAATATGATGCACGACTCCAATGATCGGTGATGGTAATCAAAAGCCTTCTGTAAGGGTTGATGACTCAATGAAGATGATGACACGATGATTAACCTCCACCGAGGTTTCTGGAGTAACGTTCCTCTATTGAGGTCTGATGACGGGCCCACCACGTGTCCCGGGGGTTGTTGATCCTATGAGAACCTGACCATGTTGTCCAGGTACGGTGACCGTCTCCACCTCTCTTTACGTTATGCGTTGATTCCCTTGAATCACCTAGAGTTCCTACACACCCTAAAGGCTAGCTCCACTCCGGGAGACTTAGGCTGTAATAATAGATACTTTTAGTAGTCGGTTCATTAACACAACAATCTTATACAATTATCAGTACACAAACAAATCATTATCTAGTAAATATAATTGAGCCACTCTCTAATGATGATGTGTAGCAATTTATACGTATTCTACAATACCATGTAAACTCATCGGCATATATACAAGTATAGAACCTCACCGTTTACCACCGTTAACCAATGCACCTAATATACAACGTTATCGCTTTAATCTTGTATTACAATTAATGATTTATAGACATATGCATATATGCATGCATGTCCTCTCAACGTTAACAGGTTAATGCACCTACTATACAACGTTATCAAATTAATATCGTTTAATTAATGATTGACTACAATAATTATATCTAATGAAGTCAACTTCTGAATCATATGCTAGTTGTGTCAAGTTAATGTTTGAGAAACATAAAAGCTAACCGGATGTAGTAACATCGCCAAACAAAATGGCGACGCCCACTGAATACAAATGTACGATAAAATTTCAGAAAATAAATACTGACCACATATTTCCTGTGAATTTCACCCTTTCCAACGTCTGCGCCAAACAAAGCAACTTTCAATCAATCCCGGCCATGACTGGAGAACAATGCATTTTATAACCAACGTTCCGCCCAAACCCTCATTTTCCACGTTCATTCCGTGACAAACGTGGCAACAGACACAATGTATATATCTACACGAAAGGACCCTTACACAATTTTGCCCTTTAGAGAGATAGATTCTAAAATACCGATACTTTTACATGCATTAACGCACATATACACTTATTGAACGGCCCTGTCGTACTCTATCTACCGGCGCTATAAAATTGCTCGCTTTACCGTGGTACATGAAGATATATATCATGCAACTGGTGAATTTGTTCCAACTAAACAATGGATTAGCAGGTGACTGACATATGTCGCCAAGTGATTACAAGAGCTATGTACGACCAATACGCTCTTGCTACCGTTTACGTCCTCTAGCCCCGGGTTGAGCAGAACTCAATATTTAAAATGCCAATAGTACAAAAATTTGAGCAGATATTGACATGTATATCCACCAGTTTTTGTTGTTGTCTTATATATAGGGATGGTATTATGATGCAAATTTACACAGGCTTTTGATGCAAAAGTGCACGGGAAATAAAAAGGCATAATACGTTTACTACTAACGTTGTCCACTGTTTATTGTTCAGATGTATTTAGCATTAAATACGAATTTTATCTTGATATATGTGTTTAAGTGCCTTTTTCTCATCATTATATTTCTAACCTCCTTCAGATCACGAGATTCGTTAATTTCCATTTGTGTGTGGTAAACTTTTATCTCCTTCAACAAAAAACAAATATTCCATATATGTAATTTATTAAAAAAAACTATGCAAATTTACTATGAATTTAGGCCAAGCCCAAGGTCTATGTTGCATAGTTCAAATGGAGCCCTAATACCATTCCTGAGCTCATTGACGGCTAATGACGTAAACTAAATACCTGCACCGCTGATTAGATTCTCTTAACTCACAGACATATTAATAAACAGAAACTTCCTGTCTTAACCAATGAAGTAACCAAAATATTACGTGGCACCTTAACTTTTCCTTCTATCTTCATTCTCAATTATTCACCGATGTTGACGAGAATACATCCAAAAGATTCATATTGAATAGCAAAATGGGATTATAATAATTTATGTTCATTTTCAAAAAAAGAAATTGTATAAAAAAATGTTTAAATTTTAAAATGTCATCATTTTTCGCTTTTCTCTTAAAAATCAATGTTTTGACATAGTCAAAGTTTCCATCAAACTCCTTTTTTGCTCTCAATGTAAGAGAAAACAAGATACTATCATTGGAAAGAAAATTAAATTTGTGATGGTATTTGGCTTGAATGAAACTTGTATCTACAAAACTCTTCATTATATGTGTGTTTAAAGCTGGGGAATATTTTGTGAAATTTTCGAACTGTGCCACTTGAAACAATTTTTATAGTGTCCAATCTATTTGTTATTAGGTCTGTGCTTAACTGGAACGAAAGGAAATCCATAAATGTAGCCGAAGAATATGCATAATTCAGACCATATGCCTCCAAAATAATTAAATTTGAAGTTCAAGTGGCAGCTTTTCTTGGGAATCGACCAAAGGTTATCCGATCAACAAGTGCCTTCCACAAAATAGTGCGTTCCCTGGAGGTACCTCCCAACACGGATCTGTTTTCCAAGGCCCGCCTATACAGGTACGAAAGAGTTACATCGACTGGTCCGTATGGCATCGATTTGTATACGCAGTAACCCGCTTGGCCTATAAAACAGAAACATTAGGTCGTGAACAACTGTTGTTTAACGAAGATGTTGTTTTATCTCACTAACATGTACTGTGATTTGCGAAACACTTATATTAAACAGTATTATACGAAAAGAACACAGTCAAGCCTAAATGCCTTAAACAGCTTCATTTAGGTGCATAATGGTAATTTAGTATACTTATTCCTAAATGCCTAAAACAGCTTCATTAAGGTGCATAATGGTAATTTAGTATACTTATTCCTAAATGCCTAAAACAGCTTCATTTAAGTGCATAATGGTAATTTAGTATACTTATTCAGAAACAAGCAGAATGGTAGGAACCAATTAAATTTATTCCATAGTAGCTTCTTTTGAACATAATATGGTTCAAGGAGAAGCACGACGGGGTCGCCTATTTATAATGTCAATGGTACACTAGTATAGGTTACAAGGTACACTAGTATAGGTTTCAAGGTACACTAGTATAGGTTTCAAGGTACACTAGTATAGGTTTCAAGGTACACTAGTATAGGTTTCCGTCCAAACTAAACTGATGACACTTTTGACTGTCATGCTTCTGTGGACAATTAAAAGCTACAACTAACAATGAAAGGACAGATGTACATGAATAGAGCAAAGGCAGAAAAAAGAAAGGTCGACTTGTATATATAAAGACAAGTTTCACCATTTCACGATTGTTCTGTTCCTCTAATATGTACATACCTATCGCAGAAGACAAGTGGTCCGACATGCCATATAACTGGCCGAAGAATACTGATCCATTGTTCGGTTTGATGTCTTTTGTTTTCATTCTGGAAAATTCCAAAACAGTCACAGTTTGCCTTTATAATGATTCTTATTCAAGTTATCGACCTTTTATAAAAACGTATTATTCAGTTTCACAACATAGGCCAAAACGCGCTCAAGCAAGTTTAGATGATCTTGATAGTTTTCCTTTTAATGAAACTTAATTAAGTTATAGAAAATGCGAAATTACTGTGCATTTCAACGTCCCTGGACGACGAATATGACTCGATTTTTTTTTATTACTTTCTATATGTGTTAATACCTGATATTATTAGATAGAATGAAAACAGACGCTCCTACTAGATATAATTCCAAAATATAAGTAAAGTATGATCGATTGATGGAAGTACTGACCATTGAACAACAACACCACGTTGCATAGCCTACGTTTTACTTGGTACATCCGAATCCTAGAAACAGTCATGCGCAGACGGCAATTTCTAAAAATAACGCCGCCATGTTGTTTTATTTTTACAATGTAAACATAGGGGAGTCAAAATGAATTTTGGGCTTTGTGAAACTTAACGGATGGCAACGGCAATATTGTAAACAGATCCAGGAGCGCATATTTTCATTCTATCTAACCATATCAGGTATAAAAACATATAGCAAGTAATAAAAACAATTCTCGTTTCATAGTCGACGTCTAGGCGCCGTGAAATTCCGCTTATTCGAATTATCTACTTTCTTTTCTTATGATATCATTCATAGTTTTATGGTATCTACATACTTTAAACCCATAAGAGCAACGCTTCTCACATATATTTACAGACATGCTATTTACATGCTAGACTAAAAGCCAAACAGATATCCTCAACAAAGCTGCTATGCAGTAATTTAAACGTGAACATATCTTACTGTTGTATAGCACGCTGAACAGTAGCCTCGTTGTGAGACGCAACCACTACGTAAAATGCATTCGGGTCTCGCTGAATGTTGTCAAATAAATATTCCATAGACGTGTGATACATATTAGACGTGTCATCGAAAGTGTCATGTACAGGATCGGCTATGCCTTTGTCAACTGCCATCTTACGTTCCTTTTCCATATAGGCTCCGCGTACGAGTTTGGCAGCGAAACAAGAATCCCGTGACCGTATGAATTCTACATCTGACCGTAGTATGTCAAATGTTTCCTGAAATAAGTGAGACTTGCTCATCTTTTTAACACCATCACACAACTTATTTAGGAACACAATAGATTACGTTTATCTTGCAATAAACAATAGAAATGGATTAGTAAGTCTCATTTTAAAATGACACATGGCAATCTTGACGTGATCAGCAAGCACTGAAGTTATTGTCTCGATATATGTATTCAGTATCATTTTGACTGAAATGCGCTTGCACATAATTAAATAAAAGTTAGAAAGTTCATTTTTCTTTTTATTCTATTATAGGTTTAACTATATTGTTTGTGTAATATATTGACAGTTAATAATATACAAGCCCAGTTTACTATATACTATTCGTATAAGTAATATTAATGAAATATCAATTATTGTTATTAAGTCTGTGGACGCTGACTGTTATCGAATACAGTCAGACTACAGTAAGGCTAGTGTTCACTCTAACCACGTACACATATCCAGTTTATACAGAAGAGGGTATAAAAGTCGAACAGGAAACCACGCAATTTAAAATAACGACGCAATTTGTATTAAACATTTTAAAGTTCGTTCTTCCGACGAATTTTACATTAGAAGTATAGATATAGTTGTGTATATTACGAGTCAACTTTCGGAATCGAACACCAAACCATGATATTTTTTTTAAGTTATTACCAACTGCGTCGCTCTGACATGTTCAGTCGACGCAATTTGTGATACAAATTTTAAAGTTCATTCTTCCGACGATATATTACGAGTCAATTTACGGAATCGAACACCAAACCATGAATTTTTGAAAGTTATAATACTCACACATTTTAAAGTTCATCCTTCCTACGAATGTTCATTAGAAGTATAGATAGATATATATATGTAGAGATATATTACAAGTCAACTTTCGGATTCGAACACCAAACTATGATTTTTTAATTTATTACAAATTGCGTCGACTGAACATGTCGGAGTGACGCAATTTGAAAGTCGACTTGTAATATATCTATACACAATTATATCTATACTTCTAATGTGAAATTCGCCGGAAGAATGAACTTTAAAAATGTTATTACAAATTGCGTCGTTATTACAAATTTCGTGGTGACATAGCGTTCACAGAACACTGTCAACCAGAAACACGCGTTTAAACAAGCAGCAATTACAAGGTTAATATGAGGCAAGGCATGTGACATCCCAATCGCAAACGTGTTAATGACGTAAGAGCCATACAAACTACCATATCCGTCACAGAGACAAACAGTGCATGGTCTCTTATTATGTATGCATCCGGGTGATTAGACAAACTGATTTTTCACGCGAATCAATCCATTTATTCATACGGAGCAAATCATACGAGTGATAGCATATATTTCATCTATGATTGACCATTATGTGTTTGGACCATGCATGACTCTTTAAGATGTAATTTTAGACATATTTCATCGCTTTAAATACCTTTAAATAATTCTGGTAGGTATAAGACACAAGAGGGCGCTGTGTGTTGTATTTGAGCATCATGCACAGACTGACAAGCCGTAGTGCCGGATTAAGATACGTGTATTCGGCATCGATCAGTACCCGGACACCCAGGGAAACGGCACTCTACAACATAACTTTATTATCAACACATGTAACAAAGTTATAGTTAATGCAAGAGCATGCATATTATCTACTGTTCATGAATTAGTTAAATTCTTATTTCATGTACAAAAATCAACATGAGCTTACCTGTTAAGATCGTCTGTTAATTGTAAATGGTTTTGTCTTATATATAATCTTATGTAACACGCTTACAAATTAATAACTGTTTGTCCAATGAAAACTTTATTTATTTATTTATTTTTTATTGTCTTTATTTAAATAAATGCCTATTATTAGATACATAAAATAGGAAAAATATAGCATTTTATAAAAATTTCAACAAAATTAAAAAATGGAAGCATAATGGTAGGGTTCCAATAAGCAATATTAAATCTCAATAAGCATGGTAACCTATAATTTTATATATTGTCTAAATATATGTTCAAATAAGTGCCTAGGAAGTTTGAACAAATTCTGTTATTAGGAACATAACAAAAAATGAAAATATACCATTTTTATATAATTTCATACAAAACTTGGCCTTTTAGCATGGGGGTAGGGTTTCAAAAAAAAATCTAAACAAGCATGGGGACCTAACATTTTTATTGCACATTTTGTTTTTATATATGGTAAACTATGTGCTTAGAAAGTTTAAACAAATTCTATTATTGGGAACATACAAAAAAAAAAGGAAATTGTATCATTATGGGCTAATTTGTGCATACATTGTGGTAATGGTCTCAACAGATTTTGTAAGAAAATATAGGTTTTACATAAAGATGAGCTTTAAATGTTATTGTAATTAAATGTTCTTTACTTTAATACAATTTTAGCAGAATTGTGACCAATGAATAAATGATTAGACTTCAAAAATGTCTTATTTAGCTATTTCATGGACTTGTTCAACTTTTTGGACAGATTGACATGACGGTGGCATTACACATTATTTTTTAAAATGTTAACAATCATGGTGACCTACCATTATTTTTGCCTTTTCTGTCTGTATATATAACAGACTTACTGTACAAAAAGTTTAAAGAAAATCTGTTATGCAGAAAAAACTTTAAAAAATGTCTTTAAACATCATACACTAGATGCTAAAATAATATTTAAACAAATTACTGACTTCATGTGAAAGAAATACTCAATAAAACAGAGTCTGCTACTTTCCCCTCTTGATTGTGTTGGTTGTCTCCAAGGAATCTTTTTTTTTTCACAAAGTATTGATAGTCACTAGATTTTGCTTCGCGCGGTGTGGCGGCTGTACAGTCAGTAGTGTTATTACTTTCTGGTCGTTTTGGGTTCATCAAGCCCAATATGTGAGGCTTTAAAATAGAATACCGCTTAAGCCGGTGCTAGGAGGCGTGAGAGGTATTGCATCTTATATAATCTCTCGTGAACAGACTCAATTAAACCGAGTATGTTTCTTTTCCCTGTGTTTGTGTTCGTCGCTTCCATGGGATCTCCTTTTCAGAAATCGTTGGATATGAAAAACACTGACAAAATGTGTCCAGTTATTCTTAACCCGCTACATATATATAATGGACTGTTCTTTCTTTAAATTAAGACCATTATGACAAAGGGTGTTTGGAGGAAAATGACTGATCAGCAGCCGGACATTGTAAACCTTGATCAGCCTGTTACTCGCAGGCTGATATGGGTTTACAATGGACGCAAAGGCTATTATAGTCGTGCTTAGCGGGTTAAGGGTTAAAATAAAGATTTTTTTTAATGGTTTTGGTTAATTTTAGTAAAGACGGCCATTTTGGACAGGTTTACCTCATTTTAATAAATCGGAAAGCGGTTCCTGAGGATCAGAGCTGTCAAAATAAATATCCTTACGATTTCGTCGTAGGTGTCCTGAAAAAGCATTTAGCAGTATTTACAGAAATAAGTATATAGGCAATAACACTACATGTAATTACCTCGCCAACTCTTTGAAGTCTTTTTAACGATTTCGCCAACAGCAGGTTGTCGTGAGAGTCTAGGATGCCCAGTTCAACGGCTTCTCCATCCAGAGCTCGCATGATTAAATCGATGTATGTAGGATTCGTAAGGGGGTCCGGCATCTTCCTGCTAAGTGTAGCCTTTTGTATGGAATATAAACAAATCACAACTGAAATGAATTGGGTTTTAAGGCCCACCAACATTTTAAATAAATTAATATGTATATTATAAGCGAAATAGTTTAGCTTTATTCGGCGGATGACGTCGACTTCATCAACACTTTAATGACTCAACGTCATGTGCAGTCATTTTTTTTTGTCGTTCGGAGTCAGTAATTAATATTTACAGGCCTTTAGCCAGACTTAAAATTTAACCGAGGCAAATCCCTTTATATATGGAAGTCCGGTGGCATACACATCGCGCCCCAACTCCCAACCGCTTTGTTTTCTACATGCGATTTCCTGTGTTTAAGTGCATTTTCTTTTCGAAGCACGACGGGTTTGTTTTTTTCAATGATCGGCACCGAAGTTGTTTCAATGTAACGTATGTAGGGGAGACCGGGACAAGATGATACACGGGGCAAGGTATTAGATTCAACATTGTATTCGTACGAATTGCCCTATTACACCATGAAAACGTAATTCTAAATGTTTGTTCGTGCAAATATTTTGTGTGAAGCCGATAAGCGCGTTGGCTTGGCCGTAACAAAAAAGAGCAAAAATTGATGTTGCGGCAAAATAACCAAATGTTCTTATTATTCAAATATTTTGTTATCTCCAGAGGGCATAATAAACATTATGGTGTATGTTGTTACGTTAAATAATGTTACGTTAAATAATATTGCAAAGTGACCTGTCATGGATTACATGGTAGCGAAATGAACATGGGTAAATGGGTGGTGGGGTAACATGTTACAGTATATATGGGGCAAAATGTTACAGTGTAATATCTTGCCCCGTTTTTATTTAACTTGTAAGATCTTTGTCTAACTAGTAGTTCAGTGAATAAATAATTCACTATACACAGACATAGGCCTAGCTGCATTGTTATCTTCGCCGAGGTGGAAGGATATAGTAATGGCCTCCGTCCATCCGTGCGTCTGTCCGTCGCGTCCATTTTAGTGTTCGCTGTACATCTCTTACACCCATGAAGGTGTTTCGAAATAATTTGGCACAAATCTTAGCCTTAACAAGGCGACGTTCAGAGCGTGTGTAGCTCAAACATCAAAGTCACACGTAGTGGTCAAAGATGTCAAAAAACAAAAAATATCCTCTATATCTCAATATTAAAGAAGATATTCGTTTCCGCTTCATAATTTTTACGTACATTGTAGCATTTTAAAATTGATCACTGTATCAAAAAAATGGCAGAACTCAAACCCGGGTGTGTTGATTTAAGGTCAATGTCACTCTGAGAGGATCATCATTTCACATCCCTATCCTTTTAAAGCTTCTCCTATGCTTAAAGTAAGGCGCATTTGAGATTACGCCCGTTTACGAAACTGTTCATCCTGAACATATTATGAAACTTCACAATATTTGAGATAATAATCTTCTTCTTGTTTGTTCGATTTGACATCCTTTCCCCAAAATTGTTCGGCTATGTGACTTTATCATTTGTAACATAGGTCGGCAGTTGTTAACTTATGGTCACACGAATATCCGAAGACCTAATCATCACTTGGAATGTGCCGGCCAGGAATCGAACCACTGTCATTATTATCAGAAGTAAATCATTTTTTATAAGTATATCTGTTAAGCGTACAGAAAAAACGTAAAACAAAACAATGTACATGCATATAAAAGCAAATATAAATATTAAACATACAACATTAAACATACATTAAACAGTAATACCATAATACATATTTATTATACAAGAAATCATATATTTCAAGTATACTACTGTCCCTTTCCTGAGGAGGGCTGTAGTAAATATACTTAAAATTTATATTTATTTTATTATTTATATTATATTTTCTTGTATAAAACTGGTATATTCTGATAATATTGGCATATAAGACGATGTGTAACATTTTGCCCCGCAGGTGTAACACTTTGCCCCAAAGAACGGAGCAATGTGTTACAGTTAAGTGCATTTTTAAATAATGGTATTTTCAAATGTTTCATAGTCTTTGTTGAAGGTCCGTAAAAATGCGACCTTTCACAATATTTCGGAAAATGTAAAGATATTTTCATTTATTTTAAAATAACATTTTAAAAAATGAATTATTTAAAAAATCTAACATATCGCCCCGGTCTCCCCGACATTCCCAAAATTCTAACGAGGAAACTGCCTCGGTCTAGCCATAATTTAGCGATTATGAAATATATTTAAATCATTAAACTTTTATCATTTTGTTTTCCTATAGCTAACTCAAATTAATCCCGATTTGTAATAACTGATTACACAGAGAATAATAATACAGTTATTTCATGGGTGTTTTTGGTACAGTCAAAACTATTGTCCCTCGGTATCGGGGACGACCTGGGGAACTGTTGCCCTTGGCCTGGCGATCCTTGAAATAACTGTATACCGTCTTATGATTGTGATGATTGTGACGTCACAACACGTTTATAAATAAGTATTGGGTTGTCCTAATGCGCAAAATGCTTATTATGTCACTTTGCAAACTGTGAAAAAGCTGCTTGACAATTTTTAAATTCGTTATTTTGACATATTTCTTCGATAGCATTTGCAATGCAGCATTTGTTTTTTTATTTATTTACTCTTCTCCGAGTTCTGCAATACATTTTTTTAATTTGAATCTTGAAAGAGAAAGAATGTACTATATATATATAATATATTACATATATTATATATAATGAAGTCCTTTTCAGATTGAAATTATAGATAATGATCATATTTGAGTTTTAAGGCGCACCAACACATGAAAGGTTATATAGCGCCTAACAGGAATGAACGTGCCATGCTCATCCTCCACTTACTGCAAGATAACATATGGAGAATGGGCATAGAAGCGTCTTACCTGCAGAACTGCAGAGTTCCTGCAAATTCTATAGTAGATATTTCAATACGACGAAGCCAGGTTTCCACGTTTGCATACGCGGTGTCGTGATAAAGACCTTGAATGAGCATGATAAAAAATGACAAAATAAATATGAATAGGTGTGTGTGGGGGCGGGGGTGGGGGTGAGGTTGGGGTCCTACCTCTCTGCATGTGACAGTGTGTTTGTGAGAATGCAGTGGTTGTATTATATCCCGGCAACCACACGGGGAACAAATTACAAAAAAAAATAACTATGATACAGTGCAGTGCAACGATGATCTTTAAAACTATGGAGCTATATTTATATCTCTCGGAGTTTGTTCATGTGGATATTTAAAATTTGACCTGTCCACAGCAACTCGTTCCACATTAATTTGACTAGTTAAAAGGATGCTTGAGAGAATTTGTTTTTTCTTTATTTTATGTTTGTCAGTAAAATGCTTAGGCTTGAAAAGCCTCATCATTGATCGGGGAAATCCTATTACTGAAAAAGAGTATGATAATGGACCGTTGGAAACGGCCGAAAACGACACATACGAAATATTGCAGTCTCGGTTTGATTGAGACTGTTCATGAGCGGTAGTGAAATATGCTAGCTACCGCTCACGCCCTCTAGCCCCGGGTTGAGCAGAACTCAATATTAATAAAATCAATAGTACACAATTTTAACCATCTCGAAGATGGCATGCATATGGCGGTGGACATGGAGTTTATTGCTTCCCTATGTCGTACGGCGTATGGTCCCAGTATCTAATAAAATCAAATGCTCCGAAGAGCGAAATAAACATAATGGAATTTAGTTGGGAGCAGCGGTAATGAACACTAGTTTGATGAATCTCCAAATTAATAGCGTGAAGAATGTTTACAGTAGCTATCCCGCCATCAACAGCCACATTTTAAAACATATGTACACCGTTTCGAATCCTACTAACGACGAGGTGTATATAAGTTACATATTCTGAGAATCCAAACTCTATCATAAGACACACCATAAACAGCTTTAACCAGACATACCAAAGCCCAAACACAGAGCGTCGGATTAAGAGTTACCAATTCATAATTCATTTTACGCATATCCAATCGCGGATATTTTAAAAGCCGGTAAAAAAAAAGAACTTTTAATCGGTTTTGATAAACGGTTTTGTTATGTAATTTTCCCGTTATTTGGCGGGTTATTTTCTTTAACTAAACACACCATTAAAGTTCCCCGGCCATGTTTTGTTTCATGAACATGTTTATGTTTATTAAATAGAAATCAATACACAACAATAGATATTTACAATTCACACATTGCAATATCTGTGAAAAGCGAGAATAAGATTTTATTTGATGGCGTAGTAAACTTTGAACATGTAAATTAATCCACAGGTAAATGTATTTATCAATTATCTGGCAATAGTTGTGCAGCTAGCTATACAATTCAGATTTACCTCATTTCCCCGTGCAGTCACGCAGCGGTAAAAGTAGTATCTACGTCATGCAAATAATACTTATATTGACATACAACTTAGTAGCGGTTTGAAATCTTTTTCTCTCCGGGACTATCAAGAAATTTTCATATGATGTTTAAGAGTTAAATTTGTTAATTGATAATACTACAAAAAAGGTGGCCATTAATCTTTAAACTGTTTAGCAGCCTACCAACCTGTATTGGTTTTTAGAGAGGCTGAGTACCTTTAGTTGTATATCACTGTGCAGCTATATATATATACTACTACATTTACAAGGGGAGTCAAAATGAAACTTTGGTTTTGCGAAGCTTCGCGGATGGCTACGGAAAGACTGCAAACAGATCCATGAGCGTCTGTTTTCATTCTATTCAATCATACCGGGTATGAAAACATAGAAAGAAATAAAAAAAAATCTCGATTCATATTCGACGTCTAGGCACTCTGAAATGCACAGTAGTCATAAAAGCAATACTTACGCAAAGTTCTCCGGGCAACAAGGCCGTGAGCTTCAGCTGAATCATGGGGTAGTTTGGGTCCACGGCTTTGGACAAGGTGACACAGTTTAGTATGGAGTTTAAATTGGTGTTGTATCTGTCGTCAACGTCACTGAAAAAAAACAGTGAGGCGTTTATTACTACAAACAGAAATAAAACTGACGTTACTTTAAAATAGCACTTATTAAAAAGAAATAAAAATCGTCGTTCTGAGAAATAACACAATGTTTTCTTGTAAATCGACACAATTAAACCGAATATCTTTTGTGGATCTGTGAAATCGATACTATTAAACCGAACATGTTTCGTGGGCCTGTAAATCGACACACACACACACACAAATGATCATCTTCCTCAAGTCCAAAATGAGTACCGTTTCGAAATACCCAAATATGCTTATAAGTGACGTTGATCTATATAACCAATGTATGGTCTACACTCTCTCTCTCCGTGAACGGACTAGAAATAGATCATATTTGTAATATTTAACTGCTATTTATATTTATATTATGATGAACCTGTTATAAGGTAAATACAACTTTTTTTGTTTAAAATGTCCGTAGGACAACATAAAAACATTATCGGTACTGTGTGAATGACGTTATGAGAAAAGAACATATTCATAACTTTCACATGACATTATTAAAATATTTGACCAATCAGTGATCAATAAAATAAAAGACATCCACATTCTGGTAAGGGGTAAACTCGGTGTTTATCGTTGTTGCTCAACTGACTTTAGCCGTTCATAAAACTACTTTGTAGTGATAATTATACTAAAAGCTTTATTTTTTTGTGTACATCTACGCATCTTCTTTTGGTGTTGTCTAATTTTAAAACACCAATATGGATACATTTAATTAAAATCATGGTCTAATAGTTTCATTTTTCATATAGAGATTGAGGATAAAGTCCGAGTAAAGCCCTTTATTTTCACCTACTGAATATCTCAACCTACCGGAAGTTGACCGGATGTGAAAGTTCTGAATATATGAGAATTAGAGCTTTGTCCAAGTACCCGAGCTTGACATTTGTATCAGTCATGCAATGAAGTTGAGCGTCAATCCTTCATATTAGAAGCGAGAATCCGTCAGTTTGTGTATTGAGATGTTCAGGTACTTGCCGGCATAATTAATAGCTATGAAGGTTGCATCAGTTCTTCAACTTCCTAAATATGTGTTATGTATTTCATAATTAAACTGTAACATACGTACGGACATGTCCCTGCATCTTCTTCAATGGGAACACACAGCATGGGTCCTATACCAACCTTCTGCAGAGCCATTGAAGCCTTCTTTAATTCCGACGTCGTTTCGCCGGCAACGAATTGTCCGTAAAACGAAGACTTCATCAGTCGGTGAAACAAACGCTTGCCTAAAACGCGCCGACCAATGGCCATTAGCTTCAAATGAAACAATTACGTGTTTTGTGTTTGTTTTTTCTCTTTATAAATTGTTTAGTTCATTATACAACTTTTTAAAATGATGTAGTTTATATTCGAAGTCTCATAGTACATTTGCTTCAAACATTCGCCAGTTTTAGGGGCGTGGATAGCGATATAACTTACGGACTTAATTTAACGGAGTTTGTCGCTTTAGTTTAACAGAATCTGTCATTTTAACACTACTTATTTAACGACGTCTGTCTCTGTAACCTACATTTGCGTTTTATTGGGTGTTAAATTCTCAAGCATCCTATTTTTTATTAAAATCGACACGTATGCATTTCCCACTGTCGGATAAAGGTCATGTTTATGTATGGCTGAAAATATGAGTAGTACTGGTTCTACCGAGGAAATGTGGGTGATGCCTCCACCACAAAAATCGACCGTCATATATAGCCTTACATGTATTGAAAATGACGTAAAACACCATACAAACAAAAAACTATAAGTATAGTTCACTCCATAAAATTCTCTTGGACAATATGGTAAATTATAGATAAATTTAGAAAATGTACCTGCATGCTATGTGTAACAAGCGTCTCGTACGAGCAGAGTTTAAACACGAACACAGATCTGGTTATCTCAGACGTTTTACGGAACTGAAACGCTGATTTGAAGTCACTGGTATCAATCGTGGCATCCCTTTTTGACGCGGGTTTCGCATGAGGACCATTGGCGACCGTTGCTGTTGTTTGCGTGGTACTAGCTTCTCGGTAGAAAACATCCCAACCCGTGCCGTATATCCGTGCTAAATGTTTTTTCGGAGATTTTGAATTAATAAAGTTAAAGTGTCGTAGCATGGCGATACTATTTCAGCTATATAATGAATCGAAATAAAAATGCTACGTTTCGAATTCCTTTCAATTTCATAACTATATTAGTGTATATGAATCAGCTGTGTATTGCAGATTGAAACCTACAGTACAGACTATAGGGTAGAAAACATTCAACGTACCAACTATATTTGAGGGTCATTTAACAAGTCCGACAATGGTTTAATTTCAAGTTGCTCGTAGATGCACCTTTGCTACAGTTCGCTTAACGGTTACTGAAAGCATCCAGACGCATACTGCCGGAGACCACCAGCGTTTAAGACATTGAACCAATACAATCTTAATTGAATTGAATTTGATTTTATAGTCTCACCATCAACAGCTTCCATCGGTAGAGGAAGACCCCAGATGCCCCTGTGGGTAATTTTCGTGCATGGGCGGGCATCTGGGTATAACCTTTGACCTTTCGCAAGACAGCTGAATAGCTTATTTACATACATATTCCTGGTCCCACGAGGGCTCGAACTCACAACGGTGTGGTGGAAAGCGCTTTCAAGCTAGAGACTCTACCACCAGGCCAATGATTTTTTTTCCAAAAAGAGTGGGGATAATGTTATCCCGTAGCCCGTCCGGAATGTTATCCCGTAGCCCGTCCGTCCGTTTGTGTGTAATTGACACAATTTCCTAATACAGCGTTACAGGTAGGAAGTTGAAACGTTGGTGTATGATTCGAATAGTAGATGTGCAAGGGATATTTAAATTATCGTACCTAGTATATATCTGATGTGTCTCTGTTTGCAATTTACAGACTTTAAACTCACTGGTTCAAGTGTGAATATATGTTACTAATTAAATAATTAAAAAAAATGCGGGGATATGTGATGGCGCATCACCGACATGCTCTATGAAAGATGTTTTTAATAAATATAAATAAATACTGTTTTAGTGAGCTTCTCTAATTGTATCTGATGTATACTTTGATGACAAACAGCCGTAAATATCAATTTAGCATCAGCTGATATATGCCGTTTTTATGATATACTTTTTACTTTTTGAAATCATATATTATGGCATTTCATGCTTCAACATTTCAAGATCAGATGCAAACAATTTAGCGCGCATTTTTAATAAGGTAACATACTAACTTGTGACGCTATAAATTCCAAAAGAGGCACAGTTATCATATCACAAAATATATTACTATGTGCATGTTTATGTATATTTTTAAATGAACTCCACGCTGACATAATCAACGTGAATGGTAGAAATGATTCAACTAAGCCACATCACATTCAACACTAATAGTCAGGCTTCTTGCGGACTAGTGCATACTAAATGTGTGAACAATTATGAAGATACTTTTCTTTTTACAAATGCCACGGTTTAAATAACGTAAATATGTTTTTTCAAATTATTATAGACGGTTATCTATTATTGATATGAGTTGTGTTTTCAACTTTGATTAAAACTGGATAGCAGTTGTCTGCCCGGCCCATAGACTCATCAGCATGCAATACATATATGTTAATTTAAAGTAGCTATCCCGCCAACAACAGCCACATTTTACAACAACCTATGTACACCGTTTTTTAACCTATCGACGACGATTTTGTTTGTTTGTATGGTGTTTTACGTCATATTTTTTGTGGTGGAGGCAGACCACGCAATTTTCCTGGGTAGAATCAATACCGTACACCTCCCGCCATCCGTAAGAATCGACACTTCCTCACTTACAAGTCGAGCTCCCAGTGGGATTCGAACCCGCAGCGGTGAGCGGCGAAGGTTTACAACGCAACGTCGTTAACAGTAATAAAGATGCAAAGGTGCATCATTTGGCCACGGAGACGCTTTACCGAAGGCGAGGTAAATACGACGAGGTATATATATTTATATATTTTGAGAATCCAAACTCTATAGACACAATAATATAACGGCTTTAACCAGCTAGGGCAAACCCCAAATCTTGAGCGACGAATTAAGAGTTACCAACTCATATGTGGGTATTTTAAGAATCCGTGAATAAACCTATACGTTTAATCGGCACATATACATTATTATATGATCTCAACACCTGGACAGAGTTTTGATAAACGGTTTTGTAGTGTAATTTTCCCGTTATTTGTCGAGTTAGTTTCTTTAATAGCAATACTGTTTTAAACGGTATACATTTAGAGCGAAGCTGTTAACATTTTTTGTTTTTATTTAAAATATTTAACATAGTTAATGACTTGTGATGTTTTGTCACATAAACTTCAACTTAGGAGTGGCAGCTTTAACAATAAATTGGAATATTTGTTGATTACAGTGTGTTTCCCCTCCCACCCCCTCCACTCCCCACAACCCGCAGCTATATTGAACAAACTTTCAAAACACGAAATCACATTAGACAGCCCTTTATTACTGTATACTGATATCTACAGATACTGAATACAGTCGTGTATAATATTTAATATGCCGTCCACTGTCATGTTGCCTCATTTGAATGGATAAACACTGCTTTCATCTAGTTATTAGTTTATTAATTAACACCTGCAATTCTAAATCACGCCTTGAAAATAATGTGATGTTTACACCATACGTTACCAATGACAATATTTGCTTAGACATGCTTGTACTTAGCATGGGTCAGTTACTAGAATTAAATATTTGGCAAAACTATAGCGGTTAGGGTCTGCTCACAGTATACTAGGTTGGTGGGCCGGATAAAAACGTTTCTAGGCGGGTGTCTTTTCCGACAACGGTAAATAAAAAAACAAGAGCGCCGCCTAACGGGATACGCCCGTTTCCTAAAGTTTTTATGTTAAAAACATTTCCTAGGTGTCAGGTCAATATAACCCATAACTTTGACCTTCTAACAAAAAGAACAACCGATAGGGGATGTTCTTTAACCAAGAGCCTTATTTGTAGAAAGTTTCAAGACTGGAGATCAAATAGTTCGGGAATAACAGCTGGGAAGGAATTTGTCATTATCAGGTCACAATTACCTTGACGTGTGACCTATTAATCTTAAAATCAATAGGGATTGTTGTTTTAACATGGGTAGCATTCTGTAAAGATTCAAAACTGTAGATCTAATAGTTACAAGTTATAGTGCCTATTACGGTTTTGAAAGTATTGTGTGGAAGGCGTATTTCCATATACGGTCAATGTGACCTTGACCTTAAGCCTACTGGCCCCAAAAAGTAATAGGGCTGCTCCTTTCACCTAGGCCCTATGACGTTTTATGAGTGTAGGTGTTACAGTTTTGAAGTTATTATGCAGAATTCATATTTCCATATACATCACTGTGACTGTGACCTTTGACCTACTGCCCCAAATCCCCCCCCCCCCCCCCCCCCCCCCACACACACACAAATTGGGTTCTTGTTTTCAACAAAGGCAATGAAGTTTCAAGTGTAGGTGTTACGGTTTTAAAGTTATCATTAGGAATACATTTTTCTATATAAGGTGACATTTACCTTTGACCTACTAGCCCCAAAAGCAATATGGTTCCTCCTCTCACCTAGGGCAATGTACCTATGAAGTTTTATGAGTGTAGGTGTTACTGTTTTGAAGTTATTATGCAGAATTCTTATTTACATATACAGGCAGCGACCTTGACTTTTGACATCAAAAGCAATAGTGTTCCTGCTTTCAACAAGAGTGATGAACCTATGAAATTTCATGAGTGTAGGTGTTACGGTTTTGAAGATATCATGTGGAATTCATATTTCAATACAAGGTGATGGTGACCTTGACCTTTGACCTACTGACCCCAAACACATTAGTGTTTCTTCACTCACCATGGGCAATGTATGTATGAAGTTTTACAAGTGTAGGAATTTCAATTTTGAAGTTATCATGAGGCATATATTTTTCTATATAAGGTGACAATGACCTTGACCTTTGACCTACTAACCCCAAAAGCAATATGTTTCCTCCTCTCACCTTGGGTAATTCTCCTATGATGTTTTATGAGTGTACGTGTTACTGGCCTCAAAAGCAATAGGGCTTCTCCTCTCACCTAGGGCAATATACCTATGCAGTTTCATGAGTGTAGGTTTAAAGGTTATCGTCAGGAATGTGTCTTTCTATATAAGGTCATGGTGACCTTGACCTTTGACCTTCTCACCTAAAAAAACCAGCTCACCTAGGGCAATGTACCTATAAAGTTTCATGAGTGTAGGTGTTATACTTTCGAAGTTACCGTCCGGAATGCTTTTTTCTATATAAGGTTACGGTGACTATGACCTTTGACCTATTGACCACAAAACAATAAGGATCCTCCTCTCACCCAGTGCAATGTACCTATGCAGTTTCATGAGTATATGTAATATGGTTTCGAATGTATCGTCCCGAATGAGTTTTTCTATATACGGTCATGGTGACCTTGACCTACTGATCACAAAAGCAATAGATATTCCCCTCTCACCTAGGGCATAGGGCAATGTACCTTTGAACTTTCATGAGTATATGTGTAAAGGTTTCGAAGTTATCGTCAGGAACGCGTCTTTCTATATAAGGTGACCTTGACCTTTGACTTGCTGACCACAAACACAATAGAGATCCTGCTCTCCCTTAGGGCAATGTACCTATGATGTTTCATGAGTGTAGGTGTTATGGTTTCAAAATTATCATCTAACCTACTGACCCCCAAAACGATAGGTCATCCTCTCACCTTGGGCAATGTACCTATGAAGTTTCATGAGTGTAGGAGTTAAAGTTTCGAAGTTATCGTCAGGAATGCGTTTTTCTATATAAGGTCACGGTGACCTTGACATTTGACCTACTGACCCCAAAAACAGCAAGGATCCTCCTCTCACCTAACGCAATGTATCTATGAAGTTTCATGAGTGTAGGTATAATAGTTTCGAAGTTATCGTCCGGAATACGCAATTGTTTATGGACGGAGAGACGGAGAGACGGACAACCCCATACTATAATATGTCCCCTTTGAAAAAGTTATTGAAAGCATTAATGAAGTATTCAACCTAGGTGATAAGGGGTGTAACTTGTTTCAGTTATTTTTTAAACAACGGTAGCATTATAATGTGTGAAAGACATATAGTAAGAATTCATTCCTCTTACATTTGGTAAAATAATTTATTAAGGATGCTTTCGTGAAAAGTGAGTTTATCTTAATACAAGACCTCGGTCTGAGGGTGTCTCGCCAACCGCGACAAACGGCATATGAAATATTTTATTAAATTTGTGCTTAAATGATGTCCACCAAAGACAACCCTTCAAATGACCAAGTATCAAACAAATAAAAGCGAGGTAATCATAAGACGTTAAATTAATGAGGTTAGGTAGTTTACCCAGGGTGTAGTTTTGGGTATTTTTGTCGTTCAGCGATGTCCACCAATGCCAACAATACATATGACCAAGTATCAAAAACATAAAGTGAGGCAATTACATACAGTTAACTGAGGTTAAGTTACCTAACCCAGGTTAAGTTTGGTGAACATAACGCAAAACATGACCTTGACCTTGGTAATTTGTGTCGTTCAGTGATGTCCACCAATGCCAGCAATATATATGACCAAGTATCACACAAAGAACTTAGTTATCAGTAAAAATTAACTGAGGTTAACTTACCTAACCAAACGGATGTTTAGGGTAAATAACGCAAAACATAACCTTGACCTTGGTATTTTCTGTCGTTCAGCGATTTCCACCAATGCCAGCAATACATATGACCAAGTATCAAAGACAAAGGCAGGCAATCACATAAGTAAACTGAGGTTAAGTTACCCAACTCAGGTTAAGTTTGGGGGAAATAACGCAAAAAAAGACCTCGACCTTGGTATTTTTTGTCGTTCAGTGATGTTCACCAATGCCAACAAAATATATGACCAAGTATCAAACAAAGAAATTAAAGTTATCAGAAAAAGTTAACTGAGGTTAACTTACCTAACCAAACTAATGTTTAGGGCAAATAATGCAAAACATGACCTTGACCTTTGTATTTTTTGTCGTTCAGCGATGTCCACAATAGTCCAACGGCCAGGAGGTTGGTTGGTAAAATCTCTGGTGGCAAATTCTAGTGAGGTTTTTGAAATCTATGATACCTAACACAATATAGTCACCCTGATAGACTTCTGACAGTGGCAGCTTATGCCCTGATTTTGAGAAAATCATTTAAAAATTGAACAAATATCGATGAAAACTGGAGATTATTTATAAAAAAAAAGTCGTTTGATGCATTTTAAAGTATGTTCATGATATTAAATTATTCTGAATCCTTTTTCTTATAGTATAGTAAACAAATGGTTTGTAGCGACTGCTTTATTTTTACTACAAGATTTTTCGCGAAAACTTTGAATTTTTATAAAAACATCAGTAAAAACTGAAATTATTTTATGTAACAAAAAAAAAGTAAACTGCTGTATTTATGAAAAAAATATTTTTGTTTTGATATTAAATATAGAATCTTCTTACATTTTCCACCAGTTATCTTGTAGGATCTTTATTTCGCAGACAATTCAAAATTGTCCAACAATAACTGATATTGAAGTTCATTTTGGCAAAAATCATAATATGGTATTTGATGAAGGATGCATTTATTATTAATTTGTTTCAAAGTATTTGGCTTACAATAAGTTTCATAGGCATGTCTTTAACCGTGTCACAAAATTAAGTGAAAAACTTTCATTCTGTGGAAAAATCGCTGAAAACTGGATTCTTTCCTAAAGTCGATATATAGGTATGTTATGCGCAAAATGAGAATATGGACAATTCCGGAATTGGTCTGCAGAAAGTAAGATTTTTTAAAATGCACGATTGGAATTCTCAAAATGCGCGGTACAATTCTGTGATGCAACGTTTTTTCCCCTCATTCTCTATCAACTGTATCATGATTATATCCACTATTTATGAAGTATCATTTAAATATGCAAATGTCATTACTAGCAATATCATAAACTGGTAATCTATTCTCAAACGGTCTGTGTAAATTATGTTTTTTGTACATTTGGCAGATGGACAGGTGTTCTGGACAATAAAACAATTTGACATTAAATATATGTATATACCTTATCAGTATATTACTTTAATAAATATGATTAAAACATGCAAATGCAATTATTAGTAGTAGTGGCATAACACATGATGCATTTATTGAGCAACTGGTGTGTTTGTTTTTTGGCAGATGTTCATTATTTCACTTATTAGTACATACGAAGGAATATGGCACACAAACCAGGGTCCAGTGTTTTGCATAAAGAAATCATAGGAAAATCTCTTAAAATATATTATATATGGAATGCCCAATTTGACTCGTTATTAGAAATATTATTGTCTGCATTGCGTTTATTTATTATTTTTAGCCGGATTATGTAGCAATTCCAGGCTGATAGTTTGGCGATTTCCGTCAGTCCGTTCTTCTATCTGTCTGTTCATCCGTCTGTCTACACGTTTTGGTTAAAGATTTTGTTTTTCCTCATTTCTCATAAACGAATTGTCGGAAAGCTTTGAAACTTGGCACACATGTTCATTGTCATTACACACTGGTATATGACAAGAACCACAACGCTGCCATGTATTTTCCTTGAATTATCACCCCCACCCACCCACACACACCCTGACCCAAACACCCACCCCCACATACTTTTTACTTAGATTTTCAGTTAAAATGGTGAATTCGCAATCCAGCGTTTGCACAACTGTTGGCGCTTCACTTGTTTATATTGTCTTAGCCATAACGTACCTTATTTCAATAAAATAAATCCGCGCTTTACGAATTGTTTGAGGGCTTCAAATTGTTTTCTCAATAATTTAGTTCATGTTAATCATTTACCAAACCAAACTATGATTTCTTAAATATATTTTATCAATTTATAACAGACGGGTGAAACAATTAAGCACTTGGTGCATATTTTATATCGATTAACCCCTTGCGCAATTCCGGAATAATCCTGCGCAATTCTCTGAAACAACAAAAGCTAGGTCTAATATTTTGCATGTAGCATGAGCTTATGCTCCTAAGTTTAACTAGTGACCCTGGGCTTAAATTTGGCTCTATCCCAGGTATCACATTTATATGAGCCCTGAAGGTGTCCGTATGTATGTTTGTATCGAGATTTTTCATATTTTGCAGACTTATTTAGTGAAAATCCTCTGCTCTGAAACCACAAGGTACATAACCTTATATACCGTAGGTAGCACAAGCTTATGGTCCTCTATCAAGATTGTTCAAATTGTGACCATGAGGTCAAATCCATCCCAACTCCAACCGCCACAGTCATCACAGTTTTATATAGCACTATATAGCAAAACAACGGGATGAAGATGGTAAAATAGGAAACAAATAACAAAAGAAAGTCATTAGCATTTTTATTAAAATGCCCACAATAGAAACAAATGTAAACATTAAGAGTAAATATTAAAAGAATGAATTTAAATGAATTGTAAATACTGAACATGAAAATATACAACAATGATTAAATGACATGTTACTATTATTCGGTCTATTCCATAAACATACATGGGACCCCAGGAAGACACTTTTGAAACCTGTGGGTTCACCCATAAATGTTTATTAAACTGCCTACCTATGGGGTCCCAGATGTTTTAATGGAATAGCCCTTACTATTATTATTGTGTTGTGTAGGGTATTTTATACCTAAACAATCAATATTACAAATGGGTACATGTATATACAGCAATAGTTCTGTAAATTATAATATTAAACCCTAAGTTTACTCTCCTGTATAAAATGCTTATAACCTAGCATGAATCATGTTATACTGTTCCCCGATTATGGTGCTGAGGTGACGTCAGAGTAAGATTATAAAGTTATTGGGTTTTCCTTTGTTCAACAGCATTTGCGCCAAAGTTTGAAACCCTTATTATTATGTCACTTTGCAAATTGTGAAAAAAATGCTTGACAACTTTTAAATTCGTTATTTTCGACATATTATTTCTTCGATAGCATTTGAAATGCAGCATTTGTTTTTATTTATTTACTCTTCATAGTTTTGCAATATTTATTTATTTTAATTTGAATCTCTGAAAGAGAAAGAATGTACTATAGATGTATATAGAAGTCCTTTCAGATTGAAATTATAGATATGTTTATTTCCCTTAATTGCTCTATTTGTACTACCAAGAATCACCAACTCTACACAACAAAAAGACGTGTACAAAAGCACCTGAACGATCTTCGTAATGGTACAACACTAGTATTCTAGGTAAAAATATTAACAACAGTTCTAAAATACATCTATAACTAGTTCACATTATTTTTATTAATCGGCCAACCATTCCAACATAAATTACACCAAGATGCTCATGATTTAGGGGCAAGCCGTCTTTTCTTAAAACTTCGACAAGATGTGTTTATGTCCTTTAATAGCAGGCAGATTCATTATATCCACACATGGAAGTTTGACATACTAATGAAGTAAATGTCCTCCCACTCCCAACTTCTGATAGGCCAAGCAGGAAACCCGGTTTCCAAAAAAGGGAGATTTGGGCGAGAAATAAGAATATTTTATTATTAAACTAATTTTCGAAGGAATAACCTTTGAAAAATCATAAAATATACGCAAAATTTCACTTAAGGGTTTCTTAACATGTATTTCAAACATGTTTTTGAATTCTTTTTATTGGCATTTTTATAAGCAAGTTTAATTCATCTTCTAAAAAAAAAAAAAAAAAAAAAAAAAAATTTTATTTATGTTTGTATTTACTTTTCTGCATGAAATTGTAAGATTGTATGTATCGCCGCCAATAAGGGCACACCAGATTTTGCTTGTACTAGTATGACAGTCTTTTTCTCCCAGTTCTAAGGCTTATCATAAAGATTACTAATGGTGATTACAGAATATTGCACCTTGTATATGAATCCTTCTATGTTGACCCGACAATACTCAATGAACCAACTTTCATATAAATATTTTTCCTCGTTGGTTTGATATATGAGCTCATATGACAATCATATTACAAGCTCCCTTCAGTTCGACAACTAAAATATCACCTGGAAATACTTGTATGTGATCTATACAGGTGGCTAGTTCGATACTGAAGTATATATTTAACTGCTCGACAAGCCGTGGAAAATCAAACTATATATAACAACATGTTCATAGTTTCCAGATCTATGGTCCTCACACAGTATGTGAGTCATTAACACAAAGAAGCTTTTGCTTAAATGGTGGTGTTGCCATGGTTACATGAATGGGTGGCTTGTTCAGCGGATGTTCATGAGAGCTGCATGTTCGTCCTCCTCGTGTTGATGTGGGTCCTCGTACTGAGTGAGATCGATGGTCAGGACGTTACTGATTACACAGTCTCCTTGCTGGAATACACAAACAATGACATGGTCAGGACATTACTGATTACACAGTCTCCTTGCTGGAATACACAAACAATGAGATGGAATGGATTCATATGTTACTGATTACAATCTCCTTGCTGGAATACACAAACAATGACATGAAATGGATTCATATGTTACGAACACCACAGTCTCCTTGCTGGAATACACAAACAATGACATGAAATGGATTCATATGTTACGAACAACACCACAGTCTCCTTGCTGGAATACACAAACAATTACATGGAATGGAATCATATGTTACTGATAACACAGTCTCCTTGCTGGAATACACAAACAATGACATGGAATGGATTCATATTTTAAATGGAACTAGAACTGTCGCCGGAGGTGGACAAATACACCCCGCTGGCAACTTGTGGGGTGGGTGAACATACAAGATTTTGTTCCTATAAGATATATAGACATATATTATAGAGAAAAAGCCCGGACAAGAATTTTCTATTTGACTACCAAGTATGAAATGCATTAAAAATACAAAGGGCCATAACTGAGTGGAAAATTATCATACCGGAACGTCCTGATAACATGCGCAGATTCACTTGATACTGATGCTTCGTAGCAAGTTTTACGAAATTATAACATGGGGTTTTAGAGAAATAGCCCGAAAAAGAATTTTCTATTTGACTACCAAGTATGAAATGCATTAAAAATACAAAGGGCCATAACTGGAAAATTATTGAACCAAAACATCATGATAGTATGCACATCTCCACTTGATACTGATATTTCCTCTCAAGTTTCAATAAATTCTAACAAGGAGATTTAGAAAAATAGCCCGGACAAGAATTTTGTATTATATATATAGTTTGGAAATACAAAGGGCCATAACTCAGTGGAAAATTATCGAACCAGAACGTCACGATAACATGCGCAGATTCACTTGATACTGATACTTTGAAGCAAGTTTAACGAAATTATAACATGGGGTTTTAGAGAAATAGCCCGAAAAAGAATTTTCTATTTGACTACCAAGTATGAAATGCATTAAAAATACAAAGGGCCATAACTGGAAAATTATTGAACCAAAACATCATGATAGTATGCACATCTCCACTTGATACTGATATTTCCTAGCAAGTTTCAATAAATTCTAACATGGAGATTTAGAAAAATAGCCCGGACAAGAATTTTGTATTATATATATAGTTTGGAAATACAAAGGGCCATAACTCAGTGGAAAATTATCGAACCAGAACGTCACGATAACATGCGCAGATTCACTTGATACTGATACTTTGTAGCAAGTTTTACGAAATTATAACATGGGGTTTTAGAGAAATAGCCCGAAAAAGAATTTTCTATTTGACTACCAAGTATGAAATGCATTAAAAATACAAAGGGCCATAACTGGAAAATTATTGAACCAAAACATCATGATAGCATGCACATCTCCACTTGATACTGATATTTCCTAGCAAGTTTCAATAAATTCTAACAAGAAGATTTAGAAAAATAGCCCGGACAAGAATTTTGTATTATATATATAGTTTGGAAATACAAAGGGCCATAACTCAGTGGAAAATTATCGAACCAGAACGTCACGATAACATGCGCAGATTCACTTGATACTGATACTTTGTAGCAAGTTTAACGAAATTATAACATGGGGTTTTAGAGAAATAGCCCGAAAAAGAATTTTCTATTTGACTACCAAGTATGAAATGCATTAAAAATACAAAGGGCCATAACTGGAAAATTATTGAACCAAAACATCATGATAGTATGCACATCTCCACTTGATACTGATATTTCCTAGCAAGTTTCAATAAATTCTAACAAGGAGATTTAGAAAAATAGCCCGGACAAGAATTTTGTATGATATATATAGTTTGGAAATACAAAGGGCCATAACTCAGTGGAAAATTATCGAACCAGAACGTCACGATAACATGCGCAGATTCACTTGATACTGATACTTTGTAGCAAGTTTAACGAAATTATAACATGGGGTTTTAGAGAAATAGCCCGAAAAAGAATTTTCTATTTGACTACCAAGTATGAAATGCATTAAAAATACAAAGGGCCATAACTGGAAAATTATTTAACCAAAACATCATGATAGCATGCACATCTCCACTTGATACTGATATTTCCTAGCAAGTTTCAATAAATTCTAACAAGGAGATTTAGAAAAATAGCCCGGACAAGAATTTTGTATTATATATATAGTTTGGAAATACAAAGGGCCATAACTCAGTGGAAAATTATCGAACCAGAACGTCACGATAACATGCGCAGATTCACTTGATACTGATACTTTGTAGCAAGTTTAACGAAATTATAACATGGGGTTTTAGAGAAATAGCCCGAAAAAGAATTTTCTATTTGACTACCAAGTATGAAATGCATTAAAAATACAAAGGGCCATAACTGGAAAATTATTGAACCAAAACATCATGATAGTATGCACATCTCCACTTGATACTGATATTTCCTAGCAAGTTTCAATAAATTCTAACAAGGAGATTTAGAAAAATAGCCCGGACAAGAATTTTGTATGATATATATAGTTTGGAAATACAAAGGGCCATAACTCAGTGGAAAATTATTATGATACTTCCTAGCAAGTTTCGCAAAATTCTAAGGAGGAGTTATTGAGAAATAGGCCGGACAAGAATTGCGTCTACGGACAGACAAGGTGATTCCATTATACACGCCCCCCACGCTTTGAGGTGGGGTATAATGAAATGGGGTTTTGCATCCCGTTAACACATCTTATCAGGTTATATTGGGACGTGGACGGAAACCTTAGGCAGAGATGAGGATGAAGTTACCCGTCAGACCTGCCTCCGCCCGGGAGCGGACCCTGACGGGGCAGAGGTCTGTAGCTTTATCCACTAAGATACCGAGGCCACTGAAAAATCTACTTATTTCTAGCAGTTGCACAGGATTAAAGGAATCACATGGATCCACTGTATACACCATACAAGGTACTATTCAATATAGGATCTAATAAGTCAACATTGACAGCGTAAATATAGGGTAATTGCTTTGAAATTTTGAATTTTGCAACGGTATATCAGTCATTTAGTGGTCGCAAATAGTGTTCAATGGTAACTAGCAGTTAAACACGAACTGCAAATTTAACTGGGTTAACTGTATCAAAATGTTGGATTTTGCAATGGTATATCAGTCATTAAGTTGTCACAAATTGTGTTTGATGGTGACACTTTCATAGAGCATATAAACACAAAATGTAACTGTTAAATGTCTGGTAGGATGTCGCAAAAGGCACAATGTCAATACTGGTTAACCCATTTCTAATTTCATTGTTTTTGACAGTCTGACTGACAAACTCGTTCAACCATCTTTGAAATTTATTTATTCAAATAAAACTAAATGATGTGACGTTTCTTTGACAGTTTAACGACACGAGTTGCGTCGGGTTAATATGAAAAAGTAAGCGGAAACTACAAAATGTGTCTAAATAACCTAGCGTATTTCCACTAATAGAAGCTAGTGCCCGTGTGCTGTGCAAAACTAATTGCCAAATTAGAGTTATAATAAATACAAAATTTATACAATTGATTGAATTTTTATTTTTATTTTATTTTTTTGGATACAAATGATTGAAAAATGTATTGAATTTAAAGAATTTATTATTATTTTTTATTTTTTCAGAGCTATTCCATTAAAACATACCCGGGACCCCACGAAGGTAGCTTAATAAACTTCTATCGGTGAACTCTATTTTCTGAAATTTGGCTTTAAACTCAATTTTGCGTCTATGGGTGGGTGTTCAGTTTTAAAAGTGCCTTCCTGGGGTTACGTATATGTTTTAATGGAATAGCCCTTAAAAGGACGGGACTGCGGGTGCTTCTATAAGGGCAGGTGCTCTTATTGAGGGATATACGGTACACTATGTTGATGAGCTGTTACAGTTACTGAGGGATATACGGTACACTATGTTGATGAGCTGTTACAGTTATTGGGGGATATACGGTACAGTATGTTGATTAGCTGTTACAGTTATTGGGGGATATACGGTACACTATGTTGATGAGCTGTTACAGTTATTGAGGGATATACGGTACACTATGTTGATGAGCTGTTACAGTTATTGAGGGATATACGGTACACTGTTGATGAGCTGTTACAGTTATTGAGGGATATACGGTACACTATGTTGATGAGCTGTTACAGTTATTGAGGGACATACGGTACACTATGTTGATGAGCTGTTACAGTTATTGAGGGATGTACGGTACACTATGTTGATAAGCTGTTACTGTTATTGAGGGATATACGGTACACTATGTTGATGAGCTGTTACAGTTATTGAGGGATATACGGTATACTATGTTGATGAGCTGTTACAGTTATTGAGGGATATACAATACACTATGTTGATGAGCTGTTACAGTTATTCAGGGATATACGGTACACTATGTTGATGAGCTGTTACAGTTATTGAGGGATATACGGTACACTATGTTGATGAGCTGTTAGTTATTGAGGGATATACGGTACACCATGTTGATGAGCTGTTACAGTTATTGGGGGATATACGGTACACTATGTTGATGAGCTGTTACAGTTATTGAGGGATATACGGTACACTATATTGATGAGCTGTTACAGTTATTGAGGGATATACGGTATACTATGTTAATGAGCTGTTACAGTTATTGAGGGATATAGGGTACACTATGTTGATGAGCTGTTAGTTTTTGAGGGATATACGGTACACTATGTTGATGAGCTGTTACAGTTATTGAGGGATATACGGTACACTATGTTGATGAGCTGTTACAGTTATTGAGGGATATACGGTACACTATGTTGATGAGCTGTTACTGTTATTGGGGGATATACGGTATACTATGTTGATGAGCTGTTACAGTTATTGAGGAATATACGGTACACTATGTTGATGAGCTATTACAGATATTGAGGGATATACGGTACACTATGTTGATGAGCTGTTACAGTTGTTGGGTGATATATGGTACACTATGTTGATGGGCTGTTACAGTTATTGGGTGATATATGGTACACTATGTTGATGGGCTGTTACAGTTATTGAGGGATATATGGTACACTATGTTGATGAGTTGTTACAGATATTGAGGGATATACGGTACACTTTGTTGATGAGCTGTTACAGATATTGAGGGATATACGGTACACTATGTTGATGAGCTGTTACAGTTATTGGGTGATATACGGTACACTATGTTGATGAGCTGTTACAGTTATTGGGTGATATATGGTACAATATGTTGATGAGCTGTTACAGTTATTGAGGGATGTACGGTACACTATGTTGATGAGCTGTTACAGTTATTGAGGGATGTACGGTACACTATGTCGATGAGCTGTTACAGTTATTGAGGGATATACGGTACACTATGTCGATGAGCTGTTACAGTTATTGAGGGATATACGGTACACTATGTCGATGAGCTGTTACAGTTATTGGGTGATATACATTACACTATGTCGATGAGCTGTTACAGTTATTGAGGGATGTACGGTACACAATGTCGATGAGCTGTTACAGTTATTGGGTGATATACATTACACTATGTTGATGAGCTGTTACAGTTATTGAGGGATATACGGTACACTATGTTGATGAGCTGTTACAGACATTGAGGGATATACAGTACACTATGTTGATGAGCTGCTACAGATATTGAGGGATATACGGTACACTATGTTGATGAGCTGTTCCAGTTATTGAGGGATATACGGTACACTATGTTGACGAGCTGTTAGTTATTGGTTGATATACGGTACACTATGTTGATGAGCTGTTACAGTTATTGAGGGATATACGGTACACTATGTTGATGAGCTGTTACAGATATTGAGGGATATACGGTATACTATGTTGATGAGCTGTTAGTTATTGAGGGATATACGGTACACTATGTCGATGAGCTGTTACAGATATTGAGGGATATACGGTACACTATGTTGATGAGCTGTTACAGTTATTGAGGGATATACGGTACACTATGTTGATGAGTAGTTACAGTTATTGAGGGATATACGGTACACTATGTTGATGAGCTGTTACAGTTATTGGGTGAGCTGTTACAGTTATTGAGGGATATACGGTACACTATATTGATGAGCTGTTACAGTTATTGAGGGATATACGGTACACTATATTGATGAGCTGTTACAGTTATTGAGGGATATACGGTACACTATGTTGATGAGCTGTTACAGATATTGAGTGATATACGGTACACTATGTTGATGAGCTGTTACAGATTCTAGTACTAACCTCCGGGTAGATACCAATGAGAGCATCGGCCCTGTTGTAGAACTCCTCCTTCAGCGAGATGACAATACACTGGAAGTGGCTCTGTGACTCCTCACGTATATATGCCGCCACCTGTAATACAGCAAAGGAATGTTAACGTCTCATGCAGTAGGAAGGCACTTATTTCTCCAGGCAACCAACCATAGAATTTTCATTATACTATTATACTATTAAATAATAGAGACCCAAGATTTATATGTAACAATTGAACAAGCAGCGAAAGAATGATCATCTTTAATGCATCTTGTGCTATAAATGTGACAAATTTGAAGAGAAAATTGGTGTATTTCAGGAAAGTATTTGGTAAGTGAAATGATAAACCCATAGAAATTTAGTAACTAGATCTTTTTCAGACAACCACCTATATAATTTTATTTTCGACATTCCCCGCCACTCACGGAATAGAAATAGTGATGACAGAGTGCCAACCGATGTAAATAAGTTTTTGGTGTTGATGTCAATTGCTATAAACTAGTTTAAGCGCAAAATATTGGCATACACAATGAGTTTAAATGTAACAGTTTTTTCAGCCGTTATCTTTATTCATCGCTGTCGGATGTTTAATTGTAAAAGCATAAACACACTGAATATTTCATTTATCAACAAAATCAATAATTGAATACAGTTGTACGACTCACCTTTCCAATGTTTGTGTTGTCCAGGGCTGCGTCTATCTCGTCCAACACAAAAAATGGCGCTGGTTGATAACTGAAACAATCAGTACACACAAATATTTCACATTTACATCAATGTATTTGAGTAATTAAATGCTTTAACCTAGTTGAGTAATGCTTCAGGTATTTGAATATCACAATCAACTCATTTTCATAAAAATAACTGCACATACATTTCTATGCATATAATACTACACAATTATTTATATGCTTATACCACTATACATGCAGTTAACATATGATAACATACATCCATAAATCATGACACATACACTTCTATTCATATAACACTACACAGATGTATATCTGTGCATATAATACCGCCCATACATTTCTATGAATATGTATCTTCACATACATTTATGCATTTAATACTACACATACATAATAACACATATATTTATATGCATAAAATACTATTACACACATATTTCCAGTCCTATATTTATAAAAAACTACACAAACATTTCTGTACAAGTCGTTATATGAGACAAACATGTATATGCATATAATAAACTGGTTGTACTGCTATGCCATGAAAGAACATTATACTATAAAATATACTTGATTTATTGTATTTGCTTTGTCATATATCTTATTGGTACAGTGGGCAACACAAACTGAACTAGGCAGGCAAGAGCCCATAAATCTACAATACAATGGGCCAGCTATTCAGCTCTGCAAACGGAGGGCTGGCGTGGCGCAGTCGGTAGCACGGCGGATTTGTAACCGGAGGCCCCGGGTTCAATCCTCCGTGGTGCCACTGAGTTCCGTTGGTGTGTTCTTGGGCAAGACACTTTCCCTTAGCCTCGTCCGTCGGATGGGGACGTAAACCGGGCGGTCCCGTGTATCGGTCTATCCTCCGAGCACGATAAAGAACCATAGGAATCTATTCGATAATAAGAGTAGGGCAGGCTCCCGGATTCCTATGTATCCTTCCCCTCTCTCTGGGGCGGCTCTAAATAACCTATACTGTGTTGATGAGCCGTTAAACAACATTCAATTTAATTCAATCCGACTTAAAACATACCTGTGAATGGCAAACAAAAGAGCAAGGGCTGCGACTGTTTTCTCTCCTCCAGACAGGTTGTCCATAGGCCTAAACCTTTTGCCGGGAGCCACACAGTTGTAGTTTACCCCATCCAGATAGGGTTCTTCTGGGTTCTCAGGTCCCAAAAATGCCTGGGCACTCTGGTTTCTGGCTAGGGACTGGAAAAGTTTGATATATGCTACACGTTTCATATTCCACCCTACAATTGTGCGCAACTGACAACACACTTTTTTATTTATTAAAAGGCATAGTAACGCCATCCGTAAACAAGAGGCCCAAGAGGGCCTGTGGACGCTCTACTGGCTAATATGGGTCTTATGACATCAATGAAGCGAGTGACTATCGTCTTAAAGAGGCAAAATATAGCATTTTTAACTAAATCAAGAGCTATAACTCTGCCATTACTGGTCCGATCTGGTTGGTTTTCCAAGTTGGCCAGTAGAGAGATAATAAAAATAAAAAATAAATAAAAAAATAAAAAAAATAAAAAAAAAATGAAAAAAAAATGAAAAAAAAATAAAAAAAAAATAAAAAAATAAATCAATAAAAATTAAACAAAATTAAAATTAAAAACCAAAAAAAAAAAATTAAACAAAATTAAAACAAGAGGCCCAAGAGGGCCTGTGGACACTCTACTGGCTAATATGGCTCTTATGACATCAATGAAGCAAGTGACTATCGTCTTAAAGAGGCAAAATATAGCCATAACTCCGCCATTACTGGTCGATCTGGCTAGTTTTCCAAGTTAATAAAAACGAAAAATGAGAAGAAAAAAAAATGAAAAAAAAAAAAAAAAAAATGAGAAAAAATAAATGAGAAAAAATAAATAAATAAATAAAAAAAATATATAAAAAAAAAATGAACAAAATTGGTAAAGGACCATAAGCTTATAGCAACAGCAAACTATTAAACCTCTGGCTCTTGCAGTTTCAGAGAAGAAGATTTTTTAAAGTTTTTTTCCTATACATGTCTATGTAAAACATGTGACCCTTGGGGCGGGGCCAAATGTAACCCCAGGGTCACCATTTAAACAAAGTTGGTAAAGGACCATAAGCTTATAATAAATGTAAAATATCAAACCTCTGGCTCTTGTAGTTTCCGAGAAGAAGATTTTTTAAACAAAATTCCTATATAAGTCTATGTAAAACGTGACCCTCGGGGCGGGGACAAATTTGACCCCAGGGTCACCATTTGAACAAACTTACCGGTAGTAGAGGACCATAAGCAGATGCTACATGTAATACATGAGAGCTCTGTGCCATGTGGTTCCAAAGAAGAAGATTTTTTTCAGTTTTTCCCTATACAAGCCTATGTAAAACTGTGACCCCCGGGGTGGGGCCAAATGTGACCCCTGGGTCACCATTTGAACAAACTTGGTAGAGGACCACAAGCTTATAGCAAATGCAAAAATATTAAACCTCTGGCTCTTGCAGTTTCAGAGAAGAAGATTTTTTAAGTTTTTCCCTATACATGTCTATGTAAAACATGTGACCCTTGGGGCGGGGCCAAATGTGACCCGAGGGTCACCATTTGAACAAACTTAGTAGAGGACCATAAGCTGATGCTACATGTAATACATGAGAGCTCTGTGCCTTGTGGTTTCAGAGAAGAAGATTTTTTAAAGTTTTTTCCTATATGTCTATATGAAAAACATGCAAAACCTCAATATACAAACTTTGGACACCCGGGGCACGGCCATTTTTGACCCCGAGGACTTTATTTGAACAAACTTGATAGTCTAGGCGTTGGCGATCATTTTAAAAGAAAAACTGTTGAAATCTGTCCGGCGGTTCTGGAGAAGAAGATTTTTTAAGGTTTCGACCATATATGGTAATAGCAGCCATCTTGGATGTAGCGCTGACCTAATTTTAACAAATCTAAAAAGCATTCATCTAAGGATCATCCATGTGAAGTTTGGTCAAAATTAGCCAAGCGGTTTCTGAGGAGAAGTCGTTTGAAGAAAAGTTAACGGACGACCGACGACAGACAACAGACGACTGACGGACGACGGACAACACACCATCCCATAAGCTCTTCTGGCCATTGGCCAGTAGAGCTAATAAAATTTAAAAAAAGAAAGAAAGAAAAAATAAAGAAATTAAAACATATCAAAAAAAGATAAAAATATAAAAATAAAAAAAGAACAAAAACGTAAAAAACAAGAGGCCCAAGAGGGCCTGTGGGCGCTCTACTGGCTAAAACAGCTCTTATAGATTTAGATAAATATAGCTAGATATAGCTCTCTTCTCCTATAGATTTAACAAAGGAAAATACAATATAGCATTTTTCAACATATCAAGGGCCATAACTCTGTTATTACTAACAATATCTAGCTAGTTTCCGAAATTGTCCCAAGCTTTCATTGATATACCCCGCTTTGCACAACTAGACATTTAAAAACTGTTACCTCCGGGGCGCGTCCAAATTTGACACCAGGGTCACCATTTGAACAAACTTGGTAGAGGACCATAAGCTGATGCTACATGTAATACATGAGAGCTCTGTGCCATGTGGTTCCAGAGAAGAAGATTTTTTTCAGTTTTTGCCTATACAAGCCTATGTAAAACTATGACCCACAGGGTGGGGCCAAATGTGACCAAACCCCCAGGGTGGGGCCAAATGTGACCAATGACCAATGGATCACATTTGGAACAAACTTGGTAGAAGACCATAAGCTTATAGCAAATGCAAAATATTAAACCTTGCAGTTTCAGAGAAGATTTTTTCAGTTTTTCCCTATACATGTTTATGTAAAACATGTGACCCTTGGGGCGGGGTAAAATGTGACCCCAGGGTCACCATTTGAACAAACTTGGTAAAGGACCATAAGCTTATAGCAACAGCAAAATATTAAACCTCTGGCTCTTGCAGTTTCAGAGAAGAAGATTTTTTAAGTTTTTCCCTATACATGTCTATGTAAAACATGTGACTCTTGGGCCGGGGCCAAATGTGACCCCAGAGTCACCATTTGAACAAACTTGGTAAAGGACCATAAGCTTATAGCAACAGCAAAATATTAAACCTCTTGCTCTTGCAGTTTCAGAGAAGAAGATTTTTTAAGTTTTTCCCTATACATGTCTATGTAAAACATGTGACCCTTGGGGCGGGGCCAAATGTGACCCCAGGGTCACCATTTGAACAAACTTAGTAAAGGACCATAAGCTGATGCTACATGTAATACATGAGAGCTCTGTGCCATGTGGTTCCTGAGAAGAAGTTTTTTTCAGTTTTTCCCTATACAAGCATATGTAAAACTGTGACCCCGGGGTGGGGCCAAATGTGACCCCTGGGTCATCATTTGAACAAACTTGGTAGAGGACCACAAGCTTATAGCAAATGCAAAATATTAAAACTCTGGCACTTGCAGTTTCAGAGAAGATTTTTTAAGTTTTTCCCTATACATGTCTATGTAAAACATGTGACCCTTGGGGCGGGGCCAAATGTGACCCGAGGGTCACCATTTGAACAAACTTGGTAAAGGACCATAAGCTTATAGTAAATGCAAAATATCAAACCTCTGGCTGTTGTAGTTTCCGAGAAGAAGATTTTTTAAAAAAAAGTCCTATATAAGTCTATGTAAAACTGTGACCCCTGGGGCGGGGACAAATTTGACCCCAGGGTCACCATTTGAACAAACTTAGTAGAGGACCATAAGCTGATGCTACATGTAATACATGAGAGCTCTGTGCCTTGTAGTTTCAGAGAAGAAATTTTTTTAAAGTTTTTTCCTATATGTCTATATGAAAAACATGCAAAACCTCAAAATACAAACTTTGGACCCCCGGGGCACGTCCATTTTTGACCCCGGGGATTTTATTTGAACAAACTTGATAGTATAGGCGTTGGCGATCATTTTAAAAAAAAAAACTGTTGAAATCTGTTCAGCGGTTCTGGAGAAGAAGATTTTTTAAGGTTTTGACCATATATGGTAATGGCAGCCATCTTGGATGTAGCGCTGACCTAATTTTAACAATCTAAAAAGCATTCATCTAAGGATCATCCATGTGAAGTTTGGTCAAAATTAGCCAAGCGGTTTCTGAGGAGAAGTCGTTTGAAGAAAAGTTAACGGACGGACGGACGACGGACGACGGACGACGGACAACACACCATCCCATAAGCTCTGCTGGCCCTTGGCCAGTAGAGCTAAAAAATGGTAAAGTTTGGTAAAGATCAGATGAAAAATGAACACCCTATCGTCTTAACGAGGCAAAATATAGCATTTTTAACTAAATCAAGGGCCACAACTCCGCTGTTACTGGTCCGATTTGGCTGGGTTTTGAACTTGTCTGAGCTTTTATTGACACTAACAATCTGGTAAAATTTGGTAAATATCGGATGACAAATGAAGGCCTTATCATCTTAACGAGGCAAAATATAGCATTTTTAACTAAATGAAGGGCCATAACTCCGCTGTTACTGGTCCGATCTGGCTTGTTTACGAACTAGTCTAAGCTTTCGACATTAACAATCTGGTAAAGTTTTGTAAAGATCAGATGAAAAATGAAGGCCCTATCGTCTTAATGATGGAAAATATAGCTTTTTAACTAGGTCAAGGGCAATAACTCCGCTGTTACTGGTCCGAACTGGCTGGCTTTCGAACCTGTCCGAGCTTTTATAGACATTAACAATCTGGTAAAGTTTGGTAAAGATTGGATGAAAAATGAAGGCCCTATCATGTTAACGAGGCAAAATATAGCATTTTCAACTAAATCAAGGGCCACAACTCCGCTGTTACTGGTCCGCTCTGGCTGGTTTTCGAACTTGTCCGAGCTTTCATTCACATTAACAATCTGGTAAAGTTTGGCAAAGATCAGATGAAAAATGAAGGCCCTATCGTCTTAACAAGACAAAAGTTAACGACGGACAACGGACAACTCATCATCCCATAAGCTCTGCTGGCTTTCGGCCAGTAGAGCTAAAAATTGTTAGTTTGCTGTGCTCGACCTACTCACTAAAAAGAGCTCTACTCAAAAAAAATTACTGCAATTCTTTTAACTTTTTTTGTTGTTGTTATTGTTTAGAATATTTTTCCTTTAATTCCTTATGGTTTTTACTGTCTTTGGAAAAAAAATATTCACCTACCTACCTACCCACCTAAAACCTTTTGGGTCGGAGCACACAGCAAACCAACAATTTTCTAAGGATTGCCTAACTGACTTGAAAAACTGATAAATAAAACAAACTAAAACGTCTGCATTCAACAAATCTGGTTTTCTCCCAAAAAACTTTTATATTGTTCAATATATTTGTGACAAATAAGACACTGAGCAAATTGAATTTATAAATATCCTCCGGAATACAACTCATAAAAAAAAAAAAGTAAAAAAAAAAATATACATTTCAAGAAGTTATAAAACATTGAATTGAATTGGATTTTATAGTCGCACCAACTATGGCGACTTTCCAGCTTCCACCGGTGGAGGAAGACCCCAGGTGCCCCTCCAGGCAATTTTCGTGCACGGGCAGGCACCTGGTTAGCTTCCTCACATAAAGATTCCTAGGCCCCTGAAGGATCGAACCTACAGTGGTGAGGGGCAACCACTCAGCCACGGACGCCCCTATACAACATTGAAATCACTGCCTTAAATAAAATACTTAATATGCTGTCATAAATTAAAACCTTTATAAAGCATAAAAGCAACCAATTCTATGTTCTGGTCCAAATTTCTTTAAAAAATGTTTTTATCTATATTTTTTTCCCTCAGAAACTGTGAAAAACAAGCATTCTAAAATGTGAGTACTGTATGAACTGCTGCAGACCTTGTAAACTTCATCAATCTTGTTGGAGACATGCTCAAAACAGTGCATAAATTTGTCGTATCTCTCCTTGCGCACTTTCTCAAATGCCTGCTTGGCCTTCTTTGCTCTCTTCCTGGCATTTTCAAACTCCTCTGATGTCTCCATCAACCTCTCCTTGACTCCATCCAACCTGTAATGTACACATTATATATACTGTCAATGCATCTTTAAATAAAGCAGTTTAAGAAAAGCTAAAATTGAAGGTCCTTTCACGTGCCTAAGGCAGAATATGGCTTTTTTCAGTAAAACAGGGCCGTAACTCTGGTTTTATTAAATCCAATCCAGCTTGTTTTCAAACTTCAAACATGTTCTCATTGATATCAACAATCAAACCATTTATGTAAAGATGGAATGAAAGATAAAGAAACTAGAGCGGTAACAAGGCAAAAGTTAACGGACAAGTGTTAGACAATAGACAATCTGGCATCACAGAAGCTCTGCTGGCCTCAAAGCTAAAAAAACAAACAGAACTCTTTGTCACTAGACATTTTGCAGATAAAAGTGTTATTGTTTCCTTTTTATATAATGTACAAATATCATTTTGTGGAAACCGAAAGGCAATACATTCACTTTATCATACATTTAGAAGTATATTCTGATACAAAGTCAATAATAAACCTACTTCTCCATGGCCTTCATGTTGGGGGCGTTGATCCTCTGCAGGGTTGACACCATATCTGACACGCCCTTTGTCAACTGCTCAATCTGCTTCTTAATCTCATGTGGTTCATCCAGCTGAATAACAATTATTCACAACCAGTCAGCATTCTGTTATACTTTTTTAAAACAGTATCATTTATGACTTACATGGCATGTAGCGAAACCATCTTTAATATTGACAGTTTTGAAAAACTTGAATAAAAGGGCGAAATAATTATCAAAACTGGATGATAAAGACGGAATCTATAATCATTTCAAGCTTCTATTGAAACGGACAAGGAAGCCGCCATTTTGAAAGCTATGACATCACAGTTCTAAATGACCAAATATGGAATATTTATAAAAATGAAAATTTAAAGAAATGACAGCAACTGTTTGAAAAAGATGTATACTTAAATACAGGGGTAAAAGTTTGAAAACTCCAAAATACTGAAAATAGGGTGGTTCTCACTAAAAGTGTTACTTTTGGAGTACATTATATAAGAGAAATATTTTCAAAAATACTGAATTCAGTATTAATACTGAAAACTTTTACCCCTGTAAATACAATAATGCTTTATATGACCAGTAAAGGATTTTGCACTCATTTGCAGTGATTTTCTTTGCTTTAAATGATACTTATCAATATTCCATATATCCATATATGGTAATTTGAAACTATGATGTCATAGTTCTCAAATCAAGGTTCAACTTTAACACTTATTTACTTTAGCAAGTAGATTTCTACAGATTGCAAGCAGAAAATATTAGCACTTGCTAAATTTTTCAAGTAATGAAATAAACCCACTAGGTCTCAGTCTACATTTATTCACTCAACATATACTAAAAAAAAAAAAAAACTTCCACATTTTAAGGTGTGATTTGCATAGGATCGACTTTGTTCACTGAGTACACCAATCTAGATACAATTTTATCATTTTATACTTCTAACTCAATCATTCTGGTCAATATTAATAATCATCAAAAACCAGAGTTAGTGTGTTCCTGCTAAACCATGTTTTATTCAAATTGCGAAATCACTATATTTGTATTATAAAGAGATATAATCTGAAAGTATTCATTCTTGAAAGCTGCGCAAAAGTGAGTGAACAGGTCAGCTTACTTTCTCCGTCTTTTTGGTGCTGGGATTATCTTCTGTTTATTTCAATAGAACAAACCTGTGTTAAATCAGAGTTTAAACAACAAGACCTAGAAATGCTGTTTAAAACAAAACAAGGGGAATAACTGTGCGTACAAGTCTGATTCAAGGAAAATTGTTTTCATGACAGTGCTGGCCTTTTAACAAAAGTATTAACCTGTAAGACCAAACAAAATATATTTTCATTGTGTCTACATGTATGGGTAAAGTTGCAGAAGTTTCTTTTTTTGTTGAGTATATGTATCTAACTTAGTTAATTAGGTGGATAACGTATTTTTTAATGAAGTATAAGTATTCATTATTACATTTTGCATTTAGCCGAGTGTGAAAATGTCATTATTTTCATGTATAGCAATCCTTCTTAAAAACGAATTGAGGCTTTAAATTATTAATGCAAGTACCTTGATTAAAATAGCAAGTAGAAAACCTAAGTGACTAAACATATTATATTTGATTCCAGTACAAAATTGTCATTATCACATAAAATACTTCTGGTAGTGTAACTGAAATTATGCTCAGCACAGCCTCGCAGCATATAACTTTATCCAACTCATTTATAAATTCAACATTAAACAAGCACTCTTTCAGATACCCTTTATAATATTATTATTGAGATATTAGGGTCGGGTTGTCTTTCAAGACGAAGCTCCACTGTACTACCTCAGGACAATACAAGTGATTATCAATTGTTTATGTTCACCAATATACATGGCTAGGGAAATTTCAAGTCTGAGACCCTGATCTTGTAGGTCACCTGTTATTTAGAAATAAATTATCGCCAGTGGGAGTAAACAACAGACCTGTCAATTAACAAAGGACTGACCTGCCCTCAGTGTTTTTCACGATTTTGAAAATGTGAATTGATCTAGCGTCCAACATTTCTATCCAAAAACGACAAAACTGCATTGTCTCGAGCCCTACCATATTAAATATGTATAACTCACATCTTTGGTATCGGCGTCCAGACTGGAGTAGTCAATAATGATAAGAGCCTCCTTTTCGTAAATCTTCTTGGCTCCCTGACTACTCATGCTGTCTATGTTGGTCTCAGACTGGGTGCCATCCATGGCACTCGATGGCTCGTTCTCCTGCGTAATATCGTCCATGTTTCCCTTCCTCATCGGGAGGTTTATATTGTCCATCTTTGAAGATAAAATCATATCATAAATGGCATGGAACTACTAAAGGTTATGAATGTTGTTTATGACTCACCAACACAGTATATAGGTTAATTAGAGCCGCCAAAAGAGAGAGGGGAAGAATACATAGGAATCTGGGAATCTTATTAAGGAATATATCTCTATGGTTCTTTAACATGATCAGAGGACATAATCCGATACATTGGTTCGCCCGGTTTACGTCTTCGTCCGTCGGACAAGGTTACGGTAAAGTGTCTTCCCAAAGAACACAATGCCGAACCTCAGTGGCACCCCTTGAGGCCTGAACCCAGGACCTCCAGTTTCAAATCCACTGGGGCACAAGAGGCCCTCACCCCACCTAAAATACTAGTGAGTACTGATCTATCCATTAGCCTTCACCAGTCACCATTGGCTAAACACACTTTAAAACGGCTAAACTTTCATCAAGTATTTTAGCCAACTTGGCTAAACTCATTTTGGCCCATACAAATGAACGTTTGGCATTGGCGAAGTTGCTAAAATGGATAAAATAACTTTTTCATGTGCAAACATGTTTGTATTAAAATCCTTGAGTGATTCTCTATGGAATCATAAGAACTGCTATAAAATGTGTGATACTATAAACGTAAAAACTGCTATAAAATGCATACTACCACTTTCTATGTTACAGAGACTGTGTTACAAGCTTTGCACTTCGATAGAACAAAACTATTTTAAAAACATAAATGTTGCTTAAGTCATTAAAATATTTTAGCCAAATTTGGCTTAACAAACGTTCACTTGGCTGAAGAAAATATATGTGGTTTAGCCAATGTGGCTGAACAATGTTTAGTCCAATGAGCTGCCCTGCAGTCTATCTATAAATATTACCACTTAGAGAATTTTATGAATGAGGACTAAAATTAATAACTCAATTTCTTTGTTTTTTGGGGGTTTTTTAACAGAGAACTCCAACTCTAAACGTATAACCATTATGTGGTCTGAGTATTAACTTTCATACCTCATTCAAACCCTTCTCCGAGAAGAGAAAACGGGGTTGGCTGGGTATGAAATAAAACCTTAAAGAGATTGTAGCGCCACACCCAAACAAGCTCTATTATTGAGAGTTCTGAAAAACTTGGAAAAAGGTGAAAAAATTATCAAAATCGGATGATAAAACAAAAAAGATATGACCATTTAAAGTTTGTTCTAAAACGGATATGAGAGCCGCCATTTTAGAACTATGACATCATAGTTCCATATTACCATATATGGAATATTGATAAATATCGTTTAAAACGAAGGTAATTATTGCAAATGAATGCAAAAATGTTTACTGGTCATATAAAGCATTATTGCCATTAAGTCAGGGATTTTTTTCATGATTTTGGGAACATGACCCGTACCCCTGGAATTGGGAATTTTAGCGCGATTTTTCATAAAATTGGGAATTGTAGCGCGATTTTTAATAAAATTCGGAAAAATATAAAGTAAAGCTTTCCTTTCATAATTATATCTTTAATACTGTTTTTTGTACACCAAGATAAACAGAAGCATTTATAAGCTTTTGAACCCCAATCATTGGATTTTTTTTTTTTAAATTGGGAATTTTTTCCTCTTAATTGGGAAAAAAAGGTATGTTTTGGCATTGGGAATATGACCGAATTTCGGCTATAAAAACAGCCAAAAAAAAACCCTGTAAGTATTACATATTTTTCATAAAATTGCTGTCATTTTCCCCTATAAATGTGTAAATTTTCATATTTACAACTATACCATATATGGTAATTTAGAACCGTGATGTCATAGCTTTCAAAATGTCCGCTTCCATATCCATTTCAACAGAAACTTCAAATGATCATATCTTCTTTGTTTATCATCCGATTTTGATAATTTGTTCACCCTTATTCAAGTTTTTCAGAACTCTTAATACTAAAGATGGTTTGGCTGTGTCGCTACATTCCCTTTAATTTTGGCTTAAAGAGTTTGGATATTGTAAAATTAAAACATTTAACTGGTAATTCTAAACAGGCTATCGCATTGTTCCAGTAAAAAACATTTTTACTGTCGAAATATCCGTTATAAAATCCTGCTAATATAAGCTTTCCCATCACTTAATGGAATTAAGGCGGGACCATGTAATGCAGTTACTGTCATCTTCATACATAACTCTGCCTATCACAATTAAACGTCTTGCATATACAGATCTTTGGCAGCAACCTATGAAAAAAGCATTTTCCAATGACTGCTTAATTACTAGTAGACGAGACAAACATTACAATTTGTACTTAAACCATACCTTGCATGTTTTCAAAAGACTGTGTCGGTCTGCCCTTTTCTGTTCCAGTTTTGTTTCCATTGCGGCCACTTGTTTCTGTACAGCTACTATTTCCTTGTTCTGAGCAGTGAGGCGCTTCTTGATCTCGTTAATCTGACCCTCAAAGTCGTCCACCTGAGATTTGAAGGTCAGTCGCTGCTGTTTACATTTGTCTGCCTTCTGCATTTCTCTGTCTATCGTCTACAATTGAATGAACATTAATAACGTTATCCTCTATAGTTAGGAATTTTCAGATATGCACCCTATGCCGTCTGCCAAATATCTCGCAACTTGATTTTGTTTTTTGAATGGTGTTTTACATCATTTTTAGCACACGCAAGGCTATATATGACAGTCAAGTTTTTTGTGATAGAGGCAGACTACACCATTTTTCCTTGATGTAAGCGGTGAGAGGCAGTCAGATGCAGCGTCTACTATTCCTACTATTTAATTTGTAGTGGCAAAGGTTGTTATTTAAAAAAAACAAAAAAAACATACAAATCAATGTTGTTTCATTGGTAATGAAAAGTAATATTTGAAGACATGTTTTATATGATCTTCTTGATAAATACCATGTCGTGAAGACAAAAACATTTTAGTGATTTTTTTACAAGTTTTGTTACAATGGCAAGCATATTTCTTATACGAATCTACCCAAAGGTGGCGGTGCACAACTAGGCCATGACACAAACATTCTGCCAAGTTTCGAGTTTTTGGTGGTAGCTGTTCTTGAGTAATCGCGAAGACAAGATTTCGGGACCGACCAACATTTGCACAGACAGGAGTGGGGGGGGGGCCCATAATTATTACAGAAAATGTATACGAGTCTTATCTCCAGGCAATTTTATAGTAGAAAGAGAGCTAGAAAACAATTGTTTAATTTAAAAACTCTGTCTAGTCCTGTTTTTTTGTGCGCAGTTTTTATATAATTATACTACTCAAAATTTGCTAAGGATCACTTTTATTCTTCCATATAATTTTATTAGAAATTAATTCACAATAACGATATTAATTTCATTGATACTTCAAAAATTCCACAATTTGAATCAAGTCATGAGATCACATGACCATACACTGCCCTAAATAATTTCATTTAAAATAGAAATAATGCTATTTATTTCAGCAAGAAATTTAGACGCAAAAAAGTGATCCTTAGCAAATTTCGAGTATATATTTTCAATTTTCAGGCACTAAATGAATAAACAATGAAATAATGCTATTTATTTCAGCAAACCCACCTCCATATTTCTGACTTCATCATTTCTGACTTTCTCCAATTCCTTCTCGTCATCTGTAACAGACTTCTCCCACTTCATAACATTTGCTGTAAGACAATAAGCAGCGTGTCAATATTATGACAATGATCGTTGTTTTTCCCCTATATTCCCCATATATTGGCACACCGTTAAATGGGAATTTCAGTGAGATTTTGCATAAAATTGAGAAAAAAATTCCAATAAACATGTATTTTTAATACTGTTTACAGAAGTTCACCAAGGTTAACAAGGGCATTTAAAAGTGTTTCATACCGAATACTTTTCACATTTACGTTACTTCTTTTTTCTGCTTTCAATTGGGAAGTTTTGACATTGGAAATATGACCGAATAACTGATATGAAAAAAAAAATAAAAAAAATACTGCAGAAACATACCCAGTGTGTCCCTGGATCTCTCAAACTCTATCTGATTCTGTAGACGGAACTTCTGGTTCTCGAACTCGAGCCTCTTTTTGGCCCTCTCTTGCTGCACCAACAACTCGCGCTCCTCGTATTGCCTGACAGGAGGATGAAATATAGATATTATACAGCTGTTACAAACTCACTTAGCCATGAAAAAGTAAGTTGTAGCAGTGAAATATGTAAGTGGTATTTCCTGGAGTGGGATATAGTTCTTTTTGTTCATGACCTTCGTGGTATGGATCCAATTTTTGTGTGTGGCACGCCTTCTCACTGTGATTAACGTTCGTGTAAAGTTTCATCAAATTCTCTTCCGTACTTTTTGAGGGCTGGCGTGGCGCAGTCGGTAGCGTGGCGGATTTGTTACAGAAGGCCCCGGGTTCAATCCTCCATGGTGCCACTGAGTTTCGTCGGTGTGTTCTTGGGCAAGACACTTTCCCTTAGCCTCGTCCGTCAGATGGGGACGTAAACCGGGCGGTCCCGTGTATCGGTCTATCCTCCGAGCACATTAAAGAACCATTGGAATCTATCGATAATAAGAGTAGGGCACAGTTCCCGGATTCCTTTGTATCCTTCCCCTCTCTCTGGGGCGGCTCTAAATAACCTATACTGTGTTGATGAGCCGTTAAACACCATTTAATTCAATTCTTCCATACTTACAAACGGTGTGAGAGAGACACGATTTTGACTCATTTCACATATGACCTCCAAGTGTGACCATGACCTTTGAGATATTTTGACTAAGGTTTGTGTGAAGTTCCATTCAATACTTCCAAAGTTACGGCCAAGACGTAATTGTTTCGGATGGACAGATAAACAAACGAAACGATGGTGGGATTTTTATACGTAATATATTCCTATACCATAAAAATAGAAAAAAACATTTATTGTTTTGTTCACTCCAAAATAAACAATTTCCGGACCTTTATCTATTGAAATGCAATAGGCTTAGGCGGTAAAGTGGCACTAGCATTCAGTTTTACCTCTGTATAAAGTCCATGTTGATGAATTAAAGAATTAACTATCATCCGCAGACTCTCTCCCAACAAGGATAGGACTTTACGAATTTCTAAAATGCAATACAGAGTTATGGAACTTGTGCATCCAAGAGGCCTTGATGATACTGAAGACGTATGAAGCCTGAAAGGATTTTAACAAGAAATGTTGAAAAAATCATAATTTGGAAAACTTTAATGCAGATGTCGCTGCAAAAAATGATTTGACCTTTGATGATTATTCTATGAGGTTTTTTAACATTGTTTTATATATAATAATTATGTGTGTATGCATAATTATGTCTTGTAAACACTTGTTTATGTGTGCATAATTTATGAAGTGTATATTAAACATATATATGTGCAAACAACATTCATGGACATAAAAATGACATAAAACTATGGTTTAAACCGAACTAACCTGATATTTTCCACTCCAATCTGAGAACAGAAGTCCTCGAATATTTCATCTTCCACCCTGTTAGTCCTGTCCTTCAGCACCTTGATGTGTTCCTCCCTCTCATTCATTGCCTTCTCTAACACCTGCATCCTTGGCTGCAAAATGCAAAGTGAGATATTACATCCGTGGCTGCAAAATGGGACATTACATCCGTGACTGCAAAATGCCGAGTGAGATATTACATCCGTGGCTGCAAAATGGGACATTACATCCGTGACTGCAAAATGCCGAGTGAGATATTACATCCGTGGCTGCAAAATGGGACATTACATCCGTGACTGCAAAATGCCGAGTGAGATATTACATCCGTGGCTGCAAAATGGGACATTACATCCGTGACTGCAAAATGCCGAGTAAGATATTACATCCGTGGCTGCAAAATGCAGAGCGAGATATCCTTACCACTATTTAGTCAGGTGTGTAACTTGTTTTAAGTTATTTTTAACTTGTTTAGGTTATTACAGTTTCGAGTGGTGTTTTCAAAATAAACTATAACAAATTATTTTCAGATATGCATTCATGTTCATCTATTTTTAGATCTATTTTCTATCAGGCCATCCTTAAAAATATATTTGTTTGCTGTTTCCCGACCCAGGATTTTATAAGTGAGTAGGTAGGAAGGTGATTTTTTTTTTTGCCAAAGACAGTAAAAACCATAGGAAATTAAAGAAAAATATACTAAAAACAGTAATAAAAAAAAATTGTTAAAGAATTGCTATAAAAAGTTTTGGGTAGGGCCCTTTTTGGTGGGTAGGTAGGGAAACAGCAAACCAAAATTTTTTTATGGCCGGCCTCAAAACCAGAATTCTCCTGTAACATATAATATTTTTCCATGGTTCATTCATCTTTATTGTTAACTAATTTGCCATTACTTCTTTTACGTAATGTTCAGAAATCTTTTACGCAAACTCTTAAATTACATTTAATAATTGCTGAAGAGCTTTTACGGGGACATAATTTTCGATATAAAAACTATTACTTTCACACTTGCAGATTTGTCATTCCCAACTTTCCTGGAGCAAAGGACTACTCGTTAGAGGCCAGTTTCTGTTTAAGCCTAGTTTCCGTCATTCTCATTTAAAAACTGTTTTTACACTGTAAATTACTTACGCGATGTCACTTATTGTCAGACGTTTAGAACTGAAGATTTGAAACAGAAAAAAAAAAAGAGTAAATAAGCGGTACAAAAAAGAAAGGGATTTCTCCGAAAATTGTGTTTACTTCCTTATATGGCGTTGGGGTTACGCGCGCATACTGCCGCATGATAAACTATTAAAAAATAACACTCTAATGACGTCATATTTTTATCACTCTTCCGTGGACGCAGTTAAAATATACCGTGATTATATATTTTAAGCAAAGAGAAGCAACTAGTACAACCTGTATCTGTTTGATTTATACAGAGTTACCCATCGATACATTGTAAATTGCCGCCGTTGAACATTTTACATTGACGTTACCAGGCGCATTATAGCGATCAAGGTGACTGATGGAACAATGCAAACATACCAATGAAATTGTTGAATAGACTTGCAAACAAGTTTCTAATTCATAAAAGTATACTGTATCTTGACCTAGTTGAATCTATCACTCGATAAAATACATGACAGAAACTGAGCTTGTTTTAAAACAAAATGATTTCTCAGTTTTAGTCTATTTATAAAAAGGTCGCGTGCCACTTCGATAGTTTATAAAAAACAAAATTCTTTGATATTAAATTTCCAGGAAGAGGTAACCTAATAGAAAACAGAGTAAAAATTGTCAGGATACATAGATTTGTCTGAAAAATTAGTTTATGTTTACATAAGTGACGGAAAGTGGCCCCCGACGAGAAGGTATGATAAGGAGCAAAACTGGCCCCCAATACTGAAGTGTTTAAATCACACTATGTTTGAATATTAATTTTAGCTAAGAATGGACCAAATCATTATTAAACATATTAAAGGTAATTTTGAAAGCTCTTAATGACTTCAGGAGACTCACAAACAAGCCCTTTCTTTAAAAACAATGCATCATTACTCATCAACTTACTACAAAAACTCATAACTTTTAAAAATCATGAGTATTATATTTGTACATTTTGTCCTGTGGAACAGTTTATTCCAGATTTACATGCTGAAAATTGTTCCAAGCATATTAATATTAAGGTCATACGGTGTTTCTTTTATTTTTACTTAACTTCCATTTAATCAGAATAGTAATTTCTTTTAAAATGTATTAATTCATATACATTTTGTAAGCATGAACTATTTAAAGCAAGTGTTTACTCTCAATGATTTCCCTCAACTCATTCAGTTTGAATCTGATGTGTAAATACTCACTGCAGTCAAAAATGATCTACAGCTCTGCCGATTATGGAATGATCTTGAGAAAAGAGTGATAAACATAGTTTTTCTACTAAAATGTCTTACTATTTATAGTAAGGCATAATATTAATATAGACTACCCGTATAAATTGGGTAATAAAGATTTTTTAAACACTTACGTCAAAGGATACAATTTGTTCTCTGTAGTTCATCAGGTCTTTATCGTTTTGTGTCAGATGTTTGTTTTGCTGCAATATATATAATTCATATTACAAGTTGGCATTATTACAGCATAATTTGATTTGTTCAACTTTGTTTTGTATTAATATTTTTTGTTAACATCAATCATTTTTGTATTACAAAACTACTAAACTTTGAGAATTTCAAAATATAATACCTTATTATGAATAAAAGCGCCTCCCCTAACTGAAGCTCTAGAGAGCCAAATTGGCATATTTTGCTCATCCAGATTTGGGCTAAAAACCATTTGATTGGCCTATTGACTTAACTTTAGCAAATTTGGAATATATAACCCTCATTCAGGATCATCCATGTGAAGTTCAGGCCAAATTGGTGAAAACGTTTACAGATATAAAACAAATGGACGGACGAAGAGTGGTCACAATAGCTTGCTCACCCGAATCGAAGAACCAGGTGAGATTAAAACTAAATAAACTAAACAAACACGAAACATGGAAATTCCACGAAAACCAGATTTTCCGAGCAGAAACCATTTTTCTATTTTTAGTAGCCTCAGTGACTCCAAATGAAATCCTAAGCTTCCTTTGCATATAAGGTACTTACACAGCAAGTTTTGTTCCAATCTCTCATTCCCAACTTAAGTTATTAATCAGAAACCATTTTTCTGTTTAAGTAACAATGATGTTGACCTTGACCCCAGTGACCCCAAATACAATCCCAAACTTCCTTTGGATATAAACTACCTACACAGCAAGATTCATTCTAATATCTCGTTCCTTACTTAAGTTATTGAGTAGAGAACAATTTTTCTATTTTTAGTAACAGTGACCTTGATCTTGACCCCAGTGACCCAAACTGCAATCCCAAATTTCCTTTCCATATAAGCTACCTTCCCTCCAAGATTCATTGCAATATCTCATTCTTAACAAAAGTTATTGAGCGGAAAACATTTTTCTAATTTTAGTAACAATGACCTTGATCCAAGTGACCCCAAATGCAATCACAAGCTTCATCGCAATACCTCATTCCCAAAAAAAGTTATTGAGCGGAGACTGTTATTCTAATTTTAGTAACAGTGTCCTTGACCCCAAATGCAATCCCAAGCTTCCTTTCCATATAAGCTACATACCCTGCAAGTTTCATCGCAATACGTGAGGCTCAATCGTAACAAAAGTTATTGAGTGGAAATCATTTTTCTATTTTTAGTAACAGTGACCTTGACCCTCTGACCACAAATGCAATCCCAAGCTTCCTTTCCATATAAGCTACCTACCCTGCAAGGTTCATCGCAATACCTCATTCCTAACAAAAGTTATTGAGCAGAAACTCTTTTTCTATTTTTAGTAACAGTGAACTTGACCCATGTGACCCCAAATGCAATCCCAAGCTTCCTTTCCATATAAGCTACCTACCCTGCAAGTTTCATCGCAATATATCATTCCTAACAAAAGATACTGAGAGGAAACTAAGAGTTTTGACGCCGTCCACACCCACGCACGCCCACCAATTGAGATATCCCAATCTAATAACCAGGGGCCCGTTTTATGAAAGATCTTACGACAATTTTGCTCGTAAACCAAATTATTATAAATTTCGCTTTATGTTAAGTTAAACAGATAAAACAATCTTCTTTAACCTATCTAACACATATATTGTTTATGCAATATTTCCACCCTTCATTGCTTGCTTCAAATGCTTTTAACGCAAATGGTAGAAGGTATTTGATTTTGACTTACGATCAAAATTATCGTAAGTTGTTTCATAAACCAGGGCCCAGGGTTTTCCATGGAAAACCTGCTTAAAAATTATATGTAATTCACTAGATTCAGACTAACCGTGTTGTCCCTGTCTGTGATGGAATATTTAAGCCTTGTTTCCAAGCCTTTGATCTGAGATCGGATGGTGTTTAACTCTGACTCTTTCCTCTTCTTCTTGGACATTTCCTTCAGTTCCACAGTTAGCTTCTCCTTCCTCTGCTTCAGTTGTCCCAGCATCTTCTCGTCCCATCTTCTCGCTTTGGCTTTAAGATCACTAAGGAGAAAGATTTTTATAACTTTTAGTTTAAACTTAGGGACACAACACATATGGTAGTGGCGCGGATCGAACCCACAGCTTTTCAATCATGGGTCCAATGCTCTACCACTGGACCACAGGGCACCACAATCTGTTCAAAGATTTTTAACTTTTATAGGCCTTTATATTTCTTTATAAATAGTGATAAATCTGGTAAGACAGCTTTAAAGTCAAATTTGGAAATATGGTTACATTCTGATGGTAAGTTTACATATATTACCTTTGCTTCCCCGAGTTGTTCTTGGATAAATGTTAAGTGGAGGTTAACTTAAATACATGTACCAAGAAGACTGTAGGTAACATATTCTAGTAACAGAAACAGTACATTAAGGTCAGTAAAGATGCTTACCGTTATCAGGAATTAAATCAGAGGTCAATATGTATACAAATACAAGGTTTGGAAACTGAAGCAGCTCTAACCAAATGATGTTCTATTACACTGTTAAACAACAAACTTTGACTGTGCATACCTAGCACCTCCAGAGATGACACCAGACTTCTGGAACAGGGTACCGTCAAGGGCTACAGACTGAAATATACATGAAACAGAGTACCGTCAAGGGCTACAGACTGAAATATACATGAAACAGAGTACCGTCAAGGGCTACAGACTGAAATATACATGAAACAGAGTACCGTCAAGGGCTACAGACTAGAATATACATGAAACAGAGTACCATCAAGGGCTACAGACTGAAATATATATGTAGCAGTGCACTGTCAAGGTCTACATACTGAAATATATATGTAGCAGTGCACTGTCAAGGGCTACAGACTGAAATATATATGTAGCAGTGCACTGTCAAGGTCTACATACTGAAATATACATAGAACAGTGTTTTGTCAAGGGCTAGACATACAATAATATACTGTACACTATCTGGTTATCATACTTTTCTTTAACAGATTCAGTCACAGATGTCATAATTTTTTTACTTCCATTAAACATTTAATTATGCTACAGACTGTTATTTAAAGTTGTGAAATAAATAAGAATCAAAATCGTGATAAACTTTCATCTGGCAGACAGACACATAGGTTGACATGATTTCCCCCCCCAAGTCATCTACGTATCAAACCATACGGACTGTATCAATACTGTACCTTATGTCTTTCTGTACCTCCAAATGCTACCTTCCTGGAATCCTCTACTGTCTCGCAAACCAGAGCGTTACCACAGGCAAATATGAGGGCCTTCTTGATGGACGGGGGATCATATCTGATAACATCCACGACCAGCTTTACATTCTTTGGTTCACGGATCTCTCTGGAAGTAAAAGTAAAAAAGTTAGACAACTTATAATCTTCAAATATCAGGTTGGGGAATATAAGAATCTTTCATGAGAATCCGGTGAAGATCGGGAATTCCAACACGAGGTATGTTTTTTTCGGAACCGAGACTGCCGAGGTATTAAAACAGTTATACCGGGGGTGGGAATTCCCTATCAGAACTGGATAACCATGAGAGATTGTTTTATGTATAACAGCCGACTTTGTTACAGACTTCACAGTGTTTAAAAAACTCATTAACTGATGTAATCTGAATGTTCTCTATCATGTTCGTTGATTCTTGTTCATCTAAATAAGATGGTGGAAGTTGAAGATAATGATGGCAAGGGTGTGATGTATAGGTTCTTCATCAACTCTTCTGTTGCTGAAAGTGGTGTCAATCTAAATTGTGTGGCGGTGTATTCATACTATAACCACTACTTTTCCGCTACAATATTGAATATGGAAAATTTCAATCCCTGCCCGGGTCATACCAAAGACTTCATAAAAATAGCACTAGTGGCAGTATAATTTGACTGGGTGGGGTACTAGTCATGAATCTACAGCTTGGTATTCCAGTGTATCAGCACTATTAAGATTGAGCTCACAGCTACAGACACCATCTTGATAGGACCGAAAAGCGATGTTAAACCCCCATACATATACGGAGGGAAAAAAGTTTAGCAGGTTTTTTAGATGAAATAATACTGTATACAAGATATACCGACATTTTGGGACTTTACGGTTTGACCCCTACGTTAATTTATTCGTTACGTCATCAAGATGTTCGACTGTTGTTGTTGTGTGTTTAATAAAATATATTGTGTCTATGGCGGTAGTTTCTTGATTTTACAACCAAAAATGTATTATTTCCAGGGTGCAACAAAACTTGCTAACTTTTTTCCCTCAGTATATATACATTTCGTCGTTTTGAAGCAGATGAGATTCCATATAATGGATTTTCTTACAACGTTCCAGAGTTGTTCGATTCCTCATCGTTTTATCACAGTACGGACATCAGTATTTATTTACTTCCTCTGCATATTTTGACTGGATGCGCCGTCTTAAGTTTGTGGGGCTATATCTGATTATCCTTTTGCAGTCGTTGCAATTCAATATCAAGTCTTCACAATGGATGTTTCAGGTTTCCGTTTTGTGTATTTTGTTTTTGCCATGATTTAATTATTGTATTAAAATTAAGCCAGTAGTTTTCTTTTTTAAAGCAGCAATATAGATTTCCCTTGTCCGATGCAGTATGTTTGTATTTTTTGGCATGTTGACGCCAATATGACTTTTTCGCGATGTGTTACGAGACTGGTTTCACCTGGTTTTTGGCTATTATGTCAGCCTAATGATTGTACCACCGATCTTGAAATATGTGTTACATGTCTGACCAACATATTGGATAGTAATATATTAGTACATTATGAATTACCCGAGTTTTTCATTGACACGTTCACATCCTTGTTATGTGCGTTACCCGAGTTTTTCATGGACACGTTCATTACCTGAGTTTTTCGTTGACACGTTTACATCCTTGCTATGTGCGTTACACTAGTTTTTCATTGACAGGTTCATATATATGCTTATTTAAAATATGTGCTTTACTTGAAGTTTTCAATGACAGGTTCATATACTTGTAATATGTGTTACCTGAATTTTTTAACCGACAAGTTCAAATACATGTAATATGCATTACCTGAGTTTTTCACTGACATATTCATTACCTGAGTTTTTCATTGACAGGTTCATTACCGGAGTTTTTCAATGACAGGTTCATTACCTAAGTTTTTCATTGACAGATTCATTACCAGAGTTTTTCAATGACAGGTTCATGACCTGAGTTTTTCATTGACAGGTTCATTACCTGAGTTTTTCAATGACAGGTTCATGATCTGAGTTTTTTTATTGACAGATTCATTACCTAAGTTTTTCAATGACAGGTTCATGACCTGAGTTTTTCATTGACAGGTTCATTACCTAAGTTTTTCATTGACAGGTTTAACATCGAGGTAATCCAGAGGCAGGAAGGTCTCAGGTTCTATTCTCTGCTCCTTCATATACTGGATGCACTCCTTTGCAGTCTTCTGCGTGTCACAGATTATCCCGTCCATGTATTTACCCAAGCACTTGGTGATGGCGATCTGGTACTTCTTGTGGCTCGGCTCACACAGATCTATCAAACGACCATGCTGTAAAACACATGGTTTACGATTATACAACCGTTCTAATAAATTTAAAATCTTGTTTTTACAAATCTTTAATACTTTAATAACAATGATAGAAGAGAATAATAAGTATTTAGCAATCTTAATTATGCATGTGCAGTAATATACTTCTGATATCTTAAACTGTAGGATCCAGTGGTAATGGTTCAAGACATTCTAGGATTACTGTGATAAACTTACATGTAACTCATGAATGCTACAGGAATAGAGTTAAATGTTAAGGTATTTTGTGCAGGCCCTCCTCTGGGCATCGCCAATGGCGAAAGAAAAAAGAAAATGACTCTAAATTTCAAACTTTGGCGAAAGTGTTTGGCGACATCGAAATTGCCAAAAAAAAAACTTGTTTAATTTCTCCACTGTAATCGGCCTGTTACAAATACACCTCAACACTAATCACCGTGACGATGTGGGATTTAGGAACAACACAACTGTCAGAGTACATGCTATAAAGTTCAACAACCTACAATTACAATGCTGAACCTGTTTTTATCACTGGCTATACCAGGGACCCAAGGAAGACTATTTAATTTTGCATCTATGGATGAACTCTATTTTCAGAAATTTGGTTTCATAATTTTACATCCATGGTAGGGAGTTCAATTTCAAAAATGCCTTCCTGAGGCCTCATCCCATGTATGTTTAACAGAATAGCCCTTCTGTCTTTTGTTTAATACAATACAAGATACTAGTAAAAGAAACTTACGACGCCAGGAAAAAGACGTTTAAGGTTTTCCAGCAGTTCTGCCTTCTTCATGGCCCTGGCAGACTCATGTTTGTCAACCTGAAGGCAACATATAGTGTAGATTACAACATGTATTACAAACTAACTGATCAAGATTATCTATCTCTACATTGGATGTAAGACAAGTTGATAGATATGTAGGGAGAACAAGGCTCTGCTGAGTTCTTTAAGTTTTGTGAGAACCTTTTGCAAAATATCTTTTAGTTACAATCATTTCTTGCAGAGTTAAGGCCCTGATGTGACGTACGGATGGGACGGACAACTCTAAGGCTATATGCCACTCCTCCACATTTAGTGGAAGGGCATAAAAATGTTGCGACACAATTTCCACTACAATTATAAAAAGCGGTAAATCAATAAAGCAGCAAACATAATTCTATGAACACAACATAAATAGTGTTAAATCTGGTAAGACAGCTTTTAAGTCTAATTTGGAAATTTGGTAACACTTTGAGATGGTAAGTTTACATATATTACCTTTGCTTCCCCAAGTTGTTCTTGGATAGAGACCATGTCATCCTCGATCTCCTTTATCCTCTCATTGGCCGTCGTCACTTCCTCAGCCAGCTCTTCCTCCGCAATACGCTGTTCTGCGATAGACTGGTTACTAGTTCTGTATGAATGTACCAGTCAGTTATTAACAATGTAATTGGAAAATACACAAAGAAGAGGTCGGACTCTGTATATGGCTTTATACACACATATGAAACTTTATTTGACAATGTATCGTCACTGCACTCACAACACTAGAATGAAGATATTATCCCCTATAAGAGGACACTTTTCATTCTTTATAGTATAAAGATTCTCATAAAGATATTATCTCCCCACAACAAGATACTCTACCGTTTCACCATGCTTTGTAATACAGTTTCTTGTTCTCTTTGATTTAGGCTTACACGATGTAGTCACTGAGTTTCTCTACACATTTCTTGTTCTCTTCTGTTTGATTTTGGCTTTAATATCTGATGTAGTCATTGAAATGCTCCATATATTTCTCTTCAGTTTTATCTTGGCTTACCTGATGTAGTCGTTCAGTTTCTCCACACGTTTTTTGTTCTCTTCCATCTCATGTTCCTTCTGTTTGATCTTTGCAAACAGCTCATTCTTCTTGCGTGTCTCATTGTCGTACTTGTCCTGGTCCGACTTCTGTTCTCGCTGGATTGAGTCCATCTCCTGCAAGAGACGAGCAGATCGCTTCCCTGCTTCCTCCTTCAGACGCTGGTATTCCAATACCTAACAATGATAGAAGAGAAAATAAGTACTTAGCAAACATGATTTCCATTAGAAAATGTGCAACATCATTTTCAATGAAGAAACTTTACCAGTCATCTTTATAATGGTATCTCTATACGTTAAACATGCATGCCAGCAACATTTTCATTGCATTTAGTTTTAGAGCGACAGACCTCTGTCTGTCCCACGTGGGTTTGGCGGAGGCATGTCTTATATAAAACCTTTTTGTTTATTTCATCTTCCACGGAGGTTGCTGTCCCAATATACCCTCATCGGAGAGAAATGATTTACACATAGTTCAAACATATATGCACTTGTTTCTGTTAGGCCCAAAAAAACGTGTGCTTCATTTAAATTGAATTGAATGTTGTTTAACGGCTCATCAACACAGTACAGGTTATTTAGAGCCGCCCCAGAGAGATGCGAAGGATACATAGGAATCCGGGAACCTGCCCTACTCTTATTATCGAATAGATTCCTATTGTTCTTTAACGTGCTCGGAGGATAGACCGATACACGGGACCGCCCGGTTTACGTCCCCATCCGACGGATGGGGCTAAGAGAATGTGTCTTGCCCAAGAACACCCCGACGGAACTCAGTGGCACCACGGAGGATTGAACCCGGGGCCTCCGGTTACAAATCCGGCGCGGCTTCATTTAAAAGCTCTTTAAAAAACAAGAGGGCCAAGATATCAAACTTCTTCTAAATCTTATGGTCATATACATTCTGTGCAAGTTTGGTTAAGATTGTTCAAGAAATGTGGTCTCTGTTGTGTTAACATTGATATAAAGACACTGACAAAGTTTGGTAAAGATCAAATATAAAATGAAGGTGCTAGAGTGTAACACCTGGGGCAGGGCCAAAATGTGACCCCAGGGCTACATGTAATATATGAGAGCTGTGTGCCTTGTGGTTTCAGAGAAGAAGATATTGTAAGTTTTTCCCTATACAAGTCTATGTAAAACATGTGACCCCTGGGGCGGGGCCAAACGTGACCCCAGGGTCACCATTTAAACAAACTTCGTAAAGGACCATAATAGTATAATAAATGCAAAATATTAAACCTCTGGCTCTTGTAGTTCCAGAGAAGAAGACTTTATTGTTTTTCTTATATAATTGAATTGAATGTTGTTTAACGGCTCATCAACACAGTATAGGTTATTTAGAGCTGCCCCAGAGAGGGGAAGGATACATAGGAATCCGGGAACCGTGCCCTACTCTTATTATCGAATAGATTCCTATGGTTCTTTAACGTGCATGGAGAATAGACCGAAACATGGGACCGCCCGGTTTATGTCCCCATCCGACGGACGAGGCTGAGGGAAAGTGTCTTGCCCAAGAACACGCCGACGAAACTCAGTGGCACCACAGAGGATTGAACCCGGGGCCTTCGGTTACAAATCCTATATAAGTCTATGTAAAACTGTGATCCCCCATGACGGGGCCAAATTTGATACCAGTGTCACCATTTGAACAAACTTGGTAGAGGACCATAAGCTTATAGCAAATGCAAAATATTAAACCTTTGGCTCTTGCAGTTTCAGAGAAGATTTTTTAATTTTTTTCCTATACAAGTCTATGTAAAACTGTGACCCATGGGGCGGGCCAAATTAGACCCCAGGGTCACCATTTGAACAAATTTAGTAGAGGACAATAAGCTAATGCTACATGTAATATATGAAAGCCCTTTGCCTTGTGGTTTCAGAGTAGAAGATTTTTTAAAGTTTTTTCCTATATAAGTCTGAAAAACATGCAAAATCTCAATATACAAACTTTGGAGCCCCAGGCCATGGTCATTTTTAACCCCGGAGACATCATTTGAACAAACTTGATAGTCTAGGCATTAGCGATCATTTTAAAAGATAAACTGACTAAATCCGTTCAGCTGTTCTTGAGAAGAAGACATTTTTTAAGGTTTCGACCATAATATATGGTAATGGCGGCCATGTTGGATGTCACGCTGAACTAATTTTAACAAATCTCAGAAGCATTCATCTAAGGATCATACATGTAAGTTTGGTCAAAATTGGCCAAGCGGATTCTGAAGAGGTCGTCTGAAGCAAAAGCGACCACGGACGACGAGTGATCCCAATAGAACACCTTGAGCATTCGGAATTTTTCTTTGCTACTTCCTAGTCACAGATCCACATAGGGTCGGCGCGAAAAATAGGGTCGGTCGGGCAAATGGAAACACATCTATTTTACTTTTCCTTATGCAGAGCAAACTTAAGACCCAAACTGCAAACATATGTCTCTATGGAATACAATATCCAATTGATATAAAACACATGAATGACCGACTACGAAAGACCAGAAATATCCACTATAAAGACCAAAATGGTTCACCCATCTGTGCCACCTCAAGTTCCGGATCAAGTCTCTGTGAAACTCTACATCCAGTTCATAGAGAAGACCAGAAAGATCCCCTCACCTGTGACTCCTCCAGTTCGAGGTCACGACCCTGAGATTGCGATTCCTCCTCTATCCTCTCCTCAAACTCACGTCGCTTTGAATCCACCTCCTCAAGCTCTCGCTCAAGTTCCTGGATCTGAAATCAGTCAAGATATATTTGTAGTTTAATATATTGCCTTTATAGTAAACATGTGTTTTTTCTTTCCCAGGATTTTGATATCCTGGGGACTCCACTATTATGATCAGCAGGGGTGTCATTAAGAGGCAGGAGGCGGGATTTACCCCTGCTACTTTGACTGGTCTACCCAGTTACTATGAATACTTTTACTAGTATTTCATACAAGTATCAATAAAAATACCCGGCTATTCTGCTCTGTCTGCCGTTTACTTATAAAGTTAATGACACCCCTGTGATCAGGCCTTGAATTCACCAACCTTTCTTGAGAATATTCTTGGACTTAAGCCCAAGTATGCAAATTGCAATCTCAAATTTTTCTATAAGTTTAAAGTATAAACGTTCATGAGAAGCTGCTATGTATAAATATGATAACGATTAATAATTAGCAACTTCATACGATTGTTTATCTTTGAAGATCTTTCGTGAACGAAATTTGGGTACTGAGTTCAAGTCTAAGAATATTTTGAAGAATGGTTGGTGAATTCCAGGCCAGGAGTGATGTTAGGTTTTGATTACAGAATGTCTTGTATCACATCACATAACTGTCCCGTGTAGCTTTATCGGGAACGCGTTCGTCTTACTCGCAAGTGTAATTTTAGTGTGGGCTTGGACATTTTTTTGTACCGCAATTGGATTTTATCTGAAACATATTGTTTCTATTTTATAGTAAATATAAATCAATAATGGTAACTGTGTAATGTTTGTCGATGTAATCAGTCTGTGTCTAATAAGTGACTAATGCGGCTTTTAAATTGGACTGTTTAAGAGGCGGGTTTGCAATCGTGGCGCAGAAACAAGAGTTAGTGGAGCTACAATATGAAATGTCCTCGGGAGAACACTGCATTACAATTCAAACATCTGTGACACAACACAATATAACCAGTATAAGAACCAGTATTATCATAAATCTTCTTTGCCATTTAATCAAACAAACTTAACTTTTCTAATGACAATGAGTATTGACTGTATTGATATAGAGGATCTTACGAGTGCTTATTCATTATTGAATTATTAAAAAGATTTGGCAGAATGATAGAGCCTCGCATTATATCATTTTTCCTAACGAGTTTAATACATTCAATAAGGAATGAGAACGAATGTAAGATTCTATTGATCACATAACTCACATATCGACTTTTAATGTATATTGCCTGTTGCTTTAACACGGGAAACCGACATAGGCCATGGGAATTGGATCATAGTCATTATCGATTATTTTTGACAGTGCATACTAGGCTTATTTGCATACTTATATAACTAGTGGTATATCGAAAATATAGAATGGTGATATTCCACTCCCACACCATAAGTTATGTGATAAAATGTGTTATTGAATTGAAACGGGCAGCCAGGCCAACCATACAAAATTGCTGGTTTGCTGGTTCCCTACCCACGAATAAAATCCCTACCCAAAACTTTTTCTAGCAATTCTTTAACATATATATTTTTTTTACTATCTTTAGTATGTTTTCCTTTCATTTCTTAAGTTTTTTGCTGTCTTCAGTAAAATAAATAATTCATCTACCTCCCTACCTATAAAATCCTGGGTCGGGAAACAGCAAACAAATGTATTTTTAAGGGTGGCCCTACTACAATGTTTTACTTTGACAATTTGCAACACGACTTACCTCTTGTTCATGATTGTCATGGGTTTTCTTGGCCTGCTTTAGGGATTTCCTTTAATACAAAACGAACAATCAGTATACGCTATATAGGACTTAGTGATGATTATAATTGCATATAATTTCAACATGAAATTATAATTCAACATGAATTTTTTTTTATTCAACAAAGCATTTTAAAGTAGCTATCCCCGCCAACAAGTCAAATTTTACAAAATATGTACACCGTCTCCAAACCTTCCAACGACGAGATATATACATAACTTAAATATTTTGAGAATCCAAGCTCTATAGACACAATATAAATGGCTTTAGCCAGCCGGATTAAACACCAAATCTGGAGCTTAGAATTAAGAGTTACCAACTCATAATTCATTTTACGCATATTCAATCACGGGTATCTTAATAACCTGATAAACCTAAACTTTTAATCTGCACATACACATTATGTAATAAATAAAGTCTGGTCTCAGCGAGTTAGCTTATTTAAACACCAAGATGGGCGTAGCATGGTGTATTTAGTATTAAACACTGTGACGTCATCGTGACCGTACTCTAAATTCCAATATCCGGTAGTTGTAGTACGGCATAGCCACGCCCCTTTAGTTACCCTAAATTAAACGAATTAATGCTCTGCATTCATGAAAGGAAATGTCACCGACCATGCTACAATATATAATATGAATACCTGGATAGAGTTTCGATTCACAGTTTTGTAGTGTAATTTTGCCAATATATGGCGGGTTAGTTTCTTTAACAATAATGAGATATCATTAGACAGGATACATCAGACTAGAGTTTCATTTTGCATTGCATCCTTTAAAGCAGTAAATTATGTAATCAAAATCAAACTAGACAGCAGAGTGGATACAAAATGTCACTTTTTTACGAACACTACATTTTTTGAATTGTAACAATATGTTGTTCCCGACAATTGATTATGTTAAAGTGCAATCGATAATCGCCATTGGGAGGCAAAACCTATCAGCCCATCACTAGTAGATGTAGTGTATATACTTGAGGATTACACACAAGGCACTGCAGACGATGCATTATTAAGCAGAAACTCGTATTGATTTTTTTTGCTCTCTCCAGTTGGGCCGTACTGAAGACTTTATAAAAATGGTACTACTAGCTCCCTTGACCGACGCTCAGTAAATTAATGGTAGTTCTTGGAATGGCAGGAGCAGTGTTAGTATAATTAAACTACGTGGAATATCACGTCATTTGTCTAAGGTGTGGTATTCAAGTGTGGCAGCACTATATAATTGAGCTAGAGCTACTGCTACAAGCAGACATTGTCATGATATGAATAAAATGTTAAAAGTGACGTTAAACTCCATACATACATACATACGGGTACTCTACTCTTTTCAAAAAATAGATATGATATAGGTTTTTTATATATTTTTTATACCTAGATATGAAATTTTAACAATCTGTGATGTGCAATGCTCTGAGTCCGTATTAATTATTTCTATGTCACTTAACAAAGATAATACCTGGCTCCATCTAATTTTTTGATCATATGTGCCGTCTTCTCCTTGGCCTTGATATACAGAGGACGCTTCTTGTTTAACTCAACTTCCTGCAAATATAATGGTCATAGTTGAAATTAAGTGATTAAGAGTATACAGTAATCTTCCCTAAAAGTGCCAATAATTCTGAAAATTGGCACTTAATAACAAACTTAAAGGGGTTGATGCACTAATTTCAAACAAGATTTAATTGAAAGGGCTCCGACAACCTTAAAAATAGCTGGAAGAATTATCCAAATGTCATGAAAAATAAATGAGTTTTGACCTATGGAAAATTTGCAAAGAACATAAATGGAGGCAGCCATCTTGGAACGAAGACATTATCGCGCCTTTTACTATATATGACATATTGACAAAATATATTTTAAAGCCAAGAAAATCACTGCAAATTGATTAAAAATAAATATACAGATGTAAAATGTACAAATTGGTATGCTTATTATTTTTCATTAAAGCTTGCAGGGAGGCGCCTATAAGGGTAGGGGCATTTTAAGGGATGAATACGGTACAGACATGTACATCTATCTTCAACAAACAGGTTGTGTTAGCACTTTTAAAATTGGAAAGTTATAATTGGAAAGTTATAATTGCAACCTTTGCAATGTTCTGTTTAAAGACATAATTAGTTGTGTGCATTGATATTGCATTACTGTGTTTTGATATATATTTCATGACTGTTTTTGATATATATTTCATGACTGTGTTTTGATATATATTTCATGACTGTGTTTTGATATTTCATGACTGTGCTTTGATATTTCATGACTGTGCTTTGATATATTTCATGACTGTGCTTTGATGCTTTGACATTTCATGACTGTGCTTTGATATTTCATGACTGTGCTTTGATATTTCATGACTGTGCTTTGACATTTCATGACTGTGCTTTGATATTTCATGACTGTGCTTTGATATTTCATGACTGTGCTTTGATATTTCATGACTGTGCTTTGATATTTCATGACTGTGCTTTGCCATTTCATGACTGTGCTTTGATATTTCATGACTGTGCTTTGCTTAATCAAGACTGCTTTGATATTTCATGACTGCTTTGATATATATTTCATGACTGTGTTTTGATATTTCATGACTGTGCTTTGATATTTCATGACTGTGCTTTGATATTTCATGACTGTGCTTTGATATATTTCATGACTGTGCTTTGATATTTCATGACTGTGCTTTGATATTTCATGACTGTGCTTTGATATATTTCATGACTGTGCTTTGATGCTTTGACATTTCATGACTGTGCTTTGATATATTTCATGACTGTGCTTTGCTTAATCAAGACTGCTTCGATATTTCATGACTGTGCTTTGATATATTTCATGACTATGTTTTGATAGTTCATGATTGTGCTTTCAGATTTCATGACTCATGCTTTCAGTGCTCCAAGAATAGGATAGGCCGACACCCGGGACTAGTCCAATCTAAATCCGGGCTAGTCGCTCTTTTAAAAATGGTTGACCGTCGGGCTAGTCAAAGAAATCACTGGACAATCAAACTTTGAAACTAAAATTCAACCAGAAATCATCTTTAATCGCGTGTAATTTGAAGCCATAATGTTATTTGTTGACCAATAAAGAGTTCTCTCCCTTGAGTAAATTTCATCAATTTGAAAGCGTGCATTTCATTGGTTGATTACACGCTTTGAACCAATCACATTACAGCTTTCATATTATCACTGAGTGGTCATATGAATTTGTCACACTGGACATGTAGAAGAAGTAAGATCACTTGAATATTAACATGTTTGAACGGTGATTTCGATTTTATATTCTTATTTTCTTATTTTTTAATGAATTGCTGTATTTTCTATTTTTAGCAAGTCTGTAAAAACGCTTTATAACAAACGCTTATTCACAAATGCATGCTGCTAAATAACACGGGAACATGCACCTGTTTTTGGATGGTTTAATTTGCGGGACCCGGTATGGTTTTTTATATGATTTGTGGCGCGATCCTAAAAATGTAAAAGAAACTGGTATTGTTTTTGTTATGTGATGCAATGTATAAATAAAAGGAAAATAAAGGAAAATAGAACCTTATTGTTTGATTCTAATCACAGGTGTATTATTAATACATAAAACAAAGTAAAAAAGCAAAATATTCAATATCGACAAAAAATATGTACCGCCAACTATTCATTGGTACTAACAATTTCGGGGCAACTAAAAAATAAATCAGGGCTAGTGACTTTTCAGTCAGTGCTAGTGGACTTTTTAATTTACTTGCCCTGGGCTTGTCCTCAATTTTAATTTTCTTGGAGCACTGGCTTTCATATTTCATGACTGTGCTCTGATGTATTTCAGGACTGTGCTTTCATATATTTCAGTCATGCTTTGATATATTTAATGACTGTGCTTTGATATATTTTGTGACTGTGATTTGATATATTTCATGACTGTGCTTTGATACATTTCATTGCTTTGATATATTTCATGACTGTGCTTTGATATATTTCATGACTGCTCTTTCATGGCTTTTTTACCTTATATAACAGAGGCCTGTAAAGGGCCTCTTCCCAACTGAAAATTGGACTGTTTTTTCCCAACTGTGGCAGAAATAGTTCCCAATCGGAAAACAGCAGTCTCTCAGAATTTGAGAAAAAGCATGAATTCTGCAATGTGTTTCTGTCTGCTAAGTAAATTCCGACTTGGAAAAGTTAATAATTATGGTAAATAATGGATGACAGTATAAATAAAGTATATTAATGTCATATTTACTTAAGGGTGACCACTGCTGAGGTTTTGGATTTTTGCACTTCCGGAAATTTACATTTGTTATATTTCAAAAATTATAATAAAACTGGAAAAAATAATTATACAGTAACAAACTCATGCCCAATAGGGATATTTTAGTGCAAAAAAAATGAACATTTTTAAGAAATTTTTTTTTACCTCACATTTTGTGCCCAAAATTGACAATTTTTAACATAAGCCAAAATGGGGGGTAGGGGTACACAAGATGGTATTTCTCAAAAACCATTTAAAATATTCACTTAATTTAAACTTTATTACAAAGACATGTGTTAGCATATACAGAGACAGGTATAAAAAGTATTTTCCTATTATTTGTTAAAGACCTATGCCGTTATATGTCAGAGCTCGTCGAAATCTAAAAAAGCACATTTTTTTCTCAGTTTTTATTGAATATCTTTCTTATATGCACACCGACCCCCAATTTTTATTTTTTCATTCTGATACTCAGGACTTGTATATATTGTAGACAAAATATCTCAAAAAGTTATCTGTTCCTTTATCATGAAAAATTTATCGATCACAAATTTAAAAATGCAATTTATAGTAAACTGGGTGGGGTAATGACAAGGGATGTACTAATTTTTCAGATGGTGATAAAAATACCCCAACCCTTAATTTTTCGTCCTAAAGTATGATCTATTACATTAAAAAAGACGGAAAATCGATACCTGTTCTGCAAACCACACTACACACATGTAAGTTGCCATACACAATTTGCAGCTGATTCAGAATTTAAAACCGCACTGTCAGAGTGTATTACTAAAGATTAATTTTGCGAAAAAGTTAAATCACCGACCCATCATTATTTTTCCAGAAACTAACTAGTAATATGTTAGTCTTCATAAAAAACAGGGAAATAAAAAATTCTATCTGTTCTGATATTCACCAGAGGGCACCCTTAATTTATGAAATCTTGTATTTTTCCCAAAATGAGAAATAAGCGCGTTCTTTTTTCCCAAAATGGACAGGCCTTGGCCTCTTCCCAATTTTGTGGAAAAAAGCCCTGTCTTTGATATTTCATGACTGCGCTTTGATAGTTCATCATTGTGCTTTGATATTTCATGACTGTGCATTGATATTTTTCAGGACTGCTTGGATATTTCATGACTGTGCTTTGCTATATATTTCATGACCGTGCTTTCATATATTTCAGTCATGCTTTGATAAATTTCATGACTATGTTTTGATATTTCATGACTGTGCTTTGATATATTCCATGACTTTGATTTGATATATTTCAGTCATGCTTCGATATTTTTCGTGACTTGCTTTTATAAATCATGACTGCACTTTGATATATTTGATGACTGTGCTTTGATATATTACATGACTGTGCTTCGATACATTTCATGACTGCGCTTTAATACATTTCATGACAGTGCTTTGATATTTCATGACACAATATCAGAGTAAGGAAAAGTTTGTTACATAGTTTGTATAATACAAGCAGAACTCACAAAAGATGAGGGTACATTTGAATCAGACATATCACTGAGAACTTTTATATTTTTTTCTTAAAGTTTAACGACTTACAGATTCTTTAATGCTGGAATCGATTTTTGACAACTCTCTCTGCAGCTTTCCTTGTTCCTTCTTCTTGTCTTTGATTTCGTCTTCAATTTTGTCCTTCTTCTTTGTTTCCTTGTCCTGCTGATGGTTCTTCCTATTGATATCCTCCACCACCTCGTCCACGTCTCGCTCGTTGTAGAACAAACGCACCAGCGACAGCTCCAAGTGCTTCTCTTCCTGTAAACAGTTGTGCAAAATTATTTTATTTCCAATTTTCTTAGGCAAGAAAACATGTAAGCGCTAGCAGTAGGCAAAATAGCCAATGGCTACTACATCTTCAACAAGTTCCCAAAAAATTGGGAAAGAGTCCATTTTGGGAAGAAAAACATGCGCTTATTTCTCATTTTTGGACACATGTAAGATAAGTTAATTAGACAATACTATGCTTTGTTTTTATTTTCATCCATTATTTACTATAATTTCTCAGTCAGAACTGACTTGACAGACAAAAACACATTGCAGAATTAATGCTTTTTCTCAAATTCTGATAGACTGCTGCTTTCTCACTGGGAAAACTTTCTGCAACATTTGGGGAAAAACAGTCAAGTTTTTAATTGGGAAGAGGCCTGTTACAAGCCTCTTTTATATAAGATAAAGAAGCCCTGCTTCAGAAATTATCTCAAAATGTCATGTTTTTTTTAATTCTGTGAGACAATTTTGTTCCATTTGAGAATATTTTCACAATTTTGAAAAAATGTTGACAAATTTGAAAGCCATAAGCCTCAACATCATCCATGTGAAGTTTGGTTGAAATCACCTGAGCAGTTTATTGGTTAAGTTATTTAAGCAAAAGAAATGAACAGACATCCAGAGCGTGGTCACAATAGCTTACTCAAGGGACCTAAAAACCACTGTCTTCGCATAAAAAAGTTTGTATCACACAAGTTCATTATTTATGTATGGTTGTCTGACTTTACCGCTAATTAAGGTTGAGCACCTACCAGTTGTTCCTTGAGTTTCTGGTATCTTTCTGCCTCATCTTTCTCCAGCTTGGCCTCCTTTTTTTCCGCAGCAATACCCTTCTTCTTGTGGTAATTGAACTGGGTGTCATCCTCTGCCTTCAGCATCTCAGCCTTGGCTCGGTCATACTCCTCTTTCAACTCTCCAGACCTGCACACAGAAACCACAAGTAAAATCAATCTACATATATCACATATTTTGTGATGATTTATAGCAATATCTAGTAAATAGAAAAGTGGTATGTACCCAGAGCTCTACTGGGATATATCTCACATTTAATGGGAGGTATTTCTCAGTAGTCAGTGACATCAGACGATTATGTATCAATGCACGCTACTTGAAACAGCGAAAGAATGAAAAAAATAAAATGTCAGATCAAAGAGCAAGATTTTTTCTTACATTATATTATAACAAATTAGGTAATATATAGTTTAATAACAAGTGATTTTGAATATGGTAAATAATTTCCCAGGAGAGAAATATTTCCCATATTTAAAAAACACTGTTAAACTCTATATATTACAGATTTAACCTATTAAAAGGGACACCCAGAAATCTTGAAATATTTATCTAAGCATTAAAACAAGCACCTTGATTTATGAATATATTATCATTTAGACACTAAACCTGCTTACATATAATATTAAATATCAAAACACAATTTGGTTATATGGCGACTTTCCAGCTTCCATTGGTGAAGAAAGACCACCAGGTGCCCCTCCAGTTAGTTTTCGTGCAAGGACTGGCACCTCAATAGAAACAACCTTCCACAAGCCAGCTGGATAGTTTCCTCATTTAAAGATGCCTGATCCAACGAGGGCTCGAACCCACAGCGGGGATGGGGCGAGGGATTTCAAGTTAGAGACTCTAACCACTTGGCCACAGACTCAAAGAAAATCCCTTCCTACCTACCCTATCTGTTTACAGCATCGTGGGGAAACACACATAAATATTGTTTTGGCACGAATAAATATATTGAACATTTAGTAATATCCACATGAGTCACAAGTCAAGAGACCACGTCTATCCTACACACAATGAGCCAGGACATGTTACCTGCTGATTTCCTCAAACATGGCCGTCCTCTCCTTGGCATTCTTCATGGCGAGGCTCTCCACGGTACCCTGGAACACGAGGAAGTTCTTTGACTTCACCAGCACGCCTATCTTCTCTAGCTCAGAGTTGTACTGAACCGACGTCACAGACTAAAAAGTTCAAAAACGCAACAACAGATAAAACCTTATAGGAATACACTTAACATAATGTTTTTTAATATTACATAAAATGTTTCTTCCAGCTACGACATAAACATCATAAGACAACAGGAAAGTAACCATACTTTCTAACATTACGTGGCATTACGAATTGGAAAGACGTGCTGTCATATTTCAATTTGCCAACTTGTATATAATAAAGTCAATAATACACAAGCTCATGATGTAAACTTCTTCAATATAAATTCAGCATTAAACTAGAAATTGTTATTGTCCATGGGACAAAAACGTATGGCTCCCCCACTAGCCCGAACAGGCATAATTGACGACTCTAGGTCCAACCGTCCTCTATTGATCTGAGATCGTTTTGATATTCAATATCCCTGTGACTGTATCTACAAGCTGTATCAGTAAGGCCACATAAAAAAATATGTGTGGTTCAGGTAACCCGACCGACCCTATTTTTTAAAGGGGCAGACCCTAAAACTTTTTATGCAAAAATTAAAAAAAAAAAAATAAAAATTTTTTTTTAAAAAAAAAGAAAATATTTTTTTAAAAAAATCAATAGGGGTCATCTACTAGTCATGACCAACCATCCTTCCAAGTTTGAGGACCCTAGGTCCAACCATTCTCTAGTTATTGATTGGACATCGTTTTGATAGTCAATGTCACCGCAACCTTGACCTTTGACCTAGTGACCCCAAAATCAATAGGGGTCATCTACTTGTCATGACCAACCATCCTTTAAAGTTTGAGGACCCTAGGTCCAACCATTCTCTAGTTATTGATCGGACATCGTTTTGATAGTCAATGTCACCGCAACCTTGACCTTTGACCTAGTGACCTCAAAATCAATAGGGGTCATCTACTTGTCATGACCAACCATCCTTCCAAGTTTGAGGACCCTAGGTCCAACCATTCTCTAGTTATTGATCGGACATCGTTTTGGTAGTCAATGTCACCGCAACCTTGACCTTTGACCTAGTGACCCCACAATCAATAGGGGTCATCTACTTGTCATGACCAACCATCCTTCCAAGTTTAAGGACCCTAGGTCCAACCATTCTCTAGTTATTGATCGGACATCATTTGTGACACAGACAGAGAAACAGCCAGAGGGCACAAAATCAATATGGCTCCCCTACCACACTTTGTGTGGGGGAGCCATAATAAATAAATGAGCACTTATGTAATAATCTAATTTTTATTGTTTTGGACATTTTTTGGGCCTTCATTTGGCCCCCATTGTCAATTTCACTCAGACTTAAAATCAATAGTGTTTTTTATGCCTAATTTGGGGCCGTTATTCGGCCCCTTCACATTGCCAAAAAGTATACTTTTTTCACAATTATATCCAAAAAATTCACAATCTGAAAAAAAAAACAGGTAGTAAGGATACTAGTCTTAATATAAGCTGGTGTCAAAACTAGTCTGTATTTACCAAAAACAAAACTTAAAACCAAGGGATATTAAACTGTGAAAATAAAAGTGAAAAAAGTTTCTTTTTCATTTGTTATAATATTTCACAATTTCTAGAAAAATGCCGCTATTTTTCACAATGGCACAGGCACAGGCTGCATTCACAAAACACATAAATAAAACACTGCAATATAATTTTAAATTTTCGTTTTAGGTCGTTAAAAACATGGCCACCATCTTCTTCGAAATTTATATCACATGCCAGGCATGAAATTGTAGGTGAATATGATGCGGAGTATTCCAGGGTCTTCCCCAGGACATTAAGGCATAGTGGCACCACTAATCTTTTATTCCAAACAGGTGCTTGCCACTATTCCTTAATTCTGCCACTACTCCTTAAATTCTTGCCACTATCCAAGTGCCCCAGATAACTTTTGGACCTGTTGGGTATTTCACTCATGAAATTAAAATTAAGTGAGTGAATTTCAAATTTTCAAAAATAATAGGGTGATTTGGGGATCAAATATAAAACAAGCAAGGTAACTTACCCGTCTTTATGTGAGCTTTATTGATTTTTTATTCATGGCATTGGTTTGTCAATGATTAATCATTATTAATGATTAAAATGGTTAACCATTAATTTCTATAGAAACACTAATCACATGTGTTAATTTCAGAAGTGTTTCTTAACGGTAAGTCGCTTGTCGGTTTACGTCCCCGTTTCGACTTTTTAATCGTCTGCACATCGCAAACGCTTTCAAAAGTAAACAAAAAGCTCCCAGACGACTACACAATAGTATAGACTGGTATAGCGTACACTACATATTCAACTATATAGCGTTCTCGTTTACTGCTCCACTTTATCGGTAATTATGTTGGAATACGCACGAAAACATCAATCATTTGAACACTTTGACTGTCGAAACGCTCGAAAATTAAAAGGTTTTAGTGAAAAGAAAATTGCTTGTGTATCTTTTACGCATGTCAGGTAAATTAAATGGGTATTTGGCGATTTTAATTAAGTGAAATACACGGATACGCTGCTTATCTGTGGCTCTGCTATCCTTTAACTTTTCAAAATTGATCATGATCCTTCAACCTTTAACACGCACGCACATATCTATCTGGTAAGGGGCACGAATTTACAGTATATGGGCATAATAACTAGAAATGTGTATGTGAATCAGTGTTTTTTTTATGTGTTTTGTGAATGCAGCCTGTGCCTGTGCCATTGTGAAAAATAGCGGCATTTTTCTAGAAATTGTGAAAATTGTGAAATATTATAACAAAAGAAAAAGAAACTTTTTTCACTTTTAATTTCAAAGTTTAATATCCCTTGGTTTTAAGTTTTGTTTTTGGTAAATACAGACTAGTTTTAACACCAGCGTATATTAAGACTAGTATCCTTATTGGTCTGTATTTACCCTAAAAAAAAATATTTTTTATTTTTTTCAGATTGTGATTTTTTTGGATATAATTGTGAAAAAAGTATACTTTTTGGCATTGTGAATGGGGCCGAATAACGGCCCCAAATTAGTCATAAAAAAAACACTGTGAATGATTCCAATGTAAGCTATTAGCTTAAATAAGGCCATGAAGTTAGTCAATGGACCAGAACACCTAGCCTCAGTCACCGGCCCGCTTCTGATTTCTTTGCTGTTTGGATCCAGAACCAGGGCTTGTGTAAACAGGAAGTTTGAAATCGCCCTAAACACTGGGGCGATTTTGGCGAGACTTTGAGAGAATCTATATATATATGTATAAAAAACATATTTTCAAGTTAATTTAATATTATTATTTTTTCTTCTTTTTAATTTATGAGAAGCAGCAAGTGACGTCAAAAAGTTTAACTGGTGCATTAAACAACTGACATTGTACGTTTATTTACAACATAGAAACACGCAAACGTTGACTTTATGCGCGTGAAAAAAATGTGTGAAAAAATTCCAAGGTCTAAACGCTAGTGGGCACTTTAATTGGCCTAATCTGCCCAGACTGATATCTGCAAGTAAGACATATGTATGTTACGGTCTGGGCCGGCCGAGACAGCTTGACAATATGCGCAACAAGACTTTATACTGATACTTTCTACCAAAACCTGTTGAAAAGTTCAGGAGTTAGTACCGTGGCCACTTGGTCAATATGTGTACGGACAAACAAGTGAAAAAAATATGCTCCCACCACCCCGATATACAGCACGGGCAGGGAAAGGGAGTATTATATATGCTATAACACATTTAGTTGAGATTGATTCTTTGAGAATTTGAAGTTATTCCCAAATGTCCCAATTCCCTAGCCTCTGCAGCAAACTAAATCACTGCCCTATCATGGTTGTTTAAACATGAACAAGGTATACAAATGTATACATTTAAACTGACATATACATTGATGCTTAAAATCAACATATTGTCATAGACTTAAAAAAACAAATAGTGTGGTTCTGGTAACATGTTCAAAATTGGTAGGTAGGGTAGGTCGGATTTTTTTTTTTGATTTTTTTTTTCGAAATGGACAAAAAAAACGTCAGGATCGGCGGGTATTCGTAGGTAGGGTCGGGTGACCCGAACCACACAATTTTTTTTAGGCCATATATATGTATATATACAGGGTTCTCCAAGAGCACTTATACGATGGTGGGGCGACACGATACTTTAAAAATAAATAATAATAAAACCTAATAAAGGACAAGGTATGATAAGGGGGTATTTTGGCCCCCAATATATTTAAAATGCAACAAAATAATATTGACATATAATCTGTTGTGCATATTGAAGTAAATAGATCATATTCTATCTTAAAATATATTTTTATTTATTTTATTTATCTAGAAGATTTAATAGGGTCTCAAAAAACGGTAATTTTGTTAGATTTTGGACCTTTCTGGGCAAGATTTTGATCCTAAAAATATAGAGCGCACCTCCGAGCACACACAGTATTTTGGCTGATGATGCATCCCTATCAAGGACCTGTTTCAACAAAAAAATCAGCTCTGCTCTAGGGTGCGCTCTGTATTTCTAAGACCAAAAACTGATCGAAAACTGCTGAAAATGAACAAAATTGTCATTTTCTGAAAGAAAAGGCCTTGTTTGTGAGGCCCTTAAACTCATTTAGAGCCTTCAAACGTACTTGTAATGAGTTTTAATATCGATTCAGTTCATTTGTAGCTAAATTAGATATTCAAAACTTGTGCATTAAAACTTTCAATATTGGGGGCCAATTTTGTCCCTTATCATACCTAGTCCTTTAGCGAACTTGATGTAGAACACAAAGGGCTTTTACCAGAAATTCATCTTAATGAAAATGGGCCTATGCAATTGTATGAATTGATGCAACAAACTCCATAACGTAACCTGAATCTAAATCGATTTGGTACTCTGTGGTTACATGTAGTTAAGGCCGGGTAGAAAAATACCAGTGTTTCTGGTTACCCGACCATCCCTATTATTTGGCGCCGACCCTACAGTTTTTTATCTTAAAAAAAAAAGGGAAAAAAAAGAGAAAAAAAAAGGTTTCTGTGTTATTTGATGAAAACAAACATGTTTTAAGTATTCTTGAATTAAAACTTAATTAAGCCCCTAGCAAAGATGCTATATATATTAAAATAGAATGCGATTCGTTTTGACATCCATGGAAAAAAAAACAGAAAAAAAAAACCTACCTACCTACCCTAATTTTTTCAACCGAGGTATTTTTCTATCTGGCCTAAGCAATATCACGCAGATGCTTGTCATCTAGTTTTCAACAATAAAGCAAGGGCCTCAATCGTATTGACCAAACCGTATAGGGGAGGTAACTCTCCTCAAACATTCCGGGTGTTGCTGTAAAAATGGCATAAAAAACAGCAAATAACGGATTTGCACCGCCACCCTAAAATTTCTCGTTTTGGAGAACCCTGAGGCCAAAAATAAAATTATGTTTGTTTCCCCTTCCCGACCCATGCAAAAAAGGGTTGGGTAGGTAGGTAAAATATTTTTTTTATTTCATTTCTTTTATTTGAGATCAAAACTGGAATACATGCTACCTATAAGACACATTTAAGACGGTACCAACCCAGTCGTGTCTGAACATCGTGCTGCATGTTCATTAAAAGACAATACATTCGGTACCTACCCGATTTGTCTTACAGTACTATTGTACTTTAAAATAGCAGTTCTCAATAAGAACCACACATATATAAAGAAGTAAAAAAAAAAATAAAAAAAATAAAAAAAATCGCCAGTGTCGAAAAAATAATTCGGGTCGCGGCAATTTCGGTGGGTCGGTCGGGAAGGGGAAACAAACATAATTTTATTTTTGGCCTGATATATAGTAAGTATTGTATGACAGTAAACTATACATGTCAGTAAAGATACGTGCAAGACGAACCTGGCCATTGATTTTATGATCAGATGAAGACCCGTGTATGATGCGAGTGAAGACGGTTTCCTTCTCTGTGTCTCTGTCTGCGTACACAGCTGTCACGGAGGCTCTGTTGGCGGCAGGTTTGCCCACTGGAGCTCCATGAATCAGGTCCTGTTAATATAATATACACGAATGATAATTCTATGCAATTGTCATCCAACAGTCAGGGGTTAACTTGAAATAACTTGTTTAATAAGGTTATTACAGTCTTGCGAGTTGTTTTTTCAAAATGACTGCAAGAAGTTATTTTCAGATATGTATTCATTATTCATCTATTTTTCCTGAAACATGTGGTAACTAATCAGGGCTTTACAATAAACAGTGGGGGCCGATATTTGACCCCTTCCCCTAGCAAAACAGACTACTTCCCCCCCCCCCTTTTTTGCTTAATATTATTTCCCGCTTTATCTTTCTCAACATTGTTATGTTTGGGATATATTTATAGAAGACAGTTTATCTAAAATGTACTTCTTTTTCATATTCTTCAATTTCTGCCTAATACACTGTTCCTCCTATATCTCGAAATCGCATCATTTTTCCCCCTTAAACTCAATCGCGCAATTTTTCTCCTTAGTTGAAGTGCCTGGGCCTCTTCCCGTATTTCTGAGAAAAAAAAGCCCTGCTAATTTGCCGTTACTTCTTTTACGCAATGTTTAGACATCATTTACGCCAGCTCTTGAAGATGGTACATGTTGCATGACAAAACTGGTAATTAACTGACTCTGTGGCAATCCTACCTAATGCTGCCATCATTATTCAATTAGATGGTCAAGTTTTCTGTTGAAAGTATTTATTTCTACTCGTCCTGCATCAATGAGCGCTCAACATGGCGAGCAGATGAATGGAATTTTCGTGCCCTGCATAAGTTAAGTACTTACACTTAGACGCCTGACTCTGAGGTTAGATGTCTTTTCACCCAGTACAAAACTGATGGCGTCCATCAAGTTGGACTTTCCTGCAATAAAGTTGGTATATTTTCAATTTTCAACTGAAATTCAAGCTGCAACAAAAACTACCGGTACTATGACTACGTAACATGTATGGTCAAATTTAATTGTTTCGATCGGATAACATTTGTAAATCGATGACCTTGGATTGCTCTGCATGTACACGTTAAGGGCATTGGTTTTCGACTACTTTACTGGAGAAATGCCAAATTGTCACCTTATTTTACAATGCCCTACTTCTTTGCTATTTTAGTGTTTGAAGGTAGTTAACCTCACTGACTTAAAACCAATATAATTTTTGTCTTTGGCTATAACATGGCCACCTTCTTGTTAGAAATTTAGGTCACATGCCAGGCACGAACATTTGGGAGAAAATGATACAAAGTATCCCAGTGTAATCAGACTAGAACAATTACACATAACTATTTAGGCATTCAGCAGGTTTAAACTCGGGACCTCTTGCATGTGAAGTGGACGCTCTACCATTCGCCATAAAAGCTAGCTCTGCGGCGAGACAGTAGTAACGCGCTTATAAACCTATCTATTTACATACCCCATATCTGAGTCCTATTAGGCCAAACAAAAAAAATTGTTTGTTTAGGGTAACATCTCCAAAATCAGTAGGTAGGGAAATTATTTTATTTTATTTTTTATTTTTTTATTTTTTGTGTTATGTGTTTACATGGTTTTTTTTACATTCAACTCTCCCTGATATATCATATTGTTGTTGAGGCTTTGTTTGTTATGAATTTGACAAAATATGCATGTATCAAAGATTTACTTGAATAAAAAGTTTAAATCTGGAATGTGTGGCTTTTCAAAAATGCTAGTGCAGTACCATATTTTATTTGCTTATCCTTAATATAGATACGGACAGACAGATGGACTTGACATTGCCATTCTATTGCTGATAATTTGCTTATCTTTGATATTGATACAGACGGACAGACAGATGAACTTGACATTGCCATTCTATTGCTGATAATTTGCTTATCTTTGATATTGATACAGACGGACAGACAGATGGACTTGACATTGCCATTCTATTGCTGATAATTTGCTTATCTTTGATATTGATACAGACGGACAGACAGATGAACTTGACATTGCCATTCTATTGCTGATAATTTGCTCATCTCTGATATTGATACAGACGGACAGACAGATGGACTTGACATTGCCATTCTATTGCTGATAATTTGCTTATCATTGATATTGATACAGACGGTCAGAGAGATGGACTAGGCATTGCCATTCTATTGCTGATAATTTGCTTATCATTGATATTGATACAGACGGTCAGAGAGATGGACTTGACATTGCCATTCTATTGCTGATAATTTGCTCATCTTTGATATTGATACAGACGGACAGACAGATGGACTTGACATTGCCATTCTATTGCTGATAATTTGCTCATCTTTGATATTGATACAGACGGACAGACAGATGGACTTGACATTGCCATTCTATTGCTGATAATTTGCTCATCTCTGATATTGATACAGACGGTCAGAGAGATGGACTTGACATTGCCATTCTATTGCTGATAATTTGCTCATCTTTGATATTGATACGGACAGACAGATGGACTTGACATTGCCATTCTATTGCTGATAATTTGCTTATCTTTGATATTGATACAGACGGACAGACAGATGGACTTGACATTGCCATTCTATTGCTGATAATTTGCTCATCTTTGATATTGATACAGACGGACAGACAGATGGACTTGACATTGCCATTCTATTGCTGATAATTTGCTTATCTTTGATATTGATACAGACGGACAGACAGATGGACTTGACATTGCCATTCTATTGCTGATAATTTGCTCATCTTTGATATTGATACAGACAGACAGACAGATGGACTTGACATTGCCATTCTATTGCTGATAATTTGCTTATCTTTGATATTGATACGGACAGACAGACAGATGGACTAGGCATTGTCATTCCATTGAGTGGAATTGTTTGTACAGTAGTTTACGAACAACGTAATGATTAAATGAAGTCAATGGTATTGTCGAGTCATCTTTACCTTAACAACAAGGCGAGACAAATGCGAAATATTTTCACAATTTTAATAATTAAAATTTTATCATTTATAATGTTTTATCGTATTAACAACATACACAACAATCTAGAAAAACTGTGATTTAATAATACAGACAAGAGACCATCACAATGAAGTTACACCATTTGTTTTGATGAAATTGTCCATTACAAGTGACTTTAAATCATATACAGAAAACCTGTTAAAGACACCCTTTCATAGTGAAAAAATTAAAACGTGTAAAGGTTTGATGTCTGAACAAGAAATTCTAACAGTTGAGCATGAAAAGTTTTAGTAGCACAGGCCCAGGGATCCAAAGCTTGAATTATTTACATTTCTGCTTTTACAAAAGACATCTTCCTCTTGCATAAAACAGAACAAAATACTACATAATTCTTTGGCAAATGTATTTTTATGCAAGTTTTGATTTTTTACCATACGGTCTGAAACAGGGATGTTCAAATCCCTTCTCTAAACATGTGCAACAAACGGGAAACACAGACTTATATGACTTCTTAAGGTCCCTCTGTTGTGATGTACAGACCCAGATGAGATATACGTGGCACGAAGTTGTAATGGTACGAAGTCTCCAACATCCCCCACCCACTCTGACATGCAATGCAATATAAAAGAGCCTGTCACTGTCGGGCCAGGCTTCTCTCTATTTAAAACATTTATTTGAATTTCATACAAACTGAGCTAGCTTGCAGATTTGTTTAACGTACACAAATTCCTGCATTAAATTTCAATATCCGACATTCGAGACGCTATCGGACCTGTACAATATTTTCGCTAAAAAAGCAGAAATGAAAACTACTTTCGGTTTAAAAAATACCTTCATTCTTAGCGAGGAGAACCTCCATCAACCCTTCTTGACTGCAGCGCATCTGCGACTCTAATTTACCGAATGTTAAATCGCCCGCGAGGACCCGGAAACATCGCCTTTCCTCGGCGTGGTCACATTTCTTTGTCCATATATTCAGTATTGTCCATGCGGACGCCATATTGGATGCACGGATGTTGACATGCAGATTTTCTACGCGCTGTCTATGCGCTGTTAGGATTGGACAAATAATTGAAAATAGCCAATCAAAAATCGTTTTACAAACGCTTACGTCGGATGGGGCTAAATTCATACCGAATTTATTTTTCTGTTCGGGAAAGGTAAAAAAACTTTAGGATCGGCGGATTTAGCTAGGTAGGGTCGGGTTACCCGAAACAAAGTTATTTTTTTGCTACGCCTTACATATCTCCAACCTTTTTATTTTTTGATATTTGAAACCTTCAAATATCACACAACACATATAGACAACAACATATACATGTACAATTATCTAGGCATCTGGGAATAACCTCATACCATGCCTACCCAGATTGATCATTCTCCATCAATGTAATAGGACCGGAAAAATTACACACAAATATTTAGACACTCAGCGGGTTTGAACTCGGGACCCCTTGCATGTGAAGCGGACGCTCTACCGATATCGCCATAAAAGCTAGCTCTGCCGCAAGACGGTATTAACGCGCTTATAAACCTGTCTATTTTAAGTAGATTTTCAAAATCCACTTGCCCTGCCCAAAATCTCATTTGCCCCAAAATTAAGCTATGTCATCATGCCTTTTTTTTGAGACCGCAAGCTAAGTTGACTACTTTTCTATTACCGTTTTTTGTCATAATTTTTTACATGATTTCATTGTAAAATTAATGCCGTAAATTAGGAAGGATCAGAGCTATAGCTAGGTTGTTACCATTATGCACATATCTGTGTTTTCCTCCACCGGTGGGAGAGGGGGAGGTGGTGTCGGCGGGAATACCCCGAGGATAAGACATCACAGATGAACATGAGGTAGGGAATTAGATGAACCTGGTACCAATAAGGTAATATAAGATATTGGTAGATCCTATGGAATTAAGACATACATGATGCTCCTAGTGCAGTAATGACAAAAGGGCAGGCAGATAACAACAAACAGGAAGATGCATTAGGTTGAACAAAACTTTTTTCTACTTTTACTTTTGTTATAGACTACACCAGATAAGAAACAAAAGAAAGATGCATTAGGTCAGAATTTTTTTCCTACTTTCACTTTCGTTATAGAATTCACGTAGATAAATCAGCAAGCTCATTTTTCTGTGTTGGTTTATGCCTAAATCTGACTGGTATGTAATTGTTTTTCTGTCAATTCTTCGAATAATTATCGAAATTAGCCAAGGTCGAAGCAGATCTTGGATACAAATTCAATGGCAAATATGCTTCACATTCAAAACAAAAAACATGTCATTTTGAAATAAAAACAGATGCACACCTATTCATTACGACATGTGTCGGTAAGTCTCTTTGCTCATCAAACAATGCCATCAAATTGCCATAATCGTTTAATTACCCTACTTGTTTTTTAAGTGGTTGATTGAATTGCCATTGTTTCACTTTAACATGTGGTAGTGAACGGGAGTTGTTTCATTGGCTGATAAAAATACATAGGTTATTTACACACTGATGTCTATTTCACACTAATCTGGCGCGCGACTTACTTCCTGCATAGAGGGACTTGTTAGGGGGGTATATTTCACATGGTATACAAATTATAAACACCGCGCATCTTCAATTAAAGATTGGCACCCCAAACGTTCCTCGGCCTCGATAAACTGTCCAATTACTGATAAACTGTCCAATTACTGATAAACTGTCAAGTGGGAGGGATTACACAACAAGTGGGATGGATTAAACAACAAGTGGGATGGATTAAACAATCACGAACAACACAAGTCAGATCTACGACACAATATCAGTTAATTGCTCGCGGTGACAGGTGGTAAATTCCTGAGCAATTGTCAAGGCAAATTTTCCCTTGATTTTTATTTGATGCTGAAATGTCCGTCGGGCACGTGACGGACAACTAGATTTACGAAGGTCACCTGCCTGCACCCAAAATCCACTTGCCCGGGGTGTCGGGCAACCATATATCCGGAGCCCTGTGCATGCACTGCATGGTTTGTATTACTGAAATAAGGCGGTTATTTATGCAGGCACTGCATGTCTTCCCTCTCTAGACGGGGTCGATCCGGATACCTACTCAGCTACTGTACATACTATATAAATTATTTCATTTTAGTTCTACAGTAGATACACACTATCTATTATGCAGCTAGGGGTAAAACATGGTATTAAAGGCTTGCTAGCAAACTACTCTATGATATATAGTGTTTCAAATTATGTATATGTATACTTTTGACTGCATTATAAATATGGTTCAAGTCAAATGAGTTAGGTCGGTTTAACATTTGTATCATGTGTACAGTTCGATATGTTGTCGGAATATAATATAAGTAATGCAAACCTGATCCATTTGGCCCGATAATCGCCGAGAACTTTTTGAAGGGTCCAATTTTTTGTTTGCCGAGATATGATTTGAAGTTTTCACATTCAATATATTTTAAATACCCCGGCATTTTGATTGCAGTAGTATTTATTTGACTACTAAAACCTTAATGCTATCCTTATCTGTAGGTTTACAAAAGCGTTTTGCAGAAAATAACACAATTTCACATCATTTTGACAATTTTTAGCGCGAACAAATAAATTGTGATGCTCTCGTTTACAACGAGATTTTGCGAGATGTAAACTATCGCCGGTTCTTAGTTATACTAGCACAACAGTCAAAATCACTAAAACACACTTCTGTCCAACTGTCCCATTACTTTTCCCGTTGACACAAATTCTGGTTGGTTGAATGGTGTTTTATGTCATTTATGACATGCAATAAGCAAGTGTTTAGTGGTTTTCGAACCTGCTGCGGCGAGAGGCAAGAAGGTTTCAACGTCGTCGTCTTCTTCTTCCAGTACTGTGCTGGGTTCCTCTGGAACATCCTCGCACAACGGTGAATATTTACATGAGTGATGGAAAGTTCAAGTTGCAGTTAAAAACAGGATAAAAACATATTGTCCTGGGTCTATGGTACGGCCATCCGGGTCTTGAAGCCCTCAAGGGATGGTGCGGTGATGACCTCGGCCGGCAGGCTGTTCCAGATGCGGATTCCAGCTGGGTAGAACGAGTACTTGTAGGCATTGATGCTGGTAAAAGGTACTAAGAACCTGTTGGCGTGGCCTCTTGTATGGACTCCGGCTGGTATGAGTAGGTGGTTGTTTTTGATATCCACCAGCTGGTTGACGATTCTGTACATCATGACAGCTCTGGCTTGTTGGCGACGGCCTTGTAGTAGATCCCAATTTAAGTCCTGTAGCATGTCTGTCACGCTGCTTGTGCGGCGGTAGTCACTGTGACAAAAGCGTGCTGCTCTTCGTTGGACGTTCTCCAGCTTGTTGATGTTAGATTTCGTATGGGGATCCCAAATAGTGGCTGCATACTCTGGCTGGGGTCTGACTAGCGACTTGTAGCATGTGACCTTGACGTCCTTCGGGCAAGTTGACAGGTTTCGTCGTAGAAAGGCAGTGGTGTTGTTTGCCTTCTTGGCTGTTGCGTCTATTTGGCTATTCCAAGATAGTTTGCTGTCTATAGTGACGCCCAGGTATTTTACCTTATTGGTCTGTTGTAGAGTGTGGACATGGATAGTGTACGTGCCAGCGACGACTTTACGTTTGTTGGTGATACGGATCATCTCACATGTGTCGGGGTTGAACATCATCTGCCATTCGTGCTCCCACTCTTGTAGTTGGTTGAGGTCATCTTGGAGTGCCGTCGTATCACTGTCCAAGTTGATGGTGCGGTACAGTAGGCAATCATCTGCGAACAGGCGTGCAGTAGATGTGACTCTGTTTGGTAGGTCATTAATGTATATCAAGAACAAGAGAGTGCCGAGAACAGTGCCTTGAGGAACTCCTGACGAGACTGGTGCAGGAGATGATGTTTTACCGTCTAGGACCACATGTTGTTGTCTGTCAGCAAGATAACTCTTTATCCATCCCAGAGTCTTGCCCCGGATGCCCTAGTGGTGAAGCTTTACTGCAAGACGTTCGTGGGCGACTTTGTCGAATGCATTCGAGAAGTCCAACAGGATGACGTCTATCTGTTGTTTGTTGTTCATGCCTGCTGCAAGGTCATGGATGGTGTTGACAAGTTGTGTCTCGCACGATCTTCTTTTCTTAAAGCCGTGATGCTGGTCAGATAAGATGTTGTTATCGTCGAGGAACTTCATAAGATGGCTGTGTACGATGTGTTCCATGACCTTGCAGCAGACTGATGTCAATGATATTGGTCTATAGTTGGCAGGCTGGCTCTTATCTCCTTTTTTGAAGAGTGGAGTGACGAGCGCGTTCTTCCAATCGTCGGGTACTTGGCTCTGATCGTGAGAAGCTTGGAAAATGAGGGTCAGGGATGGCGTTAAAGGTAAAGCCATTAAAGGTGAAGCCATTTCCATTTCAGGAACCTGGATGATATCTGGTCCGGTCCTGTCGCTTTGTGCGAATTCAAACCCTCCAGTAGTTTTCTGACTCCATTCTCATGAACATGTAGTTGTGGTGCTGATAAAGGAAGGCCTGGGCCCATGGATGGGAGGTTTGTGTGATCCGCTGTGGTGAAAACTGATGAGAACTGAGCATTTAATATGTCAGCCTTGTCGCTAGCTTCAGAGAAGCTCACACCATCCTTCTTCAGCGGCACAACTCCTGAGCTGTCGCACTTCATGCTCTTGACATAAGAGTAGAGCTTCTTGCTGTTGGTGCCGGGCTCGCTAACCATGTCCCTTACGTACGAATTTCTGGCATTTCGACATGTAGTCTGGTTGTTCTTCTGGATGTGTCTGTATCTGATCCAGTCAGTCTGCAGTTTGGAATGTCTGACCCTCTTGTATGCTCTTCTCTTTCTTCTTACAAGCCGCTTAATCTCTCTGTTACACCACGGTTGACTGTACCAGATTGAGGTTAGCTTGAATGGGATGAAGGTATCAATTGCCTTGATGCATCTTTCCTTGAAAAGTGACCGCAGGGTGTTAACAGGTGTATTAACGTTTTGTTCTTGAATAAAGCTGTTAGAAAAGTCCTTAAGGTCTTATTTCATGGATAGAATGTTGACTCTCTTCCATAAATAGATACGCCGTTGGATATGCTTCTGTCTTTTAGGAATGATGTTGGTGTCAACTAACACGATGTCGTGGTCGCTAATTCCAGGGATTGGAGAGCATCTATCTATCAAAGTGGGTCGGTTGGTACAAAAGATGTCGAGAATGTTGTCATTGCGGATCATCTGTTGGCTTCCAATGTCGTTGATGGTGTCAATAAATGTTTGGTTGATGGGTACTGGGTATTGGTGGCCATAAATGGTGTCTGTAGACCAGTCAACATCCGGGAGGTTGGCATCACCGCCTAGCCATATGATATTGTCCTTGTACTGGGCATGGATATCGCTAATGGCCTTGCACAGTTTTTGAGTGTAGTCGCTGTTGTTGTCTGTTGGTCTATAGAAGCAACCAATGATGACCGGCTTCTTTAGGCTAGGGTGTTGAATGCAGAGGCAACACATTCTGATGTAGAATGTGCATCAACCTCTGTGGCATCCATGTCCTGCCTAGCAATGATAGCCACTCCCCCATGTGTGCTGTTCGGACGGTCACGGCGGGCGACAAATCTGCAGTTGTCTGGTAAAACTTCTCGCTTAGCTATTTCAGGATTTAACCAAGTCTCGCCGGCTAATATTATGTCTGGGTCGGAGTGATCGAGCATCGCCCAGAATTCTTCCCTCTCAGCTCGGATACTCTGAAAGTTGATAACCAGAACTCGTAGTTTCTTCTTAGAGGATGGGGATGTTGTCGGGGAAGAAGTGTATCTTGGTGAGTCAAAGTGGAGCGCTGTGGTCTAGTGGTAGAGCCAAAAGTCGTGGGTTCGATTCCCGTCATTGCCATATGCGTTGTGTCCCTGAGCAAGACACTTTATCTGCATTGCTTAGTACTGGTTCTACCCAGGAAGACATCGAGAGTGATTCAAATAAGTTCATAGAGCTTTCGTTACAATCGATGTAAAATAAATAAGTTTAAACTAAAGTTAGAGCTGGTGTTGAAAGAAGAAAATGAAGTTGTGTGACTTGGTGTTGTGCATGAAGTGGATGCATCAACATCCATGAAAAGGCTTGAGTTGAAGTTGGGTAGGCCACAGTTACAACAGGTACAACTTACATCTGTATGCTCCAAAGCGTTGTATACAACAGTTGGCATCTGCAGACATTCCTTATGGAACCAACGTTCACAGTTTGAACAAGCGATCGATCGGACTGTTCTTGACCAAACCCAGGCTCTGTCACACTCACCACAGGGGTACTTGGGTGTTCTGGGTCATGGGTTAGGATGGCAATCGGAGGCGTTGATGATAAGCGGGGTAAATAAATACAGTAAGTGACCGGACATACAATCCTTATGTTAAAACGTCACCTAGTTTTACTAGTTTTTGTATTCATATATCAAATGCTATTTTAATTATGGATGGGAATTATGAAATTGTAAATGTTCCTGATAGTGACAGCTTTTTTTATTTGTGTGTGTGTTTTTTCTCCATTTTCTCAGATTAGCAGTTGATGATAATCTGCATCGCACCTTGCAATACAGAATGAGATTTTCTTACAGACAACTAGAGTCAGTAAAAAAACTCAAATTATATTACAACATAATAAATAATAATAATAATAATTATAAATTATTTATTTCATGAAGGTACAACTCATTAAGATTATACAAACAATTGCACAACACTTATCTTCCATGAGGACTCCTAATAAAAACACCAACTAATAAACAATATCAAGTGAATACATAGACATAACATTAATCTGGCATACAAAACCAGTATTCACTATTACCACAACTTAATTTGGGAAGAACACCTGTTATCTTGAAATAAAAATAGTTTATAATTGTATTAGATAAGGCCAGATATGTTCTCGTATTGAATTTCAAGTCCGCATGACAGAAGCAAAATAAAGAATAAGGCATAATAAACGGACCATGATGGGAATGTATACAATTTATTATAAATTCAATGATAGGTATGACTGGCGGGGTTGGTGGGCGTTATACCTAATAAAAAGAAATAGAGATGAAAGTGTCCCAAATCGCTTTTCACCGGTCGAGAACAAAAATCAGGCTTCCGTGGCGGTACCAGTATCCCAAATGTCCCCGCCGGCATAGCTCTAGCTCGGTGGCCTCCTTGAAGACTGGGATGTGCACTGACTTAGAAGGCGAGAATGGATTGCTACCTCTTGAAGGATACCAAGGAGGGAGTCTCAGCCGCGGTGGCTGAGTGAGAGTTCCACATGGGTACTGTCCATTGAAGATTGAAACCATCTTGAAGAGTTTCGTTTTTGCGCCAACACTGGTCAAATCAGCTCTCGTAAAGGGTTTCTAACAGCAACAGCCTCTATCCCAATGTGTTATGCCGTAACAGGCCCTACACTTTATCGACACAGAGGCGATATAATTGAAAATTTCAAAATAGTAAGTAGTGGCAAAGAAAGGATTGGTCCTTGCGATATCTTTTGAATTTAAAGGTAATACAGCGACGCAGCCAATCAGTCTTTATTATTGACAGTTCTGAAAAACTTGGAAATATCAAAATCGGATGATGAAACAAAGAAGATATGATCGTTTGAAGGATCTATTGAAACGGATATGGAAGCCGCCACTTTTAGAGCTATGACATCACAGTTCTCTTGTTATGCACCCACAACAAAGGTTAGGGAGCATATATAGTGTTACCCCTGTCCTTCCATGCAAACAATAGTATATGTAATATTGAGAAATATGAAAAATTACTCATTAACAGGGGAAACAATTAAAGTAACTATATGCAGAATATGTATAACTAATGGCAATAATGCTTTATATGCCCAGTTAAGGAGTTTGCATTCATTTGTAGTGATTTGCTTTGCTTTAAATGATATTCATCAATATTCCACATATGATCATATGGAAATATGACGTCATTGCTTTGCTTTAAATGCTATTTATCAATATTCCATATATGGTCATATGGAACTATGACGTCATAGTTTTCAAAATGGCGGCTCACATATCCATTTTAGTACAACCTTCAAATCATTTTAATGGTCATATATTTTTTGTTTATCATCCGATTTTGATTTGAAAGTTTTTCAAAACTCTCAATAAAAGAGATTGTTTGGCTGTGTCGCTATATTCCCTTTAATGTCTTTAAAGTAAGTGTTACGCGCGGAAATTCAACGAAATTAAAGCAACCAAGAGCCAGGTTCAACACAAGACAGCATAGAGTAATAACCTAGGCCCGTCACGTGCCGTAGAGCTATCGTTCGTGCCTTCCTCAACACTACAGTCAGTCGGAGATGTCAACTGTAACAATAAACTAAACAATAACAGGTGCTGACAACACTACCCACTATTCTACAGGCTCTAAGTTAAACAATACTATGAACTTATGGCACTATCCTACTATTCTACAGCCTCTAAGGTAATTCTACATGATCTAAGATAAACAATAACAGGACTTGTGGCACTATTCCACTATTCTATAGATTCTAAGATAAACAATAACAGGACATGGTGGCACTATCCCACTATTCTACAGACTCTAAGATAAATGATAACGGGGCCTGATGACACTATTCCACTATTCTACAGACTCTAAGATAAACAATAACAGGACTGCTTGGCATTATCCCACTATTCTACTGGCTCTAAGATAAACAATGGCCTGACTTAATGGCACTATTATACAGGCACTAAGATAATCAATAGCAATACATAATGACACTATCCCACTAGTCTACAGTTTCTAAAATAAACAATAACAGTACCTGATGCACTATCCCATTATTCTACAGGCTCAAATATAAACAATAACAGGACCTGTTTGTACTACCCCACTATTCTACAGGCTCTACGATGAGCAATAACATATGACAAGCAAACTTGGGATCACTGGGGTCATGTTCAAGGTCATTGTTTCTAAAAATAGAAAAATGGTTTCCGTTCAATAATTTCATTTAGGAATGGGATATTGACATGAAACTTTATAGATAGGTAGCTTATATGGAAAGGAAGCTTGGGATTGCATTTGGTGTCACTGGATTTAAGGTCAAGGTCACTGGCAATAAAAATAGAAAAACAACAACAAGATTAAAGTATTTATTGGTCTCAGAGGTACCAGCCAAACGTTTGATCGTTTTTGGCACACTGGACGACTACTCCTTAAATTGTTTGAGACAGAACTATATGACTATACAATTATGGACTTTTCAGCTGTTATACATGATGTGATATGCACCAAAAAAATCATTATTGACCGAGGCGATAGCCGAGGTCAATAATGATTTTTTGGTACATATCAACATCATGTATAACAGCTGAAAAGTCCATAACTGTTTTATTATATAACCCTCAATTTACAATTATATAAAACAGGTCAATATCAAAAAAACAATTATATAAAACAGGTCAATATCAAAAAAACAGGTCAATATCAAAAAAACAGGTCAATATCGCTAGATATTTTTTCTAAAAAATTACTTTTTAGCCAATGAAAACGCGTCTATTTATAGGTTATATAATAATACATATTATTTGCTTCTGATAATATTTAACAAATACTGTATGGTGCTGAGGTCCATATGGGGCAGTAGGACCTAGAATGTTATATGGACCGAAGCGAAGCTGAGGTCCATATAACGTTCTAGGTCTGACTGCCCAGTCCATAAACTTCATATGAACCGAAGCACCATACATTATTTGTTATATTATACCGAATCTGACCAACAAATTAAATCAATACGTTTTTTGATTTATTTTGACGTCGTTGTTTTCCATACGTCCGTTAATATAGCTATCTGTCCGGACCCGGTCAATATGCAAGTTTACGGATCGGATGACGTCACATTACACAAAGAGTGGAATATGCAAATGAGGTATAATATGTTGTACTGTTATAAAACATATGCGAAGTCGTGTAAGAAACAAAGGTTGCATTTCGGACTGGATTTATGTAAAACAAGGCACCAGACAAGGTGGGAAACGTCCTACAAGTACGTACCTTCTCTTCATGGATGGGCTAAAACAGTGGAAGTGTTTGCCTTTTTGTATAACATGATCCCCATACTGTTGCTGAAGATATGGTCCTTATATCATTATCTACGAAATAGTTATAAATGAGATATTTGATACAAATGCAAAAAATAGGTATGCCCTGCTGAGAAAAGTAAGAGTCGTGTGGCATTAAGAAAATACAATTCTGTTCTTTGTTGACACCGTGAACTAACTGCATTCTTTTGGCACCTGTAATGTATTCTACTTCACTTTCAAAACGTTCATGTTGATAGATGAAATCGTCATACAGCCATGCAAATGGTTTAAAGTTATCACAAACAAGTCAATAAAGTCATTTCAGTCAGAAAAACAGACTCTAAATACTAACAAAATGCCTTTTATCACCAAAACGTTAGGGATAGCATTCTCTTTTTTTATGAGATAATATTTTCGTCAGGTATGGAACTACCGCTTATAGACACATTGTTGGTATCCCTATGAGTACGGACTAATTAGTAATATATATGACAAGAGAGATGATGTACATTTTGATATTGTTAATTATCACTACTTAGATGGCGATGTTTCCCTAGCTACTTCTTATGCGGTCTATGTTTCTCAACTTATTCGTTTTTCTAGAGCTTGTTGTCGTGTTGAGGACTTTAATATTCGTAAGAGTTGTATAACTAAGAAGCTACTCCAGCAGGGCTACAGTTACGGTGATTTTCGAAAAACCTTTGCAAAATGTTGTTATCGTAACCATGATCTACTTTTAAAATATAAAAGTAAATTAAGAACTCTTCCGCAACAAGGCCTAACACAACCTGACTTCTATGGTGACGTGATTTACAAACTTCGTAAGATCCTTGGTCATATCACTTTCATACAATATTTATTAACCTTGTTATAAAGTTTATCAAGAAAGTTAATGACCCTATCATTTTGCAATGCGCTGTATGTTGAGTGGTTAACCCATTTACAGTTCGCCACTATGCTTTCCTCTTTGATTAGGTCTCACTACACACTTAGCTCCCTTGCATGTGACTGTAGGGTGATTCTTACACCATAAAAAGTAGGGATGTGTTCTTCGGTTTGAGATATTTTAATAATTTCCCATGGATATTTTCTTTTCTTGTTGCAGGTGAGAAAACAATAGTGTGAGATTGGATGAACAGCGATTAGACGACACTGACAGCAAAATGTGACACATTTGTGGGTGCTCAAAATGCGTATGAATTTAGGTGCAAACTGTTTAGTGAAAGCCGAAAAGAGTACATTGCCTGACACCACTGGCATTAAAAAAAAAGTGGGCTATGCACCAGATTTTGTGGATCTTTATGAGCAGCAGTAACTGTATTTCCCCCAAAAAATACTTTTAGACTGTAAATGCTTGATTCAGAATGGTAAATTGGACTCTACTGCCTATGACCAACACAGTAAAATTGAAGTGTGGTGTGATACCTTTAATGACGTCTACCTAAATCCCTCTAAGGACGGTAGCGTTTGATGTTTGTCCGACCTCGTGTCTTGTCGTACCCTCTTTGTTCTCTTGTTACTCTGGTTTCTGCCAGGTCATTGAGTACTTGCTTTGTGGCTTGTAGGCTGTTTAATATCCACACATACATGATCATGTGTGTGTTATATTGATTATTAATGCTGCCTTGTTTGTTAGGAAATATAACTTGGCTTGGATGTCTTTATTTACACTGTCAAGTTTTACTGAGATGACAATAGAATACGAGTGAGGTTTGGTGCACCCTAGAACTTGGTTTAAACCCTGACGACCTTTTTTGCCACTGACCGTTTCAAGGCGGTAGCCCTATTGTCGACCATTTTATGTGTGTGTGATGTCATGTCTTACCTTTTATTCATCTTTGTAGTTGTTGTTTGTTTCTGTGAGTGCTTATGGTTGACTGCTATATTGCTTTTATATCTATTTTGATTTACAAAATTGGGAACTTCTTTCGTTCTTTCTACTAAACCAGGCATGAATAACAACGAGATTTTTAAAATAATTATGTGAATACATAACAGATTATTATTATTATTATTATTACATTATTGTTATTACTTAATATTACTTTATGCTGATTATATCGCATCACAAGTCTATTTAAACCTCTAGTAGAATAAAAAAGGAAACTTAACAACTCTCATAGGTTGTTGACATTTATTTGATATATGCATGCAGATTTAACGTCCAAGTGGTAGATTAATAAACTGAAGTGCAATGTTAAGGCTTGATAAACACCGCAGTGTGCCTCTTTAAGAATCACATTTAATTGTTACGCAAATATGACTGTTTTGTTGAAAGACAATGTGGAATTTCGACCAAACTTGTTAAAGTTCTCCGGCCATGTTTTGTTTCATGAACATGTTTATGTTTATTTAAATCGAAAACAATACACAACAATAGATATTTACAATTCTCACATTGCAATATATGTTTTCCCCCCGAGACTATCAAGACATGTTCACATGATGTTTAAGGGTTAAATTTGTTAATTGATACCACTACAAAAAGGGTGGCCATTCATCTTTAAGCAATTGCATTCCAAAAAAAAGCAGCGTCAAATATATTGGTAAGTTACACATGTTCATGTTCAAACTAGACACAACTATAATTGACTGACTGTCGTTCTACCACCATCCGACGTCATATTATCGCTGCCTTTTCCTTCTCTCTCACTAGAGTATAGATATTTAAATCCAAGCTTTTCTGAAATTTCATTCACAAGACGTTTCCACTCCTTTTTAAACAGCGACCCACTAACGAAGTACAAGATGAAATTGAAGGCAAAGTTGCTCCACACCAGACAATGCACGATAACAGAGGCGAGTTTCAGTTTGACATAGGTCTCATCATTGACGTCGTCATTGATTTTTTTTTAACAATCCTGTAAACATTGTAGGGGGATGTAGTCAGAACGAAAAACGCGCACAAAATAAACAACACCTTAATCGCAGAGCACTCCTTCGGGGAAAGAACGGCTTCTTTGTGCGCTGATTTTCTCCGTGATTGAATTATTAGCGTAATGGCTATAAGAGCATTCCCTGTAATGATTACTGCCATCGGTATTATGTTTGAGATAAGACCTGCCATCATCATCCAAGGACCTTTGTAAAATGTTGAATATTCGCTTGAGGAATGTACACATTGTTTAGTGTGTTCAGTATCAACCTCATGACTTGCGTTTGAGTTGATGGCCAGATCTTGAATACCAAATCCGAATATTAAGGGTGCCCTCTGGTGAATATCAGAACAGTAAGAATTTTTAATTTCCCTGTTTTTTATGAAGACTAACATATTACTAGTAAGTTTCTGGAAAAATAATGATGGGTCGGTGATATAACTTTTTCGCAAAATTAATCTTTAGTAATACACTCTCACAGTGTGGTTTTAAATTCTGAATCAGCTGAAAATTGTGTATGGCAACTTATATGTGTGTAGTGTGGTTTGCAGAAAGGTATCGATTTTCCGTCTTTTTTAATGTAATAGTTCATACTTTAGGACGAAAAATTAAGAGTTGTGGTATTTTTATCACCATCTGAACAATTATTACATCCCTTGTCATTACCCCACCCAGTTTACTATAAATTGCATTTTTAAATTTGTGATCAATCAATTTTTCATGATAAAGGAACAGTTAACTTTTTGAGATATTTTGTCTACAATATATATAAGACCTGAGTTTTAGAATGAAAAAATAAAAATTGGGGGTCGGTGTGCATATAAGAAAGATATTCAATAAAAACTGAGAAAAAAATGTGCTTTTTTAGATTTCGACGAGCTCTGACATATAATGGCATAGGTCTGGAACAAATAATAGGAACAATACTTTGTATTGCTGTCTCTGTATATCCTAACACATGTCTTTGTAATAAAGTTTAAATTAAGTGAATATCTTAAACGGTTTTTGAGAAATACCATCTTTTGTACCCCTACCCCCCATTTTGGCTTATGTTAAAAATTGTCAATTTTGGGCACAAAATGTGAGGTAAAAAAAAAAATCTAAAAAATTTTCATTTTTTTTGCACTAAAATATCCCTATTGGGCATGAGTTTGTTACTGTATAATTATTTTTTCCAGTTTTATTATAATTTTTGGAATATAACAAATGAAAATTTCCGGAAGTGCAAAAATCCAAAACCTCAGCAGTGGTCACCCTTAAATGGCCTGTAGAAATGGCAATTATAACGAGAGTTACCACAGTAATTTTCAAAGCATTTTTAGGCACACACATCACTTTCGCTTGCATAGGTCTCTTGACACGATATGTCCGCTCGATGGTCATGATTACTAAAATCCATATAGAAAAACCGGCAGCCGTCATACTTAACCATTGCATGACGGTACAGTGAAACCACGACCAGTTCCTAACATCTACGTCAAACAATCGCAAGAGAGTCATCCGAAAAAGTGCAGTCCAAAGAACTGTTGTGTCAGACACAACCAAAAACAGTAGATACACAGTTACGTCCTCATTTGTCGCCGTACAAGAACCGCCAAACTCATGACATTGCCGAACGTTCCAATCATAAGCAACATAAGGGGTATAGTCCGCAATAGCCACATGGCAACTTCACATTCAATAAAGCCATGTTTTGTGCATACGGTTAGTAGCGATCTTTCGAACGTGACGATTGTATCGTTTGACATTACACTGGTTTAGTAATTCTGTTTATGATGTAAACGTCTACATAAACTTCCTAGCGCTCAATATTTTGTCACGTTTGACAATGATACAATAAATGTCGGTTTCCTATACCAGTTTCAGTCGATCACTGATCATTGTTATACTAAGAAGTACGTTTATCCTGCTCGTGTATGTAAACAACATATGCAGAAATGAGATATAGGGTCCTATAGAAACCAAAGCGTCCGAACGCAATATATACAGGATACGTAACGTGCGTCCTAAAATTAGTCAAAAACAAGAGGATCAAAAGAGCTTGTGGACGCTTTACTTGTACATGGACAATATCCAATATCCATATGTAAACGTGTGTATAAAATCACTGGTAATGAAGCCCATCTCGGACTATGCACATGCTAACAAACAAATAATCTGACAGGGCTTTACCCGATCAACATTTTTTTTTCTCAGTTTCATAAAAATAATAATAGCAGCTTTAGAGAAGTTCTGTTTGTGTCTATTTAACGACCATCTTGAACACTTTACTGACAAACACGAAAAATACAAACTTGATCAATCGATCATGACCTAAGAAACATCCACATACACCTTTAATATTAATTAATATATAATATAAAGCGTGTTTTGTTTAAATCTTCTAATTATCTAGAAGAAAACAGTATACTAACTACCATTTATTTTGAGGCAAAATAACTTAACATATTTGAACGCAACTAAAGATGGATCAATAAATATGTAGTCCATATTGTCGCACGTGTAAATTAAAATTGCCTGGTGTAATACTGTAGGTTATCAATAGGAGCTTTTGATCTTACCTGGAACATCGGCATCCTTTCTAAATTATATGACCTCGGAATAAGAGGAAAATTGCTTTTATTTTATCAAGGCTTTCCTTCAGGATAGGAAGATTGTAATCAAAGTTGGCGAATCGTTTTCAGATGAGGAAACGCTCGAGAGAGAAACGCCCCAATGTTCAATTATCTCACCCCGCCCCGCCCCCCCCCCCCCCACCCCCTCTCTCTGTTTGATGTGTTAATTAATGATCTCCCTGATATTTTAAAAGACTCTGACATGGAAATTAGCCAGTTTGTCAGCAGTACATGGATTACTGGGAAAAACTTAAACTACCTTAAGAAAAAAGCACAAAAAGGGTTAAATTTAAGTTGGGAATGGGCAAATAAATGGGGATTTAAGTCATCGCCAAACAAAACTGTTGGCATTATATTTGGTAATTCCTCTTGTGATACCGTAGATCTCTATCTAGGGGATACCAAAATTGTATTTTGTAAAACTGTTACCTTTTTAGGCCTCATTTGGGATCGTCGTTTACATTTCTCTGCACATATTTATAATCTTATAGCCAAATGTTAAAAAATCTTAATTTATAACGTATGCTGCAAGGAACAGATTTTGGTTCCGATAGAAAAACACTAATTGTCTTATATAAAACCCTCATTAGATCTAAAATTGATTATTGATCCCATGTGTATTCATGACCTGCTCCGTCTCTACTTCATAAAATGGATATTATTCAAAATAAGGCATTGAGGATAGCACTAAGGGCGCTAAATAGCACGCCTCAACATTTAGTAGAACATGAGGCGGGAGTATTACCACTCCATTTACATAGAGAGGAGCAGTTACTGCGGTTCTGGGCCAGGACCCAAACAAAAGATCACAAAATCCTGTAAATGATATTATTATAAATACATAACTATAAAAATAAATTTCGTAATAAGCCTAAACCTTTAGGTACAGAAACACTAAACTGACAGAGGGATATAAATTAAATAAGATCACCATAGCAGATTTAAATACTAGAGACATGCCACCATGGACTCTAGCTTTACCAAAAGTTGATACTTCTCTTTCAAATATTATTAACAAACAGGACAATCAATCCATTATAAAACAAGCTTTTATGGAACATATTGATAACAAGTATAACTATCATGTAAACATTTTTACGGATGGGTCTAAGGACCCTGGCACAGGACGCGGGGCATCTGCCTTTGTAATCCCGTCTCAAAACATTAGCAAAATTATTCGAATCTCTGATGGTCTATCCATTTTTACTGCCAAGCTGATTGCAATAATTAAGTCCATTAAATGGATTTTCAAAAATAAACCTATTACATCACTTATTTTCTCCGATTCCCTTTCCAGCTTTACCGCCATTAAAGATAGAAAAAGCAAATCATCTAGACCGGACCTAATTTCGGACATATTAGCATTATTTAACGACTGTGACATACTTGGTTTATCCATTAATTTAGAATGGTGCCCAGCCCATGTAAATATTTCCGGCAATAAAAAGGCCGACCTAATTTGTAAAGCTGGATTGGACCATCCTTTTATTGATAAACATGTAACATTTGGACCCTCAGAAGTTTATTCCTGTATCCGTAAAACAATCAATGTTAAACTAAATCATTACCTAACTTATCAGACAAATAAATTCAACACTTTTACTAGACTTAGCCATAAAATCCTTACCAAAACTATAACCAGACTTAGAATGGGATATAACTTATTACCTGCGAGTCTAGGAGGTCACATCATTAAGGATCTTTCCAAAACTGTCCTTCCTGCTTGGTCCCATATACCACTGAACACTTTCTTCTTGCATGCAGTCAGCTCGACACAAAACGGGACGAATTAAAATCTAAATTCCAGCAAATTTGAATCCCTTTAAACCTTAAGAATTTACTCGATCCCGAAAAAAGACACAAACTATTGATTTTTAGCGCTCTTGGTGACTATATTAAAGCCACCCACTTCGAAAAGAAAATCTAAATCTTTGATTATCTCAGTTCCCCCATCTTTTAACAATATCCTACAGCATAACCACCATTGTTTAAAAGTAATAAACTACTTATGACATTACTGAACATATCCCATATTTACCATATCTCCCAATTTCCATATAATATTTAGTGAGTAAATCGGTCTTAATACTTTTGAGGGAGACATGCGATGCGCTTGTAATTGGTGTCCCTCAATTGCTATAAAATACCTTCCTCAATAGGTGATATACACTGAACAAAATTGCTAAGTATCAACTTTTGTATCTGAACTAATTTTCTTATTTTAAATATATTTTAGAATAGATATATGATAAGTATTTTGTTTTGACCCATAGTTTGTAAAACATTTGTTTTTTGTTTAAATTGTTACACCTTTTGAGAGTTACCCTCCCTTTATATTAAAACATGAAATGTGCTGATAAAACAAATAACATGAGTCAAAGATCGCTTAAAGATATAAAAATTCTTAAAATTGGTATGAAATAATAGAAAAAAACATAAAAATTTGACCCATTTTTCGCAGATTCTCCGTCTATAAAAAAATGAAACTATAATCTTAAATTACCTCCCTTTAAATTGAATATTGTTTGAAATTCAAGTAACTGTAATTCAGCGTTATCATTAAATATTTCGAAAATTTCTTTTGCAAACGCATTTCTAGTGGTAATGCTAGTAAAACATAATGTCAAAATGATTTTAACTGGCATCAAAAGCTTCACTAGTTCGAAGTACTTAATAAAATCCTATATATACCCAGTTGTATAAGTGTTAAAACTTATTTCTAAGAATACACATTGACTTATTTTTTAAAAAATATATTCATGCAATCAGAGTAGACGATTTACACTCATTATTTTGCAGTTCAACCGTATCTCTAATCAAGCTCAAAATACACAAAACAATGAGAATATTATTGATATATTCTTAGGTTGGTACTTAGCAATTTGGTTTAGTGTACCTCCTTCATGTAAATATAAGGTAATAAGATCACTCCACATATATAACTGTGGAAAACAATTCAATAATTGAAATAGGTATAACATGGGACTGATCCGGTGGACGCGTTGGGGCGATTTTTCAGTCTGATGACAACGCAGGCACAACGGTCCAGGATCAGTCACATACTCTCATATATGTAATGTAATACAACTGCACTGCTTGACGGCCCAGTGGATCAGCTTGTAAGTTTTGTCTGCTGGGCTCGAAAACGCTGACATTATTGAGTATATTCCATATCTACCACATCACCCAAGTTCCATATAATACCCAATATTTAGTGAGTAAATCTGTCTGAATTGTTTGTCATTTAGTTAGACGGTCGTTGAACTAGCTTTATATCTGGTAATCAATACGGAGTTTTCTAAATTATATTGATTGGGTTACCTGTTCTTGGCTGGCCTAGACGGTCGTAGTACTGGCTTTCTAGTACAAACCAACGACATATCTTTTTTCTGCATGTATACGCGTATAGTCAACGTCATCATTTTGCTTTCTCTTGTTTAATACACCCATCTTTTAATCATATCCTGCAGCATAATCCACATTGTATAAAATATATAAACTACCCGTGACAATATCGTATCCCATATTTACTATACACCTCCTCAATAGGAGATATACCTCCTTCATGTACCTATAAGGTAATAAGATATATCTTGTCTTTTCATTTAACTATTTTGGAAGGAAATAACCAACCTATGCTTTCAATATATCTAAAGCCTGCTCTAACCATTTTTATATATTTATTAGTATACGGGATAAAGAGTGAGTGGAGTCACATATGTTTACAGTACACTTAAACATAGAATACCCCATTGCGCACATTAATATCTCCGACAAAAACTTAGTTGTATATACACGTTTTAATACTTATTTCCACTTGTTTTATCATTTAGTTTTATCTATATGCAGTCATTCGTTATTAGAGCAGGCTTCTGTTCCACTAATATCTATGTATATCTTTGATCATTGCCCTCCCCAGTGTGGCCTCCACGTGGCTCTGTGTGGACGGACAACCTTCCTCAGACGAAGGTCTCTAGACGGTATTAAGATAATTCGGATGCTGAGAACGGGTGCCTGACAAACTGAACTGCGTATTTTTATCATTTTTTATAACCTTTTATATGCAATATATTTTAAACATTTCAGTAAATTAAACAAGGGAGCAATGATCAGACAAAATATGGATAATGTATATACATATATAAATAAATAAATGGAACATTTTTAACTTACTACAGACTGTTTATATAGTTCACACACCATTGGCCCATGCCCCGAGCTGGTACCCTTTTTCAATGGCCTGGCTATTTAATGTAAATTATTTAAAAAACAAAAACAAAAAAAACTTTGGTGAACCCCATAATCTACATTGGGCATATATTAAAGTGTCTGCTTTGTTCTTGTCATTTCTTGAAAGATGATAACGTTAAAATAATCTCGGACTCCTTAGAATAATTATAAGTAATGAATAAATAAAATGATCTACCTAGAAACGCTCGCCAAAAGGCCTTGTGCCATAGGGCGAGCACAAATAAAAACTTATAGTAGTAGTAGGAGGAAATCATTTACTGTATAGACATCGACCAGTGCACATCGTACCTATTACACAGGTAACAGTAATTTTTACAGAAAAAAAAGTTAGCCTGTTTCGGGGCTTAAACACACGACCTTCTGAGTGCAAGTCCGCTGCTCTATCAACTGAACTATAACGCTTCTTGAGAAAATAGTATACTAACTACCATTTATTATGAGGCAAAATAACTTAACATATCTGAACGCAAGTCAAGATAGATCAATAAATATGTAGTCCATCTTGTCGCACGTGTAAATTAACATTGCCTGGTGTAATAGGCCTACTGTATGTTATCAATATGAAACTAATACTTCCCCTTAGACAACCATATCTCGACTTGTTATTTAGCGCTTGGTGAGTCTGTGTGTGTGTGCGCGCTTGTTATTACGTAATGCCTATTTAGTGTTAAAAATACCACAACATACCAATAAATAGCCGTGGTCTAATGGTTCAGCGTATATCCTTCAAAACTTAGAAGGGCAAGGCTTGGTTTAAATCCCGTTCCGGGCAACTTTTTCTTTTATCAAATATGTTCTGAAGCCGTATGTTTATCGATCTTACCTGTACGGAGGCTAGATAAAAATTTGAAATTTTACGCATTGATTTCTGCGTATATGCCGACTTTTGGAGTGTTCGTCGATTTGAAACTACTTCACACGTGACTCATTGATATTCATGAGTTATTACCAGTTAAAATAGGGACTGTGTAGCTTTAATATTATATTTATTACGTGGATCAACCGTTTTTACTATATTATTATAATAATTATCTATAAATCTTTTAATTTTTGTTAGATATGAGTCAAACCCAGTGCTGCAAAACAACATAAAACTGTTGCATCTATGTGCTGTTTCATTCGGTAATATCTTATAACATGCACGCGAAAGGTAATATGAGATGATAGAAAACCCAGACATGTGGAATCCATGTTAAGCACCGATCGATTTGCTAGCAAACAATAGGTCATGTGAGCTTAACACTTGGCACAGGTGAGCTTTCCACTTAAAATATAATAAATCGGAGAATTCCGATCGGAAATACCGATTTAATTCAAGTTGTTTCAATCATTTATGTTTACATTTGTATGCAGTTACATCATATAGGAACAATGGAAATCGAATGCTACATACGTGGGAGTACGTAATTAGTACTTAAGAAATGATTAGCTTACATACGTGGGAGTACATAATTAGCACTTAAGAAATGATTAGCTTTTTCCGGCGTTTATTCGGTTTTAAACGCCGTTAGTAAATAGCAAACTCCACGAAGTGTGTTGTCTTATATGTACGTTATTTTCCCATCGCTAGAGTACCAACAATAACGTGCCTTGGGGTAATAACACGTAGTGCAAGAAATACTTCTACCATAGTGTTTTTTCAGACAGTGGACATAGACTGTACACGTTGGTGCAAATTCTATTGTAGACACTCCATTTACGATGGAGCCACGTTTCCACATTTGCATATGCGGTGTCATGAACAAACCTTGAATGAGCATGATAAAAAAATGACAGCAACCTGTCTTAGTTGTATAGTTAATACATATAATAGTCATTGTTACACGTTTTTGTGTTTCTGTGATGTCTTACACTCCTTAAATGACGTGCACTAATTATTTCTATTTATTATAACGGAGTGACTTGTTCTATTAACGATCATTATAAACAAATTATGTTGCAGTAATGCTTTTAAGCATTATTTATTGTTTACTCGTAGTCTTTATATAATTAATTTGTTTGATGAAATTTTGTTTAAACTGTATGTATCGGCTAGTTTTGTTCTGTGAAGGCTAGCCGTTCTATTTGTCTGTTGCTATTACAATTAGTTTTTTTCCCCAAATTAAACATAAGCTGAACTTGCTATATTCATAACTTTCTGTTGATGATTCGGTTAATAGATAAATAATGACACGCATTGTGATTTACAAATAACTTTGAATTATAGTATTACTGTTCCGTTTTAAATCAATTTACGGATCAGCTGCGCGACAGTGAAAACTAATTCAGTTGTGGTGACAAGGCCCTTGAAACAATCGCTAATTATCATACGTATCGATAACACTTATATTTGTTATTAACTGCTTAAAGCTGTACAGTCCCTATTTAAACTGGTAATAACTCATGAATATGAATGAGTCACGCGCGCGAACACAAACTCATCAAGAGCTAAATAACAAGTCGAGATTTGGTTGATTTGAGGCGAAGTATTACTTTCATATTGATAACATACAGTATTACACCAGACAATGTTAATTTACACGTGCGACAATATGGACTACATATTTATTGATCCATCTTTAGTTGAGTTCAAATATGTTAAGTTAGTTTGCCTCATAATAAATGGTAGTTAGTATACTGTTTTCTCAAGTAGAGTTGTAGTTCAGTTCAGTGGATAGAGCACCGGACTTGAAATCAGAAGGTCGTGTGTTCGGGCCCCGAAAGAAGCTAACTTGTTTTTTCTGTAAAAATTACTGTTACCTGTGTATAGGTACGATGTGCACTGGTCGATGTTTATACAGTAAATGATTTCCTGCGCTATATTTGCTCGCTTAAATACCCGATTTCGACATGAGCTGGTGAACATGAAGTTACAAATAAAGACACGCCTACAAAGAAGAAATCGATTGATATAGGGACTCTGTAGCTTTAAGTGAATATGATGCAACATTTATCAGTGATTGTCATCTCTGCTAATGTATATGCTTCTGAATCCATATTGAGAGCTCGTTTATACAAACACATCCTGTTCTAGGCATCACTATACAGTTATCTCACTTGAAACCCACGGTAGGATAATTTTTGCGTCGTAAAAAAGTAGTGTGTTCTTTGGTTTTAACTACGTTTATTAATTGCCGAAGGTATCTTTATTATTGTTGCAGGTGAGATAAAAAGTCTGACATGGGTGTTCAGCCTTTAGACGAAACTGTCACTAAATTATGACAGTTTTATGGATATTTAAGAAGAGTAAGAATTCTGGTCCAAACTCTGGAGTGAAAGCACAAAATACAGAAATCCAATTGCTTTTCTTTGAATAAGGTTTCGACATGGAAGGAGGACAATTATAAGCCTCGGCTTGGGTCTATTTGGGTCGAGTCCGTCACAAATAAACCTTAAATAAATACATAAATATCATGTAATAAGTAAAATTTGACATGTGAGCACGAAGTTAGACAATTGTATAACTAATATAACTAATGCATCAAATGCGTTAATTCAGTTTTATTATAAATATTACATAGAATAATGCCTATGAAAATACAATGTTAAATAATCTAACGATGTCGAACTTGAACTTCTATATTTGTTTGTAACTCGTGTTTTTGGATATGCACATTTTAAGTATTGCAATACTATTGTTTACAGTTTCTCTCTGATTATATGACATACATGATACATTATCTTCTTATTTTATTATAATGGCATAAATACTCATGATGACCATGCGTGGGGATTAAAACAGATAAAAGATTGCCTGCCTTTCCCAGGTACTCAGTCCACCAGGAGAGACAACGTGAAGTAAAAAGTAATGGCCTACTGTGCATTTCAGGGTGCCTGTGCGTCAAATATGAATCGATGTTTTTTTTTTATTACTTACTATATGTTTTAATACCTGATATGGTTAGATAGAATGCAAACAGACGATCCTGGATATGTTAACAATCTTGCCATAGCCATCCGGTATTCTTCACAAAGCCTAAAATTCATTTTGACCCCATTGTAAAATTAAAACAACATGGCAGCCTTATTTTAGATATTGTCGTCTGCGCATGTCTGTTTCTTGGGTTCGGATGTACTAAGTAAAACGTGGATTATGCATGGAGATGTTGTTGTTCAATGTTCAGCACCTGCGGCAATCCTTTATTTTGGAATGAAAACCATTATATCTAGCAAATAAAGGGTAGGTAAATAGTATATTGCGTTTATATTTTGTTATTTACACCAATGTTGGTCAACTGATTTTTTAAGTCAGGGTCACCCTAGAAAAATGGAATGTTCCGCCGTCGCCATTTTGGTTTCCGGCTGTCAATAAAATTACATGCAAATATGGGGGTTCAAAATGAATTTTTGGCTTTGCGAAGCTAACGCGAATATTGAAAACAGATTCAGGAGCGTCCGTTTTCATTCTATTCATATCAGGTATGAAAACATATAGGAAGTAATAAAAAACAAATCTCGATTCATATTCGACGCATAGGTACGCTGAAATGCACAGTAGTGTATGTATGCTTCAATGTGCCCAATACTTAGTTAACAAGATAAGTGCGGTGCAGTTCAAACATAAAACACATTGTATATTGCTAACGGTAGTTTGTCCATTCAGAAATTACTGACTTAAATTCTTCGATTGAATCAGCCCCTACTGCATGTAGGGAGTTCCAGACGGGTATGGCTCTTAGGGCGAACAGGAGAACTTTTAGTAGTCCGCAGATGCACTAAGCCTATGATAGGCCTGATGATGGCAGTGCCAAGTTGATCTGATTAAGGGTATCATGTATTATGCTTCATCAATGGCTACTTGGCTGTGCACTATTTTGGAGAAGAGGAACAAAGATGTGTCCTCTCTCTTCCGTTTTAGAGAGTTCCGTCCCCGATTTGTCAGGAGGCTGGTCATATTACCTGGCGCCTCAGTAAAGTCGTCACAGACAAAACGTACATCTCGCTTCTATACCTCTTCTTGTTTGTTTATGGTGGAAAGGGTCTCAAGCTGGACAGGCATATTATAGGACTGGTTGAACCAGGGACGTGTATGCTTCTTCTTTAGTTGTGCGTCTCGCTGAGTGTATATTTCTTCTTAGAAGGCCAATGGTTTGATTGGCTTTGTTGGTCACTTTATTGACGTGTGGAGACCAAAACATGTCTAAGCTGATGTCTACACCCATGTAGGTTGCTGAGCTAACATGTCCAAATGCTTGACCATGGATCTAGTACGCATGTTTTCTTGACATGTTGGAGCGGGTTACCATACGACTATATGGAATTTATCGATAATGAAATATATTTTACATTACCCAATTCATCTGTGTTGGAATATCGTAGAAGGAAAGCTTAAGTAGGAGTTGATGTATTATGTGCATTATAAAAAAGTATGAATGGAGAAATTTGGAAATCGTTATAAAATCCTGCTTATAAAAGCTTTCCTATCGCTTAATGGAACTAAGGCGGGACCACGTTATGTATGTAAGAAAATGTACTGGATAAATAAATGCAAACGCTAATTTCAAAGCTTGCTAAACATATTATGATTGCCGTGTGTCCCTTTATATATGAACACAAGACATATATTTGTTAATGGGAGTTTTCACAATTTTTTTTTTTTTTTTTTCGAAAAGTACTTATTACGTATTCATATAAAAAATGAAATTCATCCTGAGGCGAACTACTTCCAGACCAAACATTTTCATAAACAATAATAAAACACAAATACGCGGCCTAATTTGATGTATATGCATATTCTGTATGAAACTGAAGCATACTATGAGCGTTTTCTATTTTGATTGACACCAATCACTTTTCCATTCCAGGCCATCTAAACGTATATAGATCAAGTATGTTAAACATATTAAAACCATTTCAATAACTATCGTTTCATTTCAAGTACAAACACTACTTTGTTAATGAGGTACACCGTTAACGTTCATTTTTTACTTTGTTATTTTATAAGGCCCGCATCTTTGGCCATGCTGTAAAACACAGAGCTAGTATCCTCGAGTAACGTCTTGGGTTTGTCAAATTCTTTAACTTCACCATTGGCAAGCACCAATATTCTGAAAGAGAAATCACACGTCAACAGCTGTTTAAAAGTTAGATCAATATGAGCCCATAAAACCATACATTACAGCTGTTTTACGAGATGCGTGTTTACAGATATGAAATGGGGCATTATATTTTCAAAGACGATGTACTGGATTTATTTAAAAGTATAGAATGTGGTATACATATTATACTCAAACATTGTATTTGAACATCATTAAAGCGGTGGCAATATCTACTGTATGTATCACGTCTACCATTAGTAAACCCACAGCGGCCTTTTTTGCCACTAGCCCCATTGTCAACCCTTTTGTGTCTGTGATGTCTTATTTGGCCTTTTATGCATCTTTAAAGTTGTTCTTTGTTTCGGTGTTTGTTTGTGGTTGACTGTCGTCCTTGAATGCTACTTTTCCTTTTCGATTTTTATATCTATATTTAAAGTTTATTTCCACACCCAGTAGGAAGCCTCCGTTATATAACTTCCATTGTGGTGAAACCAACAAAGTAACCTACAACATGTCTTAAAAACTCACCTGTCGTAATCGATGATGGTATTAAGTCTATGGGCAATGGTCAGCACGGTGCATTCTTTAAACTCAGCCTTGATCGTGTTTTGTATGAGCTCGTCCGTCTTCATGTCCACAGCTGCAGTGGCTTCATCTAGTACGAGTACACTACTCTTCCGCAACAAACTTCGCGCTAGGCAAATCAGCTGCCGTTGTCCGACGCTAATTAATAGAGAACGATATTAACATTGTTATTATGGATCCAGTGATACAAAAAATAAATTATGATAATAAAAGTAACATATTTTGGAAGAGGATTTGGGACAAAAATAAATCAAAAGCAGGAGGCAAAACAGAGCCTGATCCAAGAGGGCTGACCTCTTGGTTTTGCAAAAAAAAAGAGAAATAAATGATTCCATTTTCTCAAAAACGAATTGGCTACTGAGTATGCCCATTGTCGAAATCACTATGCGTCTTTATATGGGCTTAATAGTCTCCCTAAATGCGTTGCATGTCAAATAACATTAACTAAATTTGTCAAATTCATTAGTTTACATAATCAGAAGAATCGGTTATGCATCAGGCGATGATATTGCTCACGGTGAAAATCGACCAAACTTGTCAAATTCAGTATTTTACATAATCAGAATACTAGGCAATGTATTATTCGATGATATTGCTCACGGTGAAATCGTCCAAACTCTTACTGAAGCAACATTTAAATCAAGTTTTGATACATCTGAATGAATTGCTTCAACAACTACAAATAACATTTTCAAGTATTGAAAAATGCAATTACCATGTAATGTATAGATCATGGGAGGATCCAGGATTTCAGATTATGGGGGGCGTAAGAATTTGGTCAATTTTCGGGTCCGTTTCTAGCCTCATAAAACAGTTGCGGTAGTGAATTGATAGGGTAAAAAAGTCGGTTTTCAAATAAAAGGATTTAACAATGTGTTAATTAAACCACTCATTAGCCATTATGCGTCGAGCGAGCGAGAAAAACTTTTATACTGAGGGCGTGCATCGAAATTGTTTGATATTTTATCTACAGTAACATGGACATACATGTATGGTGGGGGTGGGGGTGGGGGGGGGATAGTGCTTGGCTGGGGGGGGGGGGGAATAGTGCTTGGCAGTCACAGTCTAAATCAATGAATTCTAAGGGGGGGAATAGTGCTTGGCAGTCACAGTCTAAATCAATGAATTCTAAATCAATGTTATTGATTTAATCGCAAGAGTTTAGCATGTGTGATACTCACCTTAGGTTTATGCCTCCTTCGCCACATTCGTAGTTGAGTTTATCTGGAAGTGACTCAATAAACGACTTGAGATGTGCATGTTCCAGTGCCCTGTATATAGCCTCGTCGGTGTGCTTGTCTAACGGGTCAATATTGGTACGCAGGGTACCGGAGAATAGGACGGGATCCTGTGAATGTGGAAGTTTTATAATGATGATAGATACGATCTCTTCGTATAAAACGCCTCTAGAGTGAAACAAACACCACCCTTGCCCTACTGTCACCCAAAGAAAATGTGACAGTGTAAATAGGTATTCCTCTCACAAACAAGGTAGCAATAATATCGATATAGGTATCACAGAAATGAATATATTAAAACCAAAACATTGAAAGTCATCAATAATGTAATACATATAATTGACTTGTCAGCAGCTACAGCAATAACAAATGTTTACAAAGAAAGATTATGTATGATTTGATATACCAATAAAGTATCATTTAATCCAGATATTATGGCCATTTCATCAAGATAGTATTTTCATTTTGCTCGTATTTACCTGGGGTAAAATTGTGAGATTTGAGCGAAGATCAAATAATCCCAGACTGCTTATGTCATGTTCGTCTATGAGTATACTTCCGGAAGCTGGTTCAATCAACCGAAACAAAGCCAAGGTCAACGAACTCTTTCCGGCACCTGTCCTTCCTACAATACCGACCTATAAAGAAGCATATACTATATTATTAACTATAATTAGTTGTATGTGTCTTAATTGTGAGCCAGACAATAACATAAATACGCCGTTCATTTATTAAAATCACAAATTTTGTTTCTATACACATAACAAATATAAACTAGTTACTGCATAACGCATCGAATTTGAAACATCCATCATAGTAAAGGTATCATCCCAATATGACATTTCAGTAGATTAGAAGCTATCCCGCAATCAACAGCTACATTTTACAACATATGTACACCGTTTCTAAACCTACTTGCATATTTTGAGAATCCAAACTCTATAGGCACATTATAAACGGCTTTACACGGGTTAGTTTCTTTAAGTATAGGCAAGTGTTGCCTGATATTCTTCTAAGTTCTTGCACTAAACACGTACATTTGTATACATGTGATTTTTAACTTTAGTTGATTAGATGCACCACGTTTACCTTTTCGCCGGGTTTGACTGACACGCTGATGCCTTTAAGAACCAGATCTAGACCATCTCTGTATCTTACAGAGTAGTTGGAGATGTCTACCTTACCACTGCTGGGCCAGCTTTCTGCCAGCTTGACAGCCGTGTGAAGCGGTGCCTATAATGGAATAGTAAATGTAAGTATAAGGGCAACATTTCCCCAAGACACGATAGACATCATTGAACATAAAAATAATACCTAAGTAATAACAATCGCATGTCGATAGTTCATCACATTCACAAATAGCTCTGTGATATATAATTAACGCCATTAATAACGCAAATTTGATAGGAAACATGGATTTTGCATAATTCCGATTTTACTTCTTTCAATACATGAATTTGATCGGTCACAAGATTTATAGGGAATGTGGATAATTTCTGAAATGTACATAACTTGTGTAATTAAAAATAAACACAATAAAATAAACACAAAATAAAAAAACTTGCACTTTTAATGGCGTTAAGTATATGTTTTTATTATACCCCACTGTAAACACTCCATGTCAAATCCCCATACCCAGCCGGGTTGATGTTTCACGCTATCACCCTCAACGCGTCATAGCGGGTGAAAGCGCAAAATATCAGCCCACTAGCTTTTTGAAAATCTCAGTTCTAAAAATATATTTTTTCAACAACAACAACAATTTTTTCTTCATTATCGGGCATATTGTTCGGCATAATAAAATAAATATCACATCGTCTTAAGAGTGGCAGTGGATATTATCAACCCGAGAATGTGATGTCGACCGATGATGTGATATTTACATAATATCATATAACGTATATGAAACATTTCCAACGAGTGTAAATAGACAAGATTCCGATAACTTTTGGTTATAACAACGAACCCAGATCGAAAGTTCATGTATAGTTCGCACTTTTAGTGAGTATTAGACAAACACTTCCTAAGAAAATGTAAAGCTATATACTGGGTTTAAAGAACTTAAAGTTCTCCGGCCATGTTTTGTTTCATGAACATGTTTATGTTTACTTAAATCGAAATCAATACTCAACAATATAAATTTAAAATTCTCACATTGCAATATCTTTGAAAAGCGAGAATAAGATTTTATTTGATGACGTAGAAAACTTTGAATAGATAAATTAATCCACAGGTAACTGTATTTACTAATTGATAATACTACAAAAAGGGTGGCCATTCATGATCTTTAAAGCTTCTCCAAATTAACTCAACCGAGCTGGCTGTCTTAACGTGTGCTATTGCACTGGCTGTCTTAACGTGTGCTATAGAGAGATTCTTTCGATTTGATATACTTTTATGTGCACTGCCTTGTCAATTTGGGCTCCAAGGACATACATACAGCGAAGCTGTGAACACACAATCCATTTAAGCCTATCAGTAGGCCGTATTGACTAGTTGGCCATCCTAAGTCCTAAGTCTGCAGCGTTTCGGCATATTCGTTGGCTATTTATATTCATGTATAGTGCGTAAGCTGTAAACATTGTACCGAATGTTTATACCGAATCGTCTTTAAGTTATTTGACTATTTAATCTGCACATTTGCTTTAGTTTATATACAATGCGGAAATACGGTGTCATTGTGTTTGGGTGCAGTGGTTTGTATAGGACCATTTTTCTCATTTCAATGATTCTGTCAACTTGTTTGTGATAATTGACAATGTTTAAGCAATATTTGCCATGATACACATACTTCAGTCTTTCGTGATGAGTATTCGCTGATCCTTTCCATCGACGCCATTGTATGCTCTACTTCACCAGAAAGTCGTATAAAACCTTCTAGACTATCGTTCATCTGAAATATAAGTATTGTCATATTATTTGTTTGCACATTGATTTACGCCATCTACAGTTATATACTGAAGCGAAAAAGAAACGCAACTCAGGAATTTCCGCTATATATTGTATATACTGCACCATTAATTCCACATAATATTCCAAAGAAATACCAAGATGTTTTGTAAAAATAAAATGTTGCAGTTAGTAAGAGGAAGGACACATCTATGATGTTTTAGACGTTTTAATCACAGAACACTTTGTAACAAGAAATTCATAAATGTTGGAGTTCCTCTTTGGAAAATTTAGCCATTTCAATTATGTATTTAACGTAAAGAATTTGCAAACTGTTGCATCCTAAGTTTGCTCACATGCTTGAGCCAAACGTGCGCTCTGTCAATCATGAAACTTTGAAGGAATACTATTTGATGTGACGTAGCCATGTACCATTCGATTAACAGCAGCATATAGTACATACAACATATATCGCAAATTCCCGAGTTGCGCTATTTTTTCGTTTCAGTATAATTATTATACGAAGACCAAGTACAGTAGTACACAGATACCCGAGAAGTATGAAGCGCCGTAATACAATTCAGTGATATGATTCAAATTTAAATGAGTGATATCACCTATCGAATCAGTGATATCACTCAGTCGAATAAGTGATATCACTGATTCAAAACGAAAGGGTGATCTATTTGAATGACTGATATCACTCATTCGAATCTATAGGTGATATTACTGATTTAAAAACGATTTCACCTACTGAATCTGTGATATCACCCTATACGTTTTGAATAAGTGATATCACTGATTAGAATGCGTGATATTACTGATTGGAATTGATGATAACACCCGTTCAATTTGAATGCGTGATATCCCTAAACAGTATCAGTGATACCAAATGGTATTAAAACGTAATAAATAGGCGCCGTATTGCTTTTTAATATAGTTCAGTGATATCACATATTTGAATGAGTGATATCACTCATTCGAATAGGTCATATCAGATTCAAATTTGAATGAGTGATATCACCTATTCGAATCAGTGATATCACTCATTTGAATAGATGATATCACTGATTCAAAATGAATTTTGAATGAGTGATATCACTAATTCGAATTGGTGATATCACTCATTCAAAATGAATGGGTGATATCATCTATTTGAATGAGTGATATCACTAATTCGAATAATAGGTGATATCACTGATTCAAAATGAAAATATGATATCACCTATTGAAATCTATTTGAATGAGTGATATCGTTAATTTCAATAGGTGATATCACTGATTCAAAACGAAAGGATGATATCACCTATTGAATGGGTGATATCATTCATTCGTTTTGAATGATTTGATGATATGACCTAGGTGATATTATGAATTCAGAATAAATCGGTGATATCACCTATTTGAATGCGCCGATTCAGTGATATCACCGATAGTGAACCGTGTATAACAATATGGATAATACATGTTTTCATATTTGCAGAAAGCATAAACAGACTGAGGGCCCGTGTTCAAGAATCGTGTTATTAAAACAGAATACGATAGGTATAATGTCCATTCTAATCATGTTCAAATATCTGAATTTACATGTTACTAATCCTTATACTTACGTTTAAAGCATATTGGAAGACAAATCCAATTACCGCTCCACTCATATGTTCCCTTCCCATGATAGTGAAAAGGGCAACAGTACAAAAACAAACCAGTTTTAACATATCTAGTCTGGTACTGAGCCATCTGAAATAGTTATAAATGTACTGCTTAGAGGGAACGTAAATCTAAATACATATTTTGCTGAAGCTCCAAGTATACATGTAGTTTGTTTTGTTTGTTTGTTGGTATGGTGTTTTACGTCATTTTCAACACATGCAAGGTTATATATGACGGTCGATTTTTTAACATTTGTGGTGGAAGCAGACCACCCACTTTTCCTGGGTAGAACCAGTACTGTACACCTCCCGCCATCCGTCAGACTTCCCCATTTACAAAAGGGTATGATAATGGACCTTTGGAAACGGCCGAAAACGACACATACGAACTATTGCAGTCTTGGGTTGATTGAGACTGTTCATGAGCGGTAGTGAAATATGCTAGCTACCGCTCACGCCCTCTAGCCCCGGGTTGAGCAGAACTCAATATTAATAAAATCAATAGTACAAGTCGAGCTCCCAGTGAGATTCGCACTCGCAGCGGTAAGAGAGCTCCTAGTATAGACGTACTTGTAACATATAAATACAGCTGCACTGAATTCACATAAACGGCTTCCTAAGCACGGGAATATTGTTATTAAATTCATTTTTGATGCAGTTTAAAATAACTGATGAAAAACAATATTAACCCAGTCAATGAAGTATGTAGGCATTTTTTATAATTCCCTTTCTTGGTGACAAACATGAAAAGATACTGAAATTTAGAACTGAAACATTTACAAAGGGAGGCCGAGAAAATACGATATCTTATATTATACGTTTGCAAAATACGTTTTAAATAACAAATCGAGAATGTCGAGTAACTAACTGCATTGAGCTTAAAGGGACCCATAGAAATCTTAATTCCTTTTTAAATCTCGGCTTTTCAAGGGATCCCATTTTCAGTACCTGACATTCACACTAGCGTTTGTTTAGTGCTGTGTGCCCCGACTACAATTACCTACTGGTCCTTTGGGATCATCAAGCCCATTTTTTGTGTGGATTTTAAAGTAGAATATCACTTAAGCCGGTGCTGTGAGGCGCGAGAGGTGTTGTACTTTAATTTACCTATCATGAACAGACTCAGTAAGATCAAGTCTGCTACTTTTATCTCTTGTTTGTTTTCGTTGCTTCCAATGGATCCCCTTTTCCGAATTTTTTTGTTAGTTTTTAACTAAGTGGTCTACATAACGTGTATACTTCATCATTGTCGATATTTAGTTGAACTGTTCAATGCGAATTACTTTTGTATATATTATTATATATCGATTACAATTCATCAACAATATTCAGAATAAAGAAGAAACCTTGAAATCTCTCAAATCGTATGACATTTTATGAAGTTATATGTAATCACTGTAGGTAAAGTGCGAATCAAATTTGAGTTTGTAGATATCAACACGCTGGTTTGTAGACGGGTTCAGTGGCATCATGGTATTGAATTGGCATTGAAAATGTAAACAAATGCAGTATTTTTACGATAGTTCGTTTTCTTCAAACGTTCAGTTACATTTTCCTCACTGCTTTAAACTCTGATTACTCTGACAACATGTTACTGTATGTTTTATGTTTATTTCATTTATTACATTAGTCGTAGTGAAAAATATATTGTATATGATTTTATTACATTTCTTCTAATTAAAATATCTTTGTCTAAATTACTATAGTAGTATGTACCGATATAGTTATTTATATTTGTCTTAAATGCTCATTTCACTTAAATCTAGCTGTGTTTGTAGATGTATATGCGCTGGTTTGTTGAAGTTACGCACTAGTTTGTCGATGGTATGTTTGCTATAAGCGCTAGTTTTTCGATGGTTTTGGTGACTTTTTAAAACTGTAAATTTTCTTATTTTCTCGTGGTATAATCATTATTTAGACAAGAAGTAGCAATGTATTATGTATATATATATATAGACACTAACTGCCCAAACAACAGAGAAAGTAACACATATTAATAAATAAAAGGTTTTTTACAAATCTTCATATAATTCGTATGATGCTTTTTTCTACAAAAATCGTAGCAAAATGTGTAATCCTACAAAGAATACGTCCATGACACACATCTTTGATTATGCGCTTTTAGTCAAATAAAAAGGAAGTAGGTGAAGGTTAATCCATTTACCTATTTTTGGTAGGAGCGTGTTGCTCGCATGAAGGCTTGAAACCTCTACAGCTGTAATTGTGTGAGGAATGGACTAAATAAACAAAGTACTAACAGTATGTCAATGTTATTTACATTGATGTAGCATATATGAACATTGAAAGATATACGGCTTTTGGTGTCTGAAAAATGGACACCACAGACTTCAATGTAAAACTCGAATGTAAATTAACATAGTGTAAAAGTAGTACAAGGTCATTCACATTGACATACTTGTGGTATGGAAATGTTGCTCTCATGTTGTTTGTGAAATAGACTTAACCAAGAACTTGAATGCAAAATCTGAAGGTACGTACGGATATACGATCGGACAAGGTTAACACTTTCTTGGCGAGGCATAGTTAACTTATACAAAACACTACACGTGTCTTATACTTCAACGTAATAATTTCGGAGACCACATGTTCGATACCAATGAAAGGACTAGATGAAACATTTCTGCAAATGTGTATTCTTATGCCTGGAAAGTATGGCCTATGTATGGTAGTGAAGTTGCATTATTCTCAGTTAAATGCTTGCGTTTCTGTTTGAGAGGTTATTCTCAGTTAAACGCTTGCGTTTCTATTGAGAGGTTTTATGCACATTGACTTCGTATTCCGGGGACGCGTTCAAAGCATAGAAATCCATATCTGAAAATATGGAAATATTAATTGGAAAGTTGAAAAAAAGTTTGGTGCACCCTAGAACCTGGTTTAACACCCCCATCCCCCCCCCCCCCCCCCATTCACCCCATACAAACACACACCACCCCAGCGGCCTGTTTTGCCACTGATCGTTCACAGGCGGTAGCCTTATTGTCAACCATTTTGTGTTCGTGATAGCATATCTTGGCTTTTATTCATATTTATAGTTGTTGTTTGTTTCTCTGTATGTTTATGGTTGACTGTCGTCCTTGAATTCTACATTTCCTGTTCGATTTTTACATCTAACTCACATACAGTAAGGCTACACATAAATATTTATTTATGTATATTGACATATTATAGATATATATTATACTATAATTAATGAAGTTAAACAATCTATATGTATATGCGCACAACATTAATGTATTTATTTCATCAACCAATTTTATAACAAAAATATAATCAGTTAAGTGTTGCTGAATTTCTATAGCATATTATTTTAGCATATTATTATTCTATAGCATATTATTTTACTGTTTTTCAGTAATTGTTATAATACTGTATGTGTATTGTCTTATGAATAACCAGAAGCACATAACTTTAACACACACTATTTTAAACAATTAATATAGAGGCGACCGTTAATTGTTTTAGTTTATATATTTCTATGAAATATGAAATTTATAGGGCAAATGGTTGAACTTAACAAAACAAATTAACCAGCAGACATGGACGGAGGAATGGGCAAACGGTTGAGCGACACATTATATCCGCTGACAATTTTCTTTAAGATGTTATAAATGAATAAAACGTTATTGTATACCGACTATGACTTTGAATATATGGAACAGGTGTGATACAATATGTGTCATTTAAGAAAATGCGCTAAGCTAAAACAAACCAGCGCCTCTTCATCGAACAACTAACGCTTAACTTCAACAAACACTCGCTTCGATAAATGTTAACGTCCACAATTCAAATCAGACAAAATATATATTTTGGCTTTAAAATTTATTTTAAAAGCCAACATCTATAAGAAATATATTGAAATACAATTGAACTGATCCAGGAAATGTATTTTATGAAATATAAGGCAGTAAATTAGCTATATACAAGTGCTTACCGTAAAACCGCCTGATAACATCAAATATAGATTTTCAAGTCGTAAACTCGATGTGGTCACATGAAAGTCTCGTGCATTGGGTAAATGTAAAACACAGACATGCAGTGTACAGTGTTGTTGAGAATAAGTTTGTAAAACCACGATTATTTGCCAAATATGAGTTTCCAGATCTACAAACCATCATTTGTCTGTCTACAAACTAGCGTGTTGATATCTACAAACTCAAATTCGATTCGCACGTTACCTACAGTGTTAATCATTTACAAAAATGATACTGGATTAATAAATCTAAGTGCAACTTTAATCGTTGATAAATACTTCGAGATTGCCTTGTGTCCAATTAACACCCAAGTCAACTTCGTTGATCTACTTCACTAGGCATTACGTGGTCTCGCCTTAATTCCATCAAGCGATGGGAAAGCTAATATTAGCAGGAATTTATAACAGATATATCGACAATAAAAAGACGTTAAAAAACATGTTTTTACTGACAAAATGTGATAACCTGTTTAAAATCACCTATTCAATGTTTTAATTTTACAATATGCAGTTTTGTAAGCCGAAATTAAGGTTTTATTTCATACCCCAGCCAACCCCGTTTTCGCTTCTTGTAGAAAGTGTTGGATGGGGTATGAAAGATAATACTTGGATCACGTAATGGATAGTATTCGGGATTGAATTATATGAAGTTATATATACTTACCTATCAATAGTTTGTTGAAGAAACAAAACTTCTTGAAATGAGTCAACTTTATTTGAAGATTCCTGGGCAAATCTAGATTGACTGCCGTAGGCTCTGATAATTGAAGTGCCATTCAAACATTCACTGAAGTGTCCAAATATCGGAGATCGTTTCTTAGACTCAATTCGGCTAAGCTGACGTCGAGTTGGAACAAAGGATGACTTGAAAAAAGTTGAAGTTACATTTATACAACACTATTACTTACGCTATAATTATATAATTGAATAATGCATAGGTTTTAAAAATGATAATCATTGCTTAAATGATTCATGCCTCAATAACTTATTTAGTTCTTAAAGTTTAATTTTATTATATACAGTTTAACTAACAATCGTTTATAATGAAACGTGGATATGTTTTACGGTATATTTGTAACTGTACACATACCGCCTTTGAACAGATTTAAACTGATTTGTCTTTCGATGAACCTTGCTGTCATGTTTTTTAGAGTTCAATATCAAGACAAGTCTTGGTTTATTATCAATCTATTATTATTATTATTATCAAAACTTTTATATTACGTGTTATCATACTAGTTTACCTTGATTGACCGATACACTAATGCAATAGGTACAATGAGGAAGACGAACTTGGGCACGGTAATAAGGATGACGACGATGATGATGACAAGTTCCAACAGGCAATTAAGAAACCACTCGAACTGACCAGAGATACGACCGTCAAGTTTTTCTATGTCTTGAGAGAATCTGCGAAACACGTTTTAAATGGTATAGTACGATATGAAATATATAACAAATGCAAATAATTCACAACAAAAACACAATCAATTAGTGTTATAATGGAGCGGATGTTTTAACGCTGGTCGCAATACTGAAGAAGTAAACTGGAAAAAACATTAAACAGAAGTTGAACTAGAACGGGATGTTCGCTTGTTCGCCAATTGAGAACAGGGAGATAAACTGTGTTGGTCTGGACAACGCCTAAGCGTATTAACTCCCTTTTTGATAAAATAGTTTCAAGTCCTGTAAAACTCTTTTTTTTCCAAAGTTTCAAACTATGAGGAGATGTTGTTTTTTGTTTGTCTGGTAATTTACACATTCCATACATTGGCTTCACAATGCTTGATTGCGTTGCAGTTCAAGGCGTTTTCTTTACTTGCGCACCAGAAGGCTGGGCCATAAGTACATTTGTCGGCTCCCAGCATCTGCGCTGGTTTGCGGGCCTGGTGGAATTGAGAGCTCTAGCATGATCGATATAGGATGGATGATGTTTTTCATTCAACATTTTGTCGCATATTTTGCTTCTATGTCTCCATCAAATTGTTCGTTGTTTTAAAGTGTGTGTTTTTGAATGGCTGATTTCTGTGAATGTTTCATTTCATGTTATGTTCGACTTTAACACCTACTTCTAAAAGACGTAGTAAATCCGAAATAGTTACTTACCTGTTAACAATTCTACCAATAGGTGTTGTGTCAAAGAAAGACATGGGTCCCCGTAACACGTTATGTAACATATTTTGGTGAATAAGTTTGGCCGCTCGTACAACTCCAAATGCCAGTACAGCTTCTTTACTTAACATCATAAATGCTGGAATAAGTGAATCGTTTAATAAAACCATGAACCGAGTGCATAAGTTTAAGCAATTTCAATACGAGTTATTCCAAATAAAATCCAGATATTACTCTCAACGAAGACAAAAATAATGCCATATAGAGCAAATACAACAATTATCCTGTGCCATCCACGCTACATGCGTGGATACATTGCATTTGCATTCATTCTGAACTTCGGTTTATCAGCGAGCTGTAGCACGTTTACAAATGTTACAAATATAAAATCCACCAACCATCCATGAGTCCAAATAAGGCGTAGATTCCAACATAGTATAAATTGCTAGAGTGTCGTTCGTCGATATTGCTGGACATGACTGTCAGGTTTCCATTATCAGTCCATTCTTTCAACCATACATTCTCAGCTACTCCAAAACATTTGCTTGCCATAAGGAAGGACAAAATCAGTACACAGGATATTTTGCCAACTGCTTTAAAATAGGGTTCGACATTCTTCCATTGGAGCTAAAAATGAAATATATATGCCAATAATAAAGCTATGAATCGAGTACCTGTAGTAATAACTCATATAGAGGGTGTGCTCGAATGAGCGAGGGATATATACATGTTGACTAATATTTTAATCAATCGAGAGAGTGGGAAAATAGACGATGCAATATCGTAAGATTTATTCGGTATGTGAGTAGGACAAAGTAGAAATAACTCTTATAGTTTATAGGTGACAATTGTGTATTGGTGTGTTAAATAATTTAGATGATACAATTAAACTAATTTTTAATAACTACATTAAAATCGTTGTGAGTATATTTTAATAACGACCCGTCAAAACATCACTATACGAGTATTTGTACATTACTCTAGACATAGTTTTTTTACAAAACCAAGTAGAGATGACAGAGTTATACAATGTAGTCAGATTTCATGGTTCAAAGGCATATGTCGTTTAAAGAATGTTAAGGTTGATACAGATATCACTGTCAGTTATCGTGTCAGTTTTGCTATATCTACAACATGTATACGGAACATAAATATGTCGCACCTGCCCTTCTTCCATGTCTTCGTCTTCAATTAGTTTCCCTGTATCGCTTTTATCCATCTCCCTTTTAATGCGTTCCTCCGTCAGCTTGGACCGATCATCAAACGAAGCCAGTCGAATCAGATGATTCTTATGACCACCCTCTGCTTTCGATTTCTTCTCTTCATATGTGTCTTCATGAGACAGTGCCCGAGATATGGATCTCCTAAATAATGTGCGTCGGTCAGACGCCCCAGAATTAGTTCTTGATCTGTTACAAAAAAAATGTATCAACATAATTATTATTTCTAATATTACGGTTGAATATGTTGAAAGTCAACGGGGATGCAGATGTGCTTTAGTTAGCAGCAATACATGTGTATGGTTTAAAGATAATCAGTTAGGCCCTTAAAATCTCTATCGCAGCAAAATCGTGTCTGTTGTTTGTTCGAATGGTGTTTACGTCATTTGTAGAATAATGGGGTATACACAATTTTGCATACAACAACGTTTCGCGTGTTTGAAGAATCATATCCAGAGATCAAATTTAATATTTTTAGCCACTTGCTAAAAAACGCAAGTGCCAAGATTTTCTACTTGCTATTTTAATCAAGAGACTTGCATTAAATAATCATTTAGAACCTTCCATTCATTGGAGCAGGAATGTTATACATGTAAATGATGACATTTTAACACTCAGGTAGATGCAACACGGTAATAATGCATAATTATATTTACTATGCACCTATTTTACTAAGTTTGATGGATATGTTTAGTGAATAAATGTAGATTTTGACTTAATGGGATGCTTATATTACTTGAAAAATTAGCAACTGCTAATATTTTCTAATTGTAATCTGCAAATATCTACTTGCTTTAGTGTTAAATTTGAACCCTTATATCCTACCTATGTCCTTGTTCCGATGATTCTGTATCCGAGTTATAAGTGCCGCTGTCTGACAGAAGTCTTTTGAACGCCAACGCCTTTGACGAACTGGAACCTGTAATAATGCAAATAATAAAGTTAAGTATTCCACTTCATAAAATCCATGAACAATACTTATATATCTTGTTCTAGTTCATTTTTATTTTGAAGTTTATTTTATTGTTGAAGTCGTGACGATCTAAACCGCCTTTATTTATATTATGTACTTATGAAAGGCATGTAATTCGTTTACGTATGACTAACGTAAGCCTTCTATAAATGCCATGCACCTATACAGCTGTGACGGTCTTCATCAATATCATGCATCAATATCATGCATCAATACCATACATCAATATCATGCGTCAATATCATGCATCAATACCATGCGTCAATGCCATGCATCAATACCATGTATCAATGCCATGCATCAATATCATGCATCAATACCATGCATCAATACCATGCATCAATATCATGCATCAATATCATGCATCAATACCATGCATCAATACCATGCATCAATATCATGTATCAATATCATGCATCAATATCATGCATCAATATCATGCATCAATATCATGCATCAATATCATGCATCAATATCATGCATCAATATCATGCATCAATATCATGCACATACATAGATGTGACGGCCTTCATCAAGGTCATTCACTTATATAGCTGTGGCGGCCTTCATAAATGTCATGTACTTATATAGCTGTGGCGGTATTCATAACTGTCATGTACTTATATAGCTGTGACGACTGTGGCGGCAAATATGAATGTATATATACTTCTAACACGGTGACGGCCTTCCTGAATAGTGTGTACTTATATAGACTTGGTGGCTTTCATGTATGTAGCTGTAGGGTGACGGCCGTAATAAAATGTTTTGTCATTTACTTCTATAGACAGCTTTTATGAAATGCATTTTAATGTTGTTCTATACATGTCACTTTCTAATATTCTAATATGTATCTTTGATACGATCTATTAAATATCTCGAATAAATACTAACTTGCCCTTATCTCGTGCTTCACAGAATGGTATGACGTTCCAATTTGCATATGAGTCTTTCATTAAAAACACTTAAAATAAATATTTCACATTTTCGATATTCATGTAATTTTGTATTTTTGAATGCGTGTTTGGATAGCTGCGTTCTGTGAGCGCTACATTTCCAGTTCGACATGTTTATCTACTGTTCTCGTATACGTTTATTTATGTCGTGGACGTATTGCTGTCAGGGCAATGGAAGTCCACCGCATAAATAAACTACATGTCATGTTCTTCTTAGGTTTCTTTAAAGTATTGTTTGTTAGTAGTTATACTTACACTTAACATTGATTATGGTTATCAATTATGCTACATTATTGCAAATTATGCTATTATTCCATACTGTATAGCGCGAATGATTTTATTACTAAAAGTATACAGCACGTACGAGTTGATTACCAGTATAGTATATACGTATTGCATAGACATCAGTGAATGCTTAACTGTATAGCACGTACGTTTGTATAGCACGGACGTTTGTATTACTATATATCTAGTAGTATAGTACGTACGCTTTTATTAATAAAAACACTTATAATAACGTTGTCAATACTATATCATGCACGCTTTTATTATCAGTCGTAGACCACGTAGGATTTTATAGACGCATAAACAGTGGTCCATAAAAAATGTACAAACCTCCAATTGGAAAATCCACAACTGTGATTTCATTTAACAACTCCAATTCACGATCTGTAGCACAAGGGACGTCAGTGGCTTCCACGACTAGAACAGACAAGAAACATATAGAGTAACGCTCAAATTATCTTCCCCACCACCGAACTACTTCCATATTCAATTATTCAAATTAACGTAACGAAAAAAATGCTTCTTCGACTCATATGCATTTGAAGCAGTTGTGTGCGTACATTATACATGGTGTGTGTGTGTGTGTGCGTGGGTGCGGCGCGCGCGCGCGTGTGTGTGTTTGTGTGTGTGGTTCTAAGGGGGTTTATAGTGCTTCCGCCTTTTAACCAATATGACGTGATATGTACGCCAATTTAAGCATGTTCTCTAACGAAATGAAATTTTTTAATAGCATACTTTATCCATCATGAAACATTTTGTATAGACATTAACAATCTCATCATTCGTACACCCTAGCAGTTGCTACTTGACACATTCAATCAAATGTACCATGCAGAACAAAGCAATGCATAGCCTGTTATTCAAACACTCTTACGTTATTGCATATAAAGACGTTATTTTGTTATATTGAGCACAAATCATAAAAACAACACAACGCATCATCACACTCATAACTCATCAAACATTTCGCATCAACACATTATTTCGTATAATAACCTAATAATCAACCGAAATTAAATCTGTTTTTAAAATTAGGTTAACTATTGTTTCATTACATTATTTAACATAATCTTGTCGACACATTTCATCAAATCACACTATACAACATAACGTATCGACACAACCTTCCAAAAATAAATTAGCCATATGTCGACCATCACTTATCCCACATTCTGTTCCATGTTAATCGACCATCTGTTCTGCCGACCCTCATCCACCTACCTGCAAACTTCATTTAACGTTGGATAATACCAGTTAATTTCAAGTTTAACTATATATTGTAAAACAAAATCCTGACATTAAACACACAATTCTTGTAAACACAATCGTATAAAATAAAAATGCCCTCAACCTGTGTCCCCGGCAACATCACACAACTCTCTAGATGATCACACTAGTATTCACGTAAACAACAGCATTTACCATTTCATCAATGCAACCCATTATTTATATACACTCAAAGAATAATACTTCAAGTTTATACTAAATATAGACGACCGCTGAAAATACGGCCTTTCAAACTAAAAACTTAGTAAACGTAAAGAGAATGTAGTCCCATAGCAAAACAATTTGTATTATTGAGAGTTCTGTAAAACTTGGGAAAAGGTGAAATAATTATCAAAATCGGATAATAAACAAAGGATATGACCATTTGACGGTTGTTCTAAAAATGATACGTGAGCCGCCATTTTGAGATCTAAGACGTCATAGTTCTAAATGACCATATATTGCATTCTGATAAGTATAATTTAAAGCTAAGAAAATCACTGCAAATTAATGCAAAATCTTATCATGGTCATATAATGCATTATTACCCTTAATTATACATATGTTTTCATACTTTTTCTGCTATTTCTGTCCTATAAGTCAGTAAAGTATCATATTCATGAATATTCTATATATGGTCATTTAGATATGATAGCTCTCCAAATGGCGGCTTCCATATCCGTTTCAATAGAACGTTTAATCGTCTTCGTTTAAAATCCACTGTTGATAATTCTTTCACGCTTTTCCAAGTCTTTCATAACTCTCAATAATAAAGATTGCATGGCTGGGGGACTACATCCCCTTTAAACTTACAATATTGTTATTTTTACATCCTACAGGGATTGTATGACATTCATTGATCCAGTTTTACCTTAAACACGTGTGCATGTTTGTTTCTGTGTTTTGTGGTTGACTGTCCTCCTTGAATGCTACTTTCCCTGTCCGATCTTTTTATATTTCTTTTTACTACACAATAGTGTTGTTTGTGCCGTGTGGCGACCGTTAAAAGTATCCCCGTACATCCAATCAATATTGTTATTTTTACATCCTACAGGGATTGTATGACATTCATTGATCCAGTTTTTCCTTAAACACGTGTGCATGTTTGTTTCTGTGTTTTGTGGTTGACTGTCTTCCTTGAATGCTACTTTCCCTGTCCGATCTTTTTATATTTCTTTTTATTACACAATAGTGTTGTTTGTGCCGTGTGGCGACCGTAAAAAGTCTCCCCGTACATCCAATTAATATTGTTATTTTTACATCCTACAGGGATTGTATGACATTCATTGATCCAGTTTTTCCTTAAACACGTGTGCATGTTTGTTTTTTGTGTTTTGTGGTTGACTGTCCTCCTTGAATGCTACTTTCCCTGTCCGATCTTTTTATATTTCTTTTTACTACTTAAGCAATAGAAACTATTTAAATTATACCTCTCATAAGGTCAAACACTGAAAACATGCCTTGAATTGTCCAATACTATATTCAAAATAAATAATAAAATCCGCTGTGTTTTTACCTTCTATAGTGTCGTCTTCCATGTCACTAGACATGCCTCCTTCTTGATTGTACTCTTGGATAAATTGGGCAAATGCACCTTTACTGGACATTAGTTCTGTATATGATCCCGTTTCTGAGATAGTACCGTTCTCCATGACAACAATTATGTCAACATTTGGAAGCCATGTTATCCCATGGGTAACCAAAACACGAGTCTACCAAAATAGTGCAATATATTTGAGATAGTTTTTTTTTCAAATAAAAGATAAATTGCATATAAGGTCACATATAAAGTTAAAAATTATCCACGCACAATTATGAATAAATAACAATGAACAAGAAAACTATAGCATTATCAAACATTGCTTAAAGGAAAAAACACATTATCGTTTCCTAATTTCTCTGGATGTGGACTTGATTGATAGAGATTTCCTTTTTATGGGATGCACCTTTATGTACATTGTCTTGTCAATTTGAACGCCGAAGACAGGCTAATAGTGAGGTTGTGTACATTTAAAATATATTTAAGCTAACCAGTGGGCCATAATGCCTACTGACCGTTCCATATCGGTAACCATGTCTTCAAATTACTTAAATATGCATTGGAATATCTATGAATAACCAATATTACTGATATATGTTTGTTGAATTAGAGATTACGTCGCTATACATTTGTTTCAGTAAATGAGTCACTGTACTGTTTCGTATGCTTATAGATTGCTGTGTATACTGATACACATAAGACCTTTGCATTAATAAACTATCTATATTATATATTCCGTGATGAATTATAGAAATTTCCCAGTTTGAGAAAATCTATAACATATCCCTTCCTCTACTGTGCTATCTCGCCTAGTGTACAAGATAGCACAGTAGCCAAATGTTATGAACTAAACGATAGACGTCGCGATATTACGTCACGAACTGACGTCATGATATTACTCCGCGCTGTCGCCAAAGGAGTGAATTATTTTCCGTATCACGACAAAATCAAAGATTAATCAAATGGAGCTTTACCTTGTTCCTCAGTAATCCTTTCTTTCCAATCACGTGATCAAATATATGTTTGCCCACGTGCGCGTCTACGGCACTGAGTGGGTCATCCAAAAGATAAATATCGGCGTTATTGTATACAGCTCTAGCCATACTCACACGCTGTTTCTGTCCACCACTCAGGTTGATCCCCTACAGTCATACACGCATTTATTATTTCAAACAGTCAACAATAAGAAAATGTTACTGTGCCCTATTGTAATCTTTCAAAATACAAATAATGCTATGATTAAACATTTTATTAACCGAGAGAGAGCTAGCAATATTTTAAATATTGTTGTTTTTCTTATGATAAATAAAGGTAGTAACCTCTTTTGTATGAGATACATATTCTATCATTTCACACGCTTGTGTTATTGTTTTATAATATTTTAACATACATTTTCTCTACCTATGCGAATATTACCGGGAAACGACCGTGTGATAACAACATTATCTCTAATAAATCGTTAGCTATTTCAAGAAGAAATGAAAAGAACCTTTTCTCCAATTTCTGTTTTGTCTTTGGCTGGTAGAATGTCTAAATCTTGTTTTAGCGCACAAGCGTCTATAACGGTTTGATATGTCCCTTGTCTCATCATTTCCCCAAAAATAATGTTGTTCTGCAGGGTGTTGTTTTGGATCCAAGCTTGTTGTGGGACGTAAGCAATGTTTCCCTGTAAAATTAAGGCGGTTTATTCAATATATGAATAAGACATTCGATATGATATTTGTAGATTTTAATTTAAATTCTGGACTTTATTGTAGTTACAGCATAACGTATATACATATGTACATATTGTTTTTCATACGTTATTTGGCATTTTAGTAGGAGTTTGGAATGAAAAACAGAATGATTTTGTATTAACCCTGCAAGACCGCAGCCACACAGAGGTAAACAGTAACCTTGTGGTTTCGTATTTCCCAAGAACAGTCCAATAACCACTCCCAATGCCAATTTATTGATTACAATGTCTCGTACTGTCAATTTCTTTTCCAAAATCGTGACCGTTTAAAATCATTCTTATTAACACTATCTACAACGTGGATTTTGCCTTGAGATACTTTGTTATACTACGGCAGTGGATGAATCTGCCGATCTTCTGATTTCCATTTGTTTTATTTTAATTAGTGTTTTGTTTTAATTAAATCAAGAATTTGTTTACATCAACATTAACTTGGCCTTTGTCCCGTTGCATTTCTCCGAGTATTGCCGACAACACAGATGACTTTCCTGCCCCTACAGTTCCGACTATGGCGACCAGGCTCCCCTTTGGAACTTTCAAGTTGATTCTAAGAAAACATATGCACTGGATATCGAAGTAAGTTAATATTTCATATATCCGAATCAAAACGTAATCAAAGAATAAAAATACAAAACCAGCAGTATATTTTGTAAATGATAAACCAATATGCAAGTCTGTTATTTTGTTTACAGTTAAGAAATAAAATATTTCCACTGGGTTTGTATTTAAAGAGACACATTGCTGTCGTGGTTATCAAGAATTCAAATTAGCAATCCAGTATTATTTTATCTTTTGAATCTGTTTACACATAACTCTGTTTAAATATAACTAAATGAAAGTTATTACAATTTGGTGTGTTTAATGTGTTTCGTTATTCTACGGTAGCTTTACATATATTATTGGTACAATGTAAGAAACATGTGACAATATGCAATGATAAATTGTTTTAAACTATTCAAAGAATATTTTTAAATACTGATTTGTACATATGCATATTATGTAGACAAAACTAACAGGACGCTACGAGTTTAAAAACATATATATGAATATGTTATCTAAATATCGAGATGTATTATTAAACACATTAATACTATCACTCTGGCTACCAGGTGACAAACACATAAAATCTCTCATACCAGTATAAAAACAAATCTGCGACAAGTGGCGCACAGTTAGTACCCAATGAAAACCATGACAGTGTTATAAGCAAGACAACTAGTTCTTTCTCTAGCAAAAGTCTTCCGTTTAAGCTGAATCAATTGATCAAGTTATGTGGTTGAGTGGGGTATTGAGTCTAAACATCGTAGTTGCTTAGAGTAAAGGCATCGAAATGCTTACACCGTAGTTTATCAAGTACTTCTTCGAGATTTTGATAGACCAAAATATTTGAATCCTTACTTTTCAAAAACCTTTCCGCAATATTTTATAACATGTTCTTTAATTCCGGGAAGCCATGAAGCCACTAGTTTTGATACAGTATAATATTAGATACATGGACTTGAATTAGCGATACAACTTGCTTTTTATGGATTTTTGTCAAGATTAGGAATCCAGTACATAGTAGGGAGCTTATTTATAAGCAGGCTTCATAACCGCTGCTCCCAACTAAATTCCGTTTTGTTTATTTTGCATTTCGGGGCATAGAATTTTTTTAGATACTGGGACCATACGACGTTGGACATGGGGGTGTAATAAGTATAAAGGTCGCTATGTCCACCGCTATATGCATGCCATCTTCGGGATGGTTAAAATTATGTACTATTGAGTTTATTAATATTGAGCTCTGCTCAACCCGGGGCTAGGGGGCGTGAGCGGTAGCAAGCATATTTCACTACCGTTCACGAACAGTCTCAATCAAACCGAGATTGCAATATTTCGTATGTATCGTGTTCGGCCGTTTCCAAAGGTCCACTCTCATACTGTTTTATTATGATTACCTCCTAAGTTTGATATTGCCGATCATGTTTTAACATTACTTTCCTCCATCATATAAATGATATCTGACGGTTTTAAACCCCCAGCCGCCCTTTTAGCCTCTGACCGTTCCAAGGCGATAGCCCTATTGTCAATTATTTGATGTGTGTGGTGTCGTGTCTTGCCTCTTAGTTATCTTTAAGGTTTTTGTTTGTTTCTATGCGTACTTTTGGTTGACTGTGGTCCTTGAATGCTACATTTCCCTTTTTAACTTTTATATCTACTTTTAAGAAATATCTATTCCGTATGAAAAGAAATTTAAGCATAACAAGATGGACATCTCCTTGGATAATAAGACCGCTATAGCAATTTTATATTGATAAATGCACTTACCCTTTTAAGCATGGTCCGAGATTTTCGTCCCATGAAAACGTTCCATCTTTTATGTTTATGGCGTCGGCTGTAAAACAACAATTCCACTTCAAAACAATGTTCACGCTTTTTGCGCTTCAATGACGTCCATCATTTTAACGGTTGAATCACGTCAATTTATAAATAATCGCAAAAAACGTCGACTGATGTTACATTATTCGACGAAATTGCATTAAAACAAATGTTAATCAGCTCAGTTTGATGGGTATTTGGTTTTAAGCAACATGTCATACCTTAGAGAGTTTTATTTACATTGTCCCGTTTTATTTGGATGACAATAGGTTAAGAGTAAGTTTTGGTGTAGCCAAGAACCTGGTTTAACTACACCCCCACCCCCACCCCCACACACCCACATACCCATCCACGGCAGTGGCCATTTTACCACAGGCCGTTCCGAGGCGGTATCCCTATTGTCAACCCGTTTGAGCTTGTGATGTCACATTCCTTGCATATTAACATATTTGGTTTTATTAACATTGTACTTGTATTATTATTGGTTGACTGTGTTCTGCGAAAACTTAATGTCTGTTCGACTTTTATACCTACTTGTATAACAACTCAAACTGAACATTTGCATTACAGTTAAACCTATTTTTTTTAAATATAATATAAATACTCGTGTTGATTGCGTTTGATAAATACTGAAAAGGGAATTCATTGGAAGCAACAAACACAAACATGAGAGAAATAAATGTAGCAAACTCGGTTTTATTGAGTCTGTTCGTGAGGGGTACTATTATGAGCAACATCTCTCACGCCCCCTTGCACCGGCTTAAGAGTGTCACGAAAACGCGATATTTTGTAATTGTTAGTAGCAATATATGTCATTATATAAAGGGTGGTAATTCATATTTGTAAAACTGATGTGCAACTTATTAAGATGCATGTTCATTTTAAATATAGTAATGATATGTACTTGTGTCTGTGTATGTGAACTTCCAGAATAGCTTGTTATACAAGTATATGTAGGATGTAGGATTTTAATTGTGAAATAATATACTTAGATATTATTTGATGCTGTTGCTTGCCCGTTTGTTTTAATTTATTGAAAGTGAAACTACTATTTGGATATTACCAGTGTATGGAATTATTATTCTCAAAGTGGATTTAACTGTGTGTTTTATTCTATCGGATCTAACTGGATTCACTACAATTTAGAGAAAGTGTATTACTACAACAGTTACAATTATAAAGGAGTATAAGGCAATTACTACAATTATAAAGGATTCTAATACACCCACACTAGCCTAATTTAAAATATCTCGCTATATTCAACGATATACAACTGTCAATTTTGCAACGTCAGGAGAGTAAGCAAGGCAATATGAAATATTTCAGTTGTGCGCACTATTTTCGCATTTTGCGGGTATTAGAATAGAAATAGAATATAGTTTACGGTGAATTATCGTGTAATATATCACTATTTGTCGTTCAGTTGTAACTAATAATTTCAAGAGCCCGAAGGGCGAGTGAATTTTTATATTTACAAATAAACTCCACCGTAAACGATGTTCTATTTCTTGAGTATAAAAATACGTATAAAAGTCGAACAGGAAATACAGCTTTCACAGAACACAGTACACCATAAAACACCCAAAAGACGCAAAAGGACAAACATGAATGGCAAAGTTAACAAAGAATAAAGGCATATCACGTCACAAACACAAAAAGGGTTGACAATAGGGCTACCGCCTTGGAACGGTCAGTGGCAAAAAAGGCCGCTGGGGGCCTAAACCAGGTTCTAGTGTGCACCAAACCTCACACTTACCCTACTGTCATCCCAATAAAACGGGACAGTATAAATAAAGAAATCCCCGCCATGAACTATTCTCTAACCAACAGGGCTGCATTAGTAGGCAATATAAGTAAAACACAAAGATGCTCGTGTACATATAAATAAAAAACAGAATAACCTAGAAAGCCACAAAGAAGGTACTAAATGACTTGGCAGAAGCCAGAGCAACAAGAGAATAAACCATTGAGGGCACGACAAGGCAAGATTGCAGACAAACATCAAACGTCAGCGTCCTTTTGGGCTTTAGGTAGACGTCATCATAGGGTCCACAGCCTGTCCGGTCATCGTACAATTAAAGAGGAAAGCATAGTGGCGAACTGTAAATGGGTCCACCACCAAGCATGCATTGCGTTGCAAAATGATAGGGCCATAACTTCTTTTGATAAACCTTTTAACAAGTTTAACAAAAATCACATCACCTTAGAAGTCAGGTTGTGCAAGCCCTTGTCGCAGAAGAGTTCTTAAATTACTTTTATATTTGGAAAGAAGATCAGGGTAACGATAATAACATTTTGCAAAGGTTTTACGAAGTTTATGCTAACGGTAGCCCTGTTGGAGTAGCTTTTTAGTTATACAACGATTACGAATATTAAAGTCCTCAACTCAAGTACAAGCTCCAGAAAAACTTGACACATAGACCCATAAGAAGTTTTTCGGGGAATCTCCCCATCTAAATGGGGATAATTAACAATATCAAAATCAAAATCATCTCTCTTGTCATAGATTTTGCTAATTATTTCACCATTTTGAATAGAGAGATGTAAATCGAGAAAAGAAGCGTTAGTATCAGAAATATTAGCTTTGTTAGGTTGAAGTTCTTTAGGATATATATTAATAACCATAGTAGAAAAGAAAGGGTTGTCAATGATACCGAGAATTAAGACAATTACTACGATTGTAAAGGAGTATAAGATCTTACTGCTATTTAAAAAGGACTACTACGAGTATGGACCTTAAAGCTACAGAGTCTCTATTTTAACTGGTTATAACTCATGAATATGAATGAGTCACGTGTAAAGTAGTTTTAAATCGACGAACATCCAAAAAGTCGGTGTATAAGCAACGCGAGGCGTAACATATCACATTTTTATTTAGCCTTCGTACAGGTAACATCGATAAATATACGGCTTCAAAATATATGTGATAAAAAAGTAATTACCCGGAACGGGATTTGAACCACAGACGTTGCGCTTTTAATTTGTACGTGTAACCACTAGACCACGGCCATTTATTGGTCTGTTATAACATTTTTAACACTAAATAGGCATTACGTAATAACTAGCGCACACACAATCTCATCAAGAGCTAAATAACAAGTCGAGATATGTGTTTTTTAGGCGGAATATTAGTTTCATATTGATATCATATAATATTACACCAGGCAATGTTAATTTACACGTGCGACAAGATGGACAATATATTTATTGATTCATCTTGAGTTGCGTTCAAATAGGTTAAGTTATTTTTCTTCTTAATAAATAGTAGTTCGTGTACCATTTTCTCAAGAAGCGTTACAGCTCAGTGGTTAGGGCACCTGGATTGCAATCAGAAGGTCGTGTGTCCGAGTTCCGAAAGAGGAGACTTTGTTTTCCTTCTGTAAATCATAATGTTACCTATGTACATGTACGATGTACACTGGTCGATGTCTATACAATAAATGATGTCCTGCATTATATCTGCTCGCTTAAATACCCGATTTCGACCCGATTTTGAGCTGGTGAACATGAAGTTACAAATAAAGACAGCCTACAAAGAAGAAATCGATTGATATAGAGACTCTGTAGCTGTAATTAAGGATTATAAAATGATGACTACTATTATAAACCAGTATTAAGGAAACTACGACTATTTAAAGGACTGTAAACCTTAAAGATTACACAGTGATATAATACGATTACAAGGAAGAAAAATAACATCACTATTACAATTTTACGTCTTACTACTATTGTGAAACTACAATATAAAACGACAACTACTAATGTGAAAATTACCACTGTGATTACGAAAGTGATTATTATTATCACGTGACAACTATATATATGCTAACTACAATAACAAATGCAAATATGTGTCCGTAAAATAAATATGATGTGGTTAATTTACATATATAAAAAAAATAAAGCGTTCAATAGTCTTGCTTCTTGTGTAATTCGCCACAAAGCGGTATTCTACCTTAAAGCCACAACAATTGGGTTTGATAATCCTAAAGGACCAGTAAGTTATAACACTACCGATTTGTGTTTACAGCTGCCACACAGCACTAAACAAACGCTAGTGTGAATGTGAATCAATATTGAAAAGACGATCTATTCGAAGCAAAAACACAAACAAGAGAACAAAGAAGCAGTTTAATTGAATCTGTCATAGTTCTCGTATTTTCTTTGGCTACGGACCTTTGGAACTCATTCTTTTTTGTTTGTAAATTCAAACTGTATCATTGGGACTGACTATGTTTTCAGTTGGTGGGTTTTGTTTATAAATTTAAACTCTGTCTTTGGGACTGACTATTTTTTCAGTTGATGGTGCTAATACTTTTGAATCTCTAAGTTCCAAAATCTCATTTTAATGTAGATGTGCTTCAGACATTGCTAAACATTTACAAGAAATGTACACGCCTACGCATAATATGGGTCATGCTGTTTCAAGCAAACTCTATAAGTTAAAACTAGGAATATGAAAACGAAAAAGAAGACAAAAAGCGTTCAAGCTTGCAAGGTGTTGATGACAAATAATATTGAAGATTAACCCCAAACATAGATAACACACTTACCAGATGAATCATGTGTTACGTTTTCCTTGTCTATATCATCGTTGTTCAAGAACTTCTGTACTCGCTTCAATGCAACAAAGGCTTTCATGAAATGGCTAACTATGTGCGGCATTACCATAAATCCATGATTCATAATGCCAAACACTGCCATGGAACTGAATGCCGTCTTTGCATTGAGGATTTGATCTTCGTTGATGTAAATGTAGGTGGCGAAGGTTGCAAGAGTAATCTGGAAAAAAAGGATGTTTAATAATTTAATACAAAGATTCTTGAACTCAGGATGTGTGCAATACCTTGATTTTTCTTTTCCAGTATGTATACAACAACAGTAGATGACAAAGGACATGGTGGCGTTACATACATAAGCAATTATTGTTCATTAACAAATATAATAAATACTGAAAAGGGAATCCCTTGGAAGCAACGAACACAAACCAGAGAGAAAAGTAGCAGATTCGCTTTAATTGAGTATGTTATGCGAGCCCAATCTGTGTGGCTTTAAAGTAGAATATCGCTTAAGGCGGTGCTAGGAGGCGTGAGAGGTTTGCATTTTACATTACCTTTCATGAACACAAGCCATAAAACCGAGTCTGCTACTTTTATACCTTGTTTGTGTTTGTTGCTTCCATGGGATCCACTTTTCAGTATTTATTTATAACGTGCAACACTTTGCACGCCTTCTAGCACTACTCTCCATGGTTGCGCAGGTAATTTTTCAATTCATTCACAGTTAAACTGTCAAATTTAAGATTATTATCACTACGTTCCGATGAATGATTTTCAGTGTTCGACGCCATGATAATACTCTCCGGAAGTAGAATTATTTATAGCTTCTCAAGGGAAGTAATTACGCCACGGGCAGATAACAACTTATCGGACAGGGCTATACACGCGGTATTCTACTTTAAATCCATAAACAGTGTGCTCGATGACCCCGGGGGACCAGTGAGTAATATCACTACTGATTTTACAGCGTCAACACGTTTTGTTATGTCTAACGTTTTTGGCAAAACATATATATTGAACACTCAGTCTATCCGAGTCTTACCATTGCAAAGTACAGAGTACTGCAATGAAAATAAATGAACAAATCCCTTGATAGCATGCATGACTTGCTATGTAATTCTTACCAGAAATGGCGTGACACACCATGCGAGTGTTGCAATAATATCATTCAAACGCTGGCTTGTCAATATTGACATTTCTTTGCTTCTAAGGTCGTTTATTTTTTCACCAAAAGCCAATTCCCACGCATACAGCTTTAGTATCTGAATAAATAGTAAACTAAGGTATGCATATATCACTTTTTGAAAAAATTACATAACTACGTCCATGAACTAAATGTTGGTGTCACCATATAGAAACGGTATTAAGGCGGTATTAAGACTGGAACTGTTGGTTAAAAGATTTAAGTAAATACTTAAGAATGCTAACAATTGAAAAATGTGTTCAAGGTTTGTAAAATGAAATTTTCCCATTTAAACACATTGGTGAATGATGAATTTTTAGTGATACATGTTTTATAAGCATCGAACCTCCTTCTCCCATTCATGTCTAACCTAGGTTAGAACGCTATGCAGTTTCTTTATATTACATATATACATACATTACATTTCTATAGGTGAACGATTGGGATTTCTCAGTGAAAGAATATTTGTAATCGCTAAATATTAATAACTAACTCCGAACACAAAAATAACTAACTTAGACGTTGAGTTATGGCGTCAATAAAGTGTTGCTGGCGTCGACGTCATCCGCCGGTAACGTTCAACAAAGCGAATAATTTCGGTTAAAATCATACATAAAATGTTTTAAAATGTAATAAATAGATAATTTAGCTGCTGTGTTCGATTGTAGGGATATCCTTCACTTGATGGTAGTTGTGGGGGGTTTTCACGGACGAGCGTATGCGAGTCGGTAAAAAAACAAAACACACATCTACCATCGAGTGAAAGGTTTCTCTATAATCGATCCAAGCAGTTATATTTAACCCAATATAAAAAACGATTACCTTCATTCCGTTCAAAATTTCTGTCATCAATTTAATTCTATTGTCTTTAATATCTGTTCTCGCCTTGTGGCGTTTGTGTCCTGTCTTTGCCAGATATGCGTTCAGAGGCATCACAAGTAACATGACAGCGATGCCCGCGAGCACGGCCATGCCAACGGTATTGTATAAAAATACAAAGCTGACGATCACTTGAACCGGGGCGGACCAAATACACCAAAAGAAAGCGACCCAGTGTTTAATACTTTCAACATCGTCCGACAATAGATTCACGATCTCTCCAACAGTTGATTCGGCTCGGGCTTTGTTCGTCATAGTCATGGACTGGTAATGGTAAAATAATTAATTTCTTAGAAGATTTATAAAAGTTCATAGTAAACAAGTCTCTATCATTCGAACCTTTTTTGAGATTTCTCGCAAAAGCTTGCCAGTCAACTTGTGTATGGATGACGGACGCTAGAAGTTATTTGCATAGTTACATAATAACAAATATAGAGGTAAACGTTCAACAAGGCACATATGTCTGAAAGGAAAATATATTTAAATTATCCAGAAAAAAAAGGAAAAGTAAATCAGCAGGCCTGAACCCTGACTTTCCCGGCACTAACAAGACGCCTCAACCAACTGCGCTACAGAGACTAATAAACGTTTCGTTGCTAATATTCATATAATAATAATTATCACATACTACTTTTCAGTAGACTGATTTCCGAAAATGTCATTTCAGCAAGTAAAACGGTAACCTTTGAACATTTCAAAATATGTGTTTATACCATTCCAGTTTTTAGACGAGTTCATTAGGAATTGAAGTTGTAATGCATGCTTATCGTCATCTACATGATGCACAGTCTGTTAACCTCAGAAAAACACAAAACCCATATAAAGACGTCATTGTGTAAATAAACACGCAAAACCTACTAGTATTTGGAGACATCAACGCGAAGAGTGTAAATGCTATGCAAGAAAAAGAATCAATCCTGTGTATCCGGTTCAGATAGGGAAATTTCAACCCTCGGTATAACTGTTTTAATCGTAACCGAGGATCCTCGGTATAACTGTTCTCAGTTCCGATATTAACAACAATTATACCATATGTTGGAATACCTAATATTCACCTGATACCCATGAACGATTCTTGTAATCTTCCCGAAACATTCCTTTAAGGAAGGTAACCAACAAGTTACTGTACCTTTTTAAAGATTGCATTTATGAGGGCAGACCGCAGTCGGAGGGCCACCGAGTCACATAAATGGATTAGATACTGGATGGTAAGACTTTTTCCAAAGGCACAAACACCAAATGCTAACACATACACGTATCCTTTCCACTTGGGCTGGGTATGATCTTCAGCGAAGCCAATCAGGTACCTATATAAAAGAGATTACAATTTGAATTCCACTTCGAATACTTATAGGTGTAACTTTTGTACAATAAAGCGTTGCCTTTTCAATTGACATAAATTGTATTTCTACGATAAATACATATACAAAATATACTGAATACTGAATCAATTTCAGAATATGTTTGACAAGGATTAACCAATCGCCAATCAGTCTTTTGAATACTGTTATTAAAACAGTACTGCAGGAACAATACAATGATGTCATGAACATGTTTTAAGGAGATACACAAATGGTATTAACTATTAAAATAGCCGCATTACTGTTAGAAAATGAAGCTATAGAAACAAAGAAAATATTCGCACCCGAGCATGATCGGTTCCGAAAACAGGAAGATATTGAAGACGATTTTAAGTAAATTGCCGCTGATAAGTGAGAATCCATAGCCTTTGACCAAAACTTTCAGCAGTGACACGGTTATTTTTGAGTTCTCCTCGCTGTGCTTTCTGGAAGATAAAACAATACACACATCTTGAATAAGAAGTAAAATAGAAGGGGAAATTATGTTGGCATATCTTTAATTCTATCGTTGACATTAGAAACAAGAGGGACAAATAGCCATAGCTCACCCGATGACCTGTGTCCAGTGTAGACACTTGTAACAGTATCAAACATGGGTCAGCTAAAAGATACGGTAAGTTCTGGTTAGTCTTTTGTTTTAGTGAAGAAGATTTTTCAAGTTTTTCCTTATATGTAAACATGCAAACATCTTATATATAGTTGTTGACCCTACGGAGCACGGCCATTTTTCAGCATGGAGACATCTTTAAACACACTCGATATATAGAGATTGGCAATAATTAGTAATAAAGAAAAAACGTTAGAATCTGTTCAGTATGTAGAAAGTTGTTTAAGGTTTCAACCTTTTATGTATGTTTGTTTCTAACAAGACATGAGGAAACATACTTCATTTTGGCTCGCTGGTTGTCTTCTTGCGTTTGCCACATCGAATCAAAATAAGCTATAGCATTGGTTGATTGTTCCGTCGGCATTACACGAGGAAAATCTTCGTCAGTGAATTTCCTTTCGTAGCCAACGTTTAAGACACTGAAACAAGATAATTATGTGTACATTTTATTTTAAAGAGGATGTTATACATGTTAAATATAAACACATTGATAAAACAGTAACATTGTTAAAACTAATGTACCACCTGATAACATATCTTTAGTTAACAACAGTCGAGGCATATACACAAATTATCATAAAAAGTGGGATTTATTGAAACAAAGTTAGAATTATCTTTTATTATGCTTTTTATTTTTTGGCAGAATTCGCCATGGCTGATTTTATGTATTTAATATATGATAGCATTATAATTTGTTAGAATTAGTTGAATTTTCAGATCAACATATATTTATTATATTCCGGACAGTCGGAAATATTAATTTTCAGATCAACATATATGCATTATATTCCGGACAATCGAACATTTTGACTATTGGTAACATTCCCGGAAATATAGTTCCATATTCCGGACAAATCGGACATATTGGCATTTATAATTTATCCCTATTCCAGACACTCGGACACTAGGCATATCTTACTTATAATTACTGTATGTTCCGGGCGATTAGCAATATTGTCAATTCGACTTACAGTCACATATTCCGGATAATCGGAAATATTTTATATAGCTATATAGACAAAACGCAGTAAATTCTTAGAGTGCATTAAACATATTAAATAGTCAAACTGTTGAACGTCAGCCAGTTTATGATCTTTGCAGTGCTTTTACTTATTCAAGAGATCTATCTTATGTTGAACACATGCACAGTAGTAACTTAATATGTATAGCTACCCGTTTAACCAGGAAAACCAGCATCGTGACAGAAAGGAGGACCTTTGTAATGGACAATCTTGCTGCAGATAGAAAACATATTAGTAATTCATAGCAAGTGTTGGCTATTACATGCATTATTTACTCATACATTGTAACGTTAGAACGGTTTAAAATAATACATACATAAATTCCGTCTTGTTAAAAAAAAATGTGTTGTTTAGTTGAAAGTTGAAACATTTTCTGGTTTCAGAGCAGTCGTAGGGTATGTAAGATTCCGCTGTTTGCTTTAAACATTGGCGATGAATATATTCATTAGAAATAGTGAGAGAAACGGATGTGCCAATACTACAAGTATTTACATATTCACGGTTATATGGTTGATGGCAAAACTATTTAGTACGAGATACAGTTTAAATTAAATAATATATATATATATATATATATAAGGGTGAGAAAATACATACATCTACAAAATACCTTTCAAAAAGCACTGGATCCCCGAGGGGATACGAAAATGTTGGAACAAATTAATAGATGGGGAAAAAAACATCTAAAAAACCCAAGCGCTTTCAGCTTTACGCCTACATAAGGGGATTGTTTTTTTGTTTCGTATTTGTTATTTTCGTGTTTGTGTACCCCTGATGAAGGCGTAAAGCCGAAAGCGCTTGAGTTTTTATAAACTACAACTGTATAAATGTTTTTTTCCCCACTATATATATATATTACAATCGTACCTTTCCTTTGTGTTCTGGTAAGGATTCCGGAATGCAACTTAACACCAGTTGGACAACACAGAGTCCGACATACGACTTGAGCGTCGACGCTTCTGTGGAACTTTCATCAGAGTTCTGCTTGAAATAATGAACATGCTTGTATTTCAAATCATGTAAACGTTGTATATATTTTTCTCCTAGTTTCCTTAGGCATGATCACCTTCATACAATAAATATGGCAAAAAAGGTTAGGCAGTGTATCAAACGAGGTTAAGGAACTATTATTTTGCAACGCACTGCAGGCCTAATTGTTCACCAGTTTACAGGTTGCCACTACTACTCTGCCTTCTTTTACGGTTCGTTGACCGGACATATTGCGTACCCTACGATGACGTATCCCTAAATCATGAAAAGAACGTTAACTGTGATATTTGTCATTAATAATGTTTTATCGGACACTTAAAGGGAATGTAGCGACACATCCAAACAGCTGTATTATTGAGAGTTCTAAAAATCTTGGAAAAAGGTGAAAGAATTATCAAAATCGGATGATAAACAAAAAAGATATGACCATTTAAAGGTTATTCTAAAACGAATATGGGAGCCGCCATTTTTAGAACTATGACGTCATAGTTCCTTATTACCATATATGGAATATTGATAAATATCATTTAAAACGAAGAAAATCACTGCAAATGGACGAAAAAAAATTACTAGTCATATAACACATAATTGACATTAGGTATTACATATTTTTCATACAGTTGTTGTCATTTTTTCCCTATAAATCAGTAAATTTTCATATTTATAAATATTCCATATATGGTCATTTAGAACCGTGATGGCATAGCTCTCAAAATGGCCGCTTCCATATCCGTTTCAACAGAAACTTCAAATGATCATACCTTCTTTGTTTATTATCCAATTTTGATAATTCTTTCACCCTTATTCAAGTATTTCAGAAATCTCAATAATAAAGATTGTTTGGCTGTGTCGCTTCATTCCCTTTAACGGTTCATTCGTATTGCTCTGGTTTCTGCCAAATCATTTTGTGAATTCGTGTTGACTATCTAGACTTTTGATGTTTATATTCTTACATAGATGATCATCTCTGATTTATACTAATATCTCCTGCTAATGCTCAATTAAAACATGTTTCCATTATAAATTAAATATTGCTTAACCGAATAAATAATATAATATATAATATAAAGCATTTATATCCGGTATAATCTTGTTTGTATACGGTTATAAGAGAGCTTTGGATAGTTTAAGTATTATACTGGAATACGTTAAAAGGGACGAGTGGGCTACTGTTCTGTTGATACAAACGATGTAATGTCCAAATAATATAACGCAAATATCTAGTTTAACTCATGACATTGAAACTAAATTTAATTACCTGTCGAAGCATTCTAGAATACACCAGAACAAAGCCGCAGAGAGATGTGAGGAGCCAATAGATTGACAGTATACCGGAAGTTACAAACTTCTTCCGTCTTTCCACCTCTACGTAGACCATCACCATGCACTGTTAATAAGAACGTAATATATAATTAAAAACACAATGGTGTACGATTTCCAAATTAATTATTAATCGGTCGTATAACAAATGTTATGTTGGAAATTTCCTGTCAAACAGTCTTGCGAATCTCTCCAGTTTCATCAATGTTAACTCTTTTCTACTACCTTACAGTTTTATAATGTTAAGGTCATTAGCGTATCTGTAAAACGTTATTTCTTTGGATGAAACATAACACGTGACTCCTTTTCACAAAGTTAACACAAGCTTGAAGTCTTCTTGTCAAAAATTATTTTTTGCGCGAAAAAGTATTATCTTATTTTAAACAAGTTGCTCGATATTAAAATGGGATTTTAATTATAAGTAATACATTTGTTTCTATGGAACTTATGATTGAGTAAACGTTACCGAATCAAAGGGATTTTTGTTAGATTTGTTCTGGAGGCAAAGTTTACCAAACGTTCATAAAATTAAGTTAAATCCTATGGAAGAATGCATTTGTGTTTTAATTCTAGCATTTGTCTTATATTCTTATTATGGAGTCGTGCTTGACACACCACTTACCAGGGTGGCGCCCTCTGCCGCCAATCCGACAAGACGAGAATTCCAATAACTCTTATTTCCTTCGTCGAGATTTTGGGCCACGACCGTCAATTCTAGATACCGTATAGACAGCTGAAGTACGGCTATACTCTAAAAACAAAAATATACGAATACAGTAGTGTTTCCCCCAAATTTTGAGAAAAAAATCTGAAAACGAATATGTATGCTTTTTGTACTGCGAGACATTCGGCATTATCAGTATGGCAAGCTTTCAGATTTTGACAATCTTCGATATATTATGTTACAAATGTATTATCTTGGATTAAAAGTGGGCAGGTGCAGTGTTGTATATATAGTATATGCTGAGCTCATTATGAAGTCGTTGGTTTGGCCAGGCCGGAGATCAACCCCATCAGCTCATCAGGACGCTCTATGTCACATCGACCACTTGAGCTCATCCGGACGCTCTATGTCATATCGACCCCATGAGCTCATCCGGACGCTCTATGTCACATCGACCCCATGAGCACATCCGGACGCTCAGTGTCACATCGACCCCATGAGCTCATCCGGACGCTCTATGTCACATCGACCCCATGAGCTCATCCGGACGCTCTATGTCACATCGACCCCATGAGCTCATCCGGACGCTCTATGTCACATCGACCCCATGAGTTCATCCGGACGCTCTATGTCACATCGACCCCATGAGCTCATCTGGACGCTCTATGTCACATCGACCCCATGAGCTCATCCGGACGCTCTATGTCACATCAACCCCATGAGCTCATCCGGACGCTCTATGTCACATCGACCACTTGAGCAAAAATAAAGTAAACCTTATAAACATACAGGTACAGAATAACATTTCAGAAAATTATGAAAGTATACCTCATGTGTGCATTTTCGTGTGTGTGTGTGTGTGTGTGTGCGTGTGTGCGTGTGTGCGTGCGTGTACATGCGTGCGTGCGTGTGTGTGTGTGTGCGTGCGTGTGCGCTTGCGTGCATGTGTGTAAATACTAGATCGAGGTCCTAATCCAAGGTTCGTACTCACCATTTTTGACAAACTGTTCCAACTTCGTGGTAATGGATCCGTCTTTATCTGCATTAAAGCATAAACGTAGACAGGAGCCGACAGCCACAACCAGGCGGTCGCCGTCCATAGTAGCACCGTGTCTTGAAAGCATTTGGTAAACTCCGGATATGATCGGTGGTTACCCCACGTCAGATTAGAGTCCTAAAGTAAAAAATAAATCAAATTGGATTCCTCAAACTGGTTACTTGTTTCGACGTATGATATGACACCAAAAACATGTAACCGTTTCGCTTGCATGTCAGTTGAATTACACGTTATTTATGATGTTGATATAAGTGGAAAGCGGTTAGAATTATCAAAACGAATAACTACTTCAATGTGTCTCTTTGAGGGTGCTACTTATCTTGGGCACTTCAGCTAAATTTCAGAGGCGCCAAGTATTCCACAAGCGAGCGCATTATAAGTGAAATGCATAACAAATCTTACCCCGATTAAGTACTAAATATACTGCCCAAAAAGCTAATTAAACATTGCATTGTGCATTTTAAATAAAACGGGGTGCAGTCATTCATAAGACAATGGAAAGTTGCTTAACGATACAAATACAGTGTACTACTAGGTTATTTAGATCCGCCCCAGAGAGAGGAAAATGATACATAGAAAGCCGGGAACCGTGGCCTAGTCAGATTCCCATGGTTCTTTAACACGCTCGGAGGATAAACGCCGATACTAAGGACATCCCAGTTTATGCCTCCCATCCGACAAATGAGGTTAATAAAAAGCGTATTGCACAAGAAAATGGCGAATCAAGAGGCGACGTTGCTGCTTGATCCCGGGTACTCCGATTTCAGGTTTACAGTGCTATTCACTGGGTCAACCAGCCCCTTCATGATGCAAGTTCTTTCCTAGAAGGTGTATGACCTCTCCACCCACCCCCACCACACACACCCACGCCCACAAACACTTTTCTGGTTGTTGTTTTTTTGCAGCACATGGGATGTTTGTATAAGCACGTTACCCTAGATATCGGTTACCCTAGATATCTTAAAACGGTGGCTACACCGGTGACGACAACAAAAACATCAAACAAATATAAAGACATTTTTGTTCAGTAACATATTTAACATAAGTGACATTGTTTTAACGATACGAAGCAAAATTAATCACGCGGAATGACAAATCAAATCCACTTAATGCACTTCTATCTTCAAAGTATAGGCCAGTTTATGTTTTTGAGATTTGATTCAAAATCAGTCAATCAGCCACCCCGCCCTCCCCGGCCCCACCCCAACCCCCATCTACCAACCATTCCCAACCCTAACTAAAAATCCAGTAATAACAGCGCACCACTGTATGTATACAATGTATACAATATTTCTGTATATAGATTAGTATGTTAACTGAAAATTGTAAAATGAATTCCGCCTTTGAATATTTGTAATATAATTATGTTAACGTAAAATTGACTATTTAAATATTTTGTCATGAGTCAATATGATGTATTGTAAACTACTGGAATGATTGTAACGTTTAAGTGGAGATTGTCGAGACAAAATTAGACCTATATTACGGGGTGAAGAAAGAATATTAATCTGCTTATACGTATAGTTCGGAAAAATGTATAATATTCCTAAGCTTTTTAAATAGGTATACGTTTTTCGTTCTAACAGGTGGATTGATGTTGCATTGTTCAGCCGGTTAGCTCAGTCGGTAGAGTATCGGAACGGTAGTCCGAAGGTCCCGGGTTCGAGCCCCGGTCTGGCTGCACATTTGTCTAACCCTGTGACATTTGGCGCCCAACGGTGGACCGTGACTGAACAAACACCGAGAAATATACAAATGATTCTCTGTACCCATGGAAATTCGAAGATGAATTTCAGTCTGTATGGGGAAGTGTCACGGTTCATAGATATCTAACAGGTATTCAGTCTGTAGGCGGATTGTGTCACGGTTCATAGATATCTAACAGGTATTCCGTATGTAGGGGGATTGTGTCACGGTTCATAGATATCTAACAGGTATTCCGTCTGTAGGGGGATTGTGTCACGGTTCATAGATATCTAACAGGTAGGTTGATGTTGCATTGAACGGTCGGTTAGCTCAGTCAGTAGAGCATCGGAACGGTAGTCCGAAGGTCCCGGGTTCGCGCCCAGGTCTCACATTTGTCTAGCCCTGTGACATTTTGTTCTGACTCCCGTATCAGGGCTCTAACCACTGAGCTATCGAGGACATATGGTTAGGAATCGATTTCATTCACCATTTTCCCGGTTACATACACCCCACCAGACTGAAATTAGTCTCTGAATTTTTAATTATACAGGAGAACCACTGCTGGTGTTTCCCTGGATGATCCCGGACAAGCCCCCAAATATAACAGGTGGTGAAAAGATCGTTCCTCAATCGTGACTCGAACCCAGGGTCTCTGGTTTACCGTACCGGCGCACTAACCACTGAGCTATCAAGGGCATACGGTTAGGAATCGATTATTCACCATTTACCTGTACCCGGTTACATATATATACCAAGTTATACATGATTTACCTTACAAAAAACCTAGAGTATTTGCGTATATATACGGAAATCTTTGGTTTAAACATGTTTTATTTCACAAGCTTTTCACAACATATTATTTGTACACAATAGAAGAAAAAGGATTAGAATGAAAGGAAGATACTTATGATATTCTTCTCTTAGAGACAATATCTTTAATGTATGAACTTATTATATGCCGACTGGTACCGTTGGAGACAGATGATTTGAAATTATTATTTTAAATTTACAGCGTTATTGACAATATATGTGTCTCGTTGATTTATTGATTGTTATTATTGCTATATTAAGGGTATTGTCTACTGGTGCGTTAGCTGTTTGGTTCAGTATATTTAGAAACTTAATAAATATTTAATAATTATAATATTTAATAATTATAATTACCCATAGATTATCTGCGCAGATGTGTATGCTATACATACTATTGTTTGAATGTATGGCAAAACATTATCTAGTGTTTAAGTACACACAATGTTACGAGATGTGGTGAAATACATTCGATTGTAATCATGGTAAAGTGGATGACTCAGTTGATAAGACGGGACTTTCCTAAATTTCTAATAGTAAACACTTTATAAATGATTAAATACAATGCAAAATCAAAATCACTTAGCACTGGACTAGTTGTATATCACACACACACACACACACACACACACACACACACACACACACACGCGCGCACACACACACACATATATATACACACACATAAGTCGGCAGTTACGAGGTATATATATATATATATATCATATGAGGCATTATGTGTGTTGAGTAACATAATAATGACAATAAAATAGCAAATAATATAGTATTGAAAATAAATGGGTACCCAAAAAGAATCTACACGACATTATTAACATAACCTATAACAATAAAATAGCAAATAAAACATTGAAAATAAATGCGTACCCACATATATACATAGCATGACTGTGTTCAATAAATAACATAAAAAAAAGCATGACAATAAAATAGCAATTATATATTTTAAAAAAATACGTACCCAAAATGTGTCTGTGCAGAAACTGTCCATAGTTATCGTTACCATACAGCGCTGTGTAGTCTTAACAGTACTACTTTTAGTTAAATTGGGTATATAGTGCCCAGTATATAACAATGTTCTTTAAATGTACGCTACAGATCAATGTCACTAGACTGTTTCACTGCGCATGTCCGCTTTCACTCAAACATGTTCGTGGAGCAGTCTAAAGTCGAGATAGTTATTGACCGTGTGACAGACTTCGATTATATATTTACCACTATCAGTATCACTATATTGCAGTATCAGGCAACAGCACAACAAAGATGTCATTTTTTGAACGTCAGCTCATATATTCGATAAACAAAGCAAATGCCGAGTTTCCCTTTAACCGTTCACCCGATTTATCGAGAAATGACTTACGGATGGCGGGAGGTGTACAGTACTGGTTCTACCCAGGAAACGTGAGTGGGTCTGCCTCCACCATAAAAAAATCGACCGTCATATATAACCTTACATGTGTTGAAAATGACGTAGAACATTATTGGTTTAATGTGCATACCCGATTACCGGCAGCCGTAGGCACAGTTCGGCAGCCGTAGGCACAGTTCCCGGTAAAAAAAAGAAACAAGTTTCAAAAGGGTGAATAAATCTAGTTTTATAGAAAAGTGAATCGGCCATTTTAATTTGGAAGGAATGTTGTGTATGCCACCTGATTCCCGTGAAATTTGAACCTATATTATGCGAGTTACGGTAGGTTAAATGTTGAAATTAAGCTAAAAAATGTGATTGTAGAAAGTTAGAGACCTGGTACTCGGTAAATAGTCAAGTTTAAGAGATTTCAGACATACTGCCATAAAATATAATCTTTCCTGAATAAACAGTCCAAATTTTAGCCCACAGAACATTTTATTAAAATAATTGTGGGTTTTTAAACACGACCGGGTATTGAAATATGGCAGGAGTATGGTACAGTTCCATTATTTATTGGCAGGTAACTGTGCCTACGGCTGCCGGTAATCGGGTGTGATGTGATTTACTTGATTATTGTGACCATACAATGTATTTCATACATGAACGTCGTTCTGCATTTAAACGTTGTTACAGTTGACAGGAACGTGACGTAGTGTTGAGGAAGGCACGAACGATAACTCTACGTCACGTGACGGGACTAACATGACCGTAGCGTTGAACGCGTTCCTGAAGCATTGACGCAAACCTGAATCGCATGAGGTCAGACCGGCAAGGTATTCCCCCATACAATGGAATTACTATATGACAATAATCCCTATGTACTAATCTCTATGTACTTATCGATCTTTTCATACATGTTTATCGATATGGATATTATTGGACAGTGCAGACATATACAGTTGAGGCGGATATATTGGCCCTTTGTTATAAATAACGTATTTTCTTAAAGGGTCACACGACAAGCTTGTATTTTAAAAAAATAAAAATTAAAGTTACGAAGTCATTTTATTTTTTTCTACTTAACTTGCATGACATTGTGCTCAATCTTTAATAGTAATTATAAGAATAGTACAAAGTAAATTGTGTTTGCATATTTAAGAAAAAAAGCTATGAACCGAACAATTTAAAAATGACATGGTTCAAAGATATAGATAGATATTAAAAGTGTTCCTGTATTAATTAACATGACATGGATGTAGCTGCAGCTTATCAAAGGGAAAACATATACGTGAATTAAAAGGACACGCTGCAATCTTTAAACAAAAAAAAAGCCTACAGATTAGCATACCGAATTATTTTTCCAAGATACAAGTTACAGCACTGATTTAAAGTCGGTATAGCTATGAATAGCGATTGGCCGACATCCAGTATCATTCTGACTTTAAACCTGCTTGCATATAATAAACTAAAAGGTAAAACAAAATGTGCAATTTCAATTTTCTTCGTGTTTAAGCGAGTCTTTGTTTGTTCTACTATTAGCTATGCTTCAAGAAACGACTCATGCTCTGGAGAAAGAAACACCCCGCACGCTTCGTAAGCCTGGGTTTTCTTTAGAATATTGGACGGATAGGTGTGGGTGTTAGGATAGTGGCGGGGGAGAGGTTGAGCGGGGATGTAAATAAGATTATAAGAATCTTTCATGGGTATCCGGTGAAGATAGGGAATTCCAACCCGAGGTATAAGTGATTTTATCGTAACCGAGGCTCTGCCGAGGTTCCGATTAAAACACTTATACCGAGGATTGGAATTCCCTATCTGAACCGAATACCCATGATAGATTCTTTTTCTTGCATATAAGAGACATGTTGTGCGTTCACGCCGCCAGCTACTAACGTTTTGCATGTTTTTCTGCATACCGGATGTTGGCGCGCGTGAATTTTATCTCGACCCTAGGGCGAGATGGACATTTCTTGCATACCGGACAAGGATATCCGTCATTTTACCGGGGCTAGATATTTCCATCTCACCCTAGGGTCGAGATAAACTTCACGCATGCCAACATCCGGTATGCAGAAAAACATGCAAAACGTTAGTAGCTGGCGACGTGAACGCACAACATGTCTCTTATATGCAAGAAAAAGAATCTATCATGGGTATTCGGTTCAGATAGGGAATTCCAATCCTCGGTATAAGCTGCGGCCTCTCTTGGTGTCGAACTTGACCAAGTTTTCCATTCCAGAATATTGCAAACAAGTGTTTGTGGGCGAGTGAGGAGTGCATACATTGGAGGAATATATGTAACATAAGTATATAAAGGAAAGCGGACACATTTCACAATCAACTTTTTAAATGACACCAATTGATTATAACTATGCATAAACATGCAGTGCCTCACGTTTTAAGGTCAAGCATTCGTATATTTTACGAGTTGTCCGAGTGCTTAAAGAAACATTAAGAGCATGGTGGGGGCAGGGGCGGTCTGGAATGTATCTAGTCAATTCACATACAGGGTATAGATCCAGGTTTTAACAAAGATGTCCGCAATTCGAGATTGGTGAGTATTTTTTCGAGGATTTATATAGGCGCGCGCCCTGCCACCCTTCCTCTCCCCCACTGGAACCTACTCAAATTTAGACATTCCGAATTCCGAAGTTTGAAGTCTGATAGATTGCACGCGTCTATAGGTGAGCTATAATTCCGTAATAAGGACAAACACAAAAAAATATGTGTGTTTCGGCAGGGCTCTATATTTCAATTTTCATCCCAGGTTTAGCGTAACATGCCAGAAAAAAGTAGAAAGTGTAGGTACGGATTTATTTTCATATATATAGGAAGACAGCATTTTATACCCAAAACAGCCTTGATTTTTATATTTTTCTGGTAAATTTGAAAACATTGCTAGAAAAAATATATAGGGTCGGGTTACCCTAAACACACATAACTTTTTGCAAGGCCTAAGATGAACGCTTATATAAAATTAATTAGAATTGAACAAAGCAGGTTTTGTTCACCCACACCCACACCCACACCCACCCACCCACATACCCAACATGGTTGAATAGTTTTCATTACACTCGTCTTAACATTAATAAAATTGTCTCACTGACAAACCTGAGATTATATTGAGAGAGAGAGAGAGAGAGAGAGAGAGAGAGAGAGAGAGAGAGAGAGCGCGAAGAGAGAGAGGGGTGTCGATAAAACGAAGAAGATTATATTGAGAGAGAGAGAGAGAGAGAGAGAGAGAGAGAGAGAGCGAAGAGAGAGAGGGGTGTCGATAAAACGAAGAAGAGGCCTAATGTACATTACGATTGATGCGACGGTCAATCGCATCTTACCATCGACCATCGCATCTTACCATCGACCGTCGCATCTTACCATCGCATCTTACTATCGACCATCGCATCGCATCTTACCATCGCAATCTTACCATCGACCATCGTATCTTACGATCGAGCATCGACCTAGGTCGATGGTCGATGGTAAGACGCGATGGTAAGATGGCCCTAACAGGACACCGTAGATATGTATGCTATTTCCATACAACCGTTTGAATTTAAGTACACGCAATATTACGAGATGTGGTGAAATATATTGTAATCGTGGTGAAGGCTGCAGATCGTTGCATTTGTTATATAATTATGTAATTACTGAACCAAAGGTTCTGGGTTCGGGCTTTGTATAAGGCAAAAACATTTAAACAATACAATTTTAAGATATTTCAAAAACATATTATACGAAACAACTTAGGAAAAAACATGATTGGTTCCGACAATTTGGCATTTGAGTACTCTGAATAATATTAAAAACGTTATAAAACTAAATAATACAACATCTGCGACAGTATATGTGTTGGAATAACAGGACCTATGACAATAACATAGCAAGTGCACTGACAATAACATAGCAAGTGTACTGACAATAACATAGCAAGTGTACTGACAATAACATATCAAGTGTACTGACAATAACATATCAAGTGTACTGACAATAACATAGCAAAATGAGTCTATGCATATATGCATGGCATTATATGTGTTCAGTAAATAACAAAACTCTACGTAAATCATTTAGCAATTATAATAGTTTGAAGAACTACGGACCAATAATGCGTCATATTTAAAATAAATACATACCCAAAATGCGTCTGTGCAGAAACTATTCATATTTAACGGTATTATATACAGTGGTGTGTAGTCTCTATACAGTCAGTATTAATTTTAGTTTAAATGGATAGAGCTTTATATACCATGCTAAAGATCAATTCTTACTTAGTCAATCGGCTTAAAATATCAGGGAACCCCCGATTGTATTGATCTTTGAGATATTTCTTGACCGTGAACACAACAGAACAGAACATATTTTTATGTTCTCGTCATTCGCTGCCGGAATGGCAGCGACTCTTATATGGTTTTCATAATTGCACATGTTAAGGTAGCAATGAACAGTTTCTTTGAGTTTTTAACGTTGATAAAGCAATCTTATGATTACACATGGTAGCAGTGAAAAGTGTATCTGTGTTGTAATGCACACGCTAACGCACACGCATCTCTTACATGTGAACACTTGTAATTCTGTGCTGATGTGTACTTTTAGCACGTCGTGCAACAAAGGTGAATATGTAATCAACAATATGTAACTCGTGTCAAGGATTTGACCAGAGTAAAGCGAGGTCGACCACATTTATTCAAAATGTTTGGTAGGAAGAACTGATGTTAAAAATTGGGAAGAAAGTGTCTGGTAAGAAAAAACCGGTCGTGGCGTGTTTACGTCTTCCTGACAACATTATTGTTTTCGTGTATACACCCGGGACTTGATCGGTTATTATGTTAAACTTTGTTACTAGTTCCAACCCAGATATAATGCTATTTTCTCTCGGCAGCTATTTTACGCTTGCGACTCATATGGTTTTCATAACTGCACATGGTAAGGTAGCAATCAACAGTTTCTTTGAGTTTTTCACGTTGATAAGTACACATGGTAGCAGTGATAAGTTTATCTGTCTTGTAACGCACGCGCTAACGCACACGCATCCCTTACATGTGAACACTTGTAATTCTGTGTTGATGTGTACTTCTAGCACGTCGTGCTACAAAGATGAATATGTAATCAACAATATTTAACTCATGTCAAGGATTTGACCAGAGTCAAGCGAGGTCGACCACATTTATTCAAAATGTTTGGTTGGAAGAACTGATGTTAATAATTGGGAAGAAAGTGTCTGGTAAGAAAAAACCGGTCGTGGCGTGCTTACGTCTTCCTGACAACATTATTGTTTTCGTGTATACACCCGGGACTTGATCGGTTATTATGTTAAACTTTGTTACTAGTTCCAACCCAGATATAATGCTATTTTCTCTCGGCAGCTATTTTACGCTTGCGACTCATATGGTTTTCATAATTGCACATGGTAAGGTAGCAATCAACAGTTTCTTTGATTTTTTCACGTTGATAAGGCAATCTTATAATTACACATGGTAGCAGTGAAAGTATATCTGTGTTGTACCGCACGCGCTAACGCACACGCATCCCTTACATGTGAACACTTGTAATTCTGTGCTGATGTGTACTTCTAGCAAGTAGAATATGTAATCAACAATATGTAACGCATGTCAAGGATTTGACCAGAAGAAACGAGGTCGCCCACCTTGATTCAAAATGTTTGGTAGGAAGAACTGATGGTAAAAATTGGGAAGAAAGTGTCTGGTAAGAAAAAACCGGTCGTGGCGTGTTTACGTCTTCCTGTCAACATTATTGTGTTCGTGTATACACCCGCGACTTGATCGGTTATTATGTTAAACTTTGTTACTAGTTCCAACCCAGAGATAATGCTATTTTCTCTCGGCAGCTATTTTACGCTTGCGTAAAACCTTGCTTGTCTAAATAATATTATTATGTGACAGGTCAAAACAAGTTTTACATTCAACAATGTGAAAATACATACGCACAAATCATACAACCACATACTACACACGCGCGCACGCACGCATGCACGCACGCACGCACGCACACGCGCGCTAACACACGCACACACGCACACTCACACACCATAAACAAAGAGTGTGTGTATTTCTAAGGATTATAGTCCCTCCACCTACGACAGGCGTCCTACCTAACGATTATAGGCACAATGTCTGGACTTTTATCTGTGTGTTGTTGTGTGATGTGATGATATGTCTACTTGAAGCAGCGAACTCAATGGTTTCTTTATAGTGCTGCCACACTGGAATACCACGCCGTAGTTATATTATACAATTATGGACTTTTCAGCTGTTATACATGATGTGATATGCACCAAAAAAATCATTATTGACCGAGGCGATAGCCGAGGTCAATAATGATTTTTTGGTGCATATCAACATCATGTATAACAGCTGAAAAGTCCATAACTGTTTTATTATATAACCCTCAATTTACAATTATATAAAACAGGTCAATATCAAAAAAATAATTATATAAAACAGGTCAATATCAAAAAAACAGGTCAATATCAAAAAAACAGGTCAATATCGCTAGATATTTTTTCTAAAAAATTACTTTTTAGCCAATGAAAACGCGTCTATTTATAGGTTATATAATAAACATTGTTATCCCTCTCGGCAGAGACGGTCGGCGGTTAGCGGGTGAGTGGAAACACATGTTTTGGCCTTAAATTCCCTATGTTATCCGACCATATACATATATAGAGCGAGTCAAAAAACAAAATGTGCACATCTATTTTGGGCGATATTTCTCATGACAAATTTAGAAAAACAAGTTTTAAATATACGAAATGTATGCATTATGGCTAAGAAATTAGTCATGCCTTTATATGAAAACTTACTACCCTTACAGAGTTTGCGTTCTTCAGAGTCAAAAAGAGCCAAACAAACATTGCAAAATGCATGGCGTTGAATGTTTCGCATGAAATTGTTCTGAAACATAAAGTTAGAATTTTTGAACCCATTTATGACGTAAAGGTTTACAGCAATGTAACATTCGTGATAAGTAGGATTATGCAAATTTGATTGCACGCTTGCTTTCTTGACTCGATATAGAAGAACTTTAATTAGCCTCGTCATAGGTCTATTTACATCATAGGTATATTATCAGTTGCATGCATATTTTATTAAACAGAAATACCGAATAGTAACCACTCAGGGTTTAGCACACCCATTGCATCACAGGAGGTGTCAAGGGGTAGTGGCGTCTAGAAAAACAATTCTAAAAGACATTTTCACAAATTTAAAGTTCCATTTATGGTTAATATCACACTGTTGATCTATTTGTTACATTTATCAAGCATTGTCATGTTAATATTGTGAGTTTCGAATTGTTTTTGCTGATATGGAAATAAGTGTATTCATGAATACAATATTTTGCAACTCAGTGTTTGGCATCTCTATGTTTTTAAAGGGAGCATTCATTCATGAGACAAGTTCTTTCTTAGAAGAAGCACGATACCCACTTTTCGGTGGATTTTTTTGACAGAATATGTACCATTTGTGATGAGAATGTAAATTATTCTTTTTTTAATTGGCCCTAGATATAAATGACAACATGCCATTCTTTTTTTTTAATTTCATACACCACTCAATGCAAACATCTATGGGCGTGTTACACCTATAGCTGGCCCTTGTCACACTCATTAAATAGTAGTTCTGTGAAAAGTTCTAATATAACCATGGTTGAAATATAAACAAGCCTATGCGATTGATTCTTTTGGGGTATTGCTTCAGTTATTTGTGAGTCTGATGACATGGCTGGTGCAATAGGCCCGGGACCAATCAGATAAGTTAAAGGTATTGTTGTAAATGAAATTTAATTGTATATAGTCTCTTATAATTCTTTTAGAATGACATAGTTAAAATCATGTGTAATGTCGTATATACTAATGTACTATGACGAGACTTTAATATACTACAAAAACCGCATTACTTCAAGTTTTGACTTAAGTGATTCACTAGATGTAGCGCAAAAAAAGCAGGGAATTCCCACATTATTTAAAATACAATGATCCAACAAAGAATGACCTTATACTGATATTTCCATACATGAACTTGAACGAATTTATTCAAGCACTGATATTAAATCTGAGACACTTGAAGGTAATCCCCCACACAATGAACTAAAATACCTTTATTAATCGATTGGTTTGTACCATACATGGTTGTCCAAGCGATTTACTTTGTTGTGCCGTACATATTGGAAAGTTGAGGTATATGTATTATATGAATATATACTGGGGTAGATCTATTATACGAATTTGTAGATTTGTTTAAATTTTGACGAAATGTTAAGCACTTTTAGATTTTGTAATTGAGATTAATCCACATTAGTTGAAACGTCAGCATAAACACACACATGTAGAGTATAAATTGGGACTAAATTTGTTTTTTAAAAAACGAAATGACCAATTTAAACGTAAAATGGGTCAACGATATAGAGATGGAGCATTAACAGGTTCCTAAAATACAAAGCAATGTGTAATAATTACAGATTCACAACTCGTCTTATCAGTCCGCAGAGAAATCTCCCAAGTTATAAATAGCTGTCACGCCCAGCGTACGCAGAAAATAGGCGATACCTTTACCAGACGTTGATACGTATTTTTTTACCGCCAGATTAAAATATCTATCCTTTGCGCGTAACTATGGTTAAGAAATACCTTCTTCGGATCGTTTATTTTATATATCCAGTGTAATACATTCTGGTGGTTTATGTCTCATTTGTACCTCCTCCGTGGATGAGGGGTTATCGACGTTGTAAACCTTTTCGCTCTCACCGCTGCGGATTCGAATCCCAATGGGAGCTCAACTTGTGATGGCGGGAGGTATACAGTATACAGTTATCACATGTGTGTTTGGGGAACAGTCAAAACTGTTTTCCCGAGGTGGAGGGGATGGCATTGTGAACTGTTTCCCTCGGCCTATCGGCCTCGGGAAAACAGTTCACACTGACATCCCTCGACACCAAGGGAAAACAGTTTTGAATGTTCCCCAAACACACGTGATAACTGTTTTATTACCTGATTAATGTTACTGTACAAAGCAGTGAAAATGAAAATTTGTTTTATAATGGGAACCTATGGTGAAAAAAGCAACATGACGTCACGCAAACGAAATTCCAGCACGTGAGGGAAACAGTCGAAACTAAAGCCCGGTAACAGTTCGTTTTCACCGGGAACAGTCTTTTCCTTAGTGAATTAGCAAGAAATGACGATATAGCATTTATATAGGAGATCAGGTAATAATACTGGTTCTTCCCAGGAATAAGTGGGTGGTCTGCCTACACCACAAAATATCGACCGTCATGCATAGCCTAAAATGTGCTGAAACGTGACGTTAAACATCAAACCAACAAACAAACATCAATTTAACACATACATATTGTATTTGAACAATTCTAACAAATACACCCATCCTGATGTTCTCCATTAAAGTAGCTAACCCGGCAATTAAAACATGTGTACATCGTTTCTAAACCTACTGATGACGGGCTATATATACGTATATTTACGATTCACTTACTTATTTTGCCACAGCAGATAACGGCGAGAGGCGATAAGACCCGTTAGTATTATGGTTGATAAGTTGGTAGGTAGTTGGTAGTTGGCAGTTGGTTATTCGAATAACCAACTACCAACCAGTTGCCAGTTGGGGATTCGTTTGTATTATTATAATAACAAGGGAATTTGTATGTCTTACTCAAGATTATATGTTAATACAAATAATCAACAACAAAAGGGAAAATTTTAATGTAAAATCTGAATCCCCAACTGGCAACTGGTAGCCAGTTGGTTATTCGTTGCGAATAACCAACTCAACTGGACATTTTGAACCGTCGACTGGCGAGAAAAAAAAACGATAAATTGATGAACAAAAATGACAAAGATGTGATTTTAATCAATATTAAAAGATTATTCACTGCATTTATTTATAAAAAATAATAACTTATACAACAAATCCGAATCCCCAACTGGCAACTGGTAGGTAGTTGGTTATTCGCGGCGAATAACCAACTGGATATTTTGAATCACCAACTGGCACGTAAATTCAATAAATTGATGAACAAACGCGTCAAACATATGCTTATGATCAATATAACATGTTTTCTTTATTGCATAGATATAAAAAAAAATATAGTAGCGACTTATACAAAAATCCGAATCCCCAACTGGCAACTGGTAGGTAGTTGGTTATTCGCGGCGAATAACCAACTGGATATTTTGAATCACCAACTGGCAAGTAAATTCAATAAATTGATGAACAAACGCGGAAAAGTTGTGATTTTGATCAATACAAACTGTTTATCATTGCATACAATAATAATAAATAAAACATTAACGACTTATACAACAATTCCGAATCCCCAACTGGCAACTGGTAGATATTTTGAATCATCAACTGGCACGTAAATTTAATAAATTGATGAACAAATGCGTCAAACATGTGCTTATGATCAATATAACATGTTTTCTTCATTGCATAGATATAAAAAAATAATATAGTACCGACTTATACAAAAATCCGAATCCCCAACTGGCAACTGGTAGGTAGTTTGTTATTCGCGGAGAATAACCAATTGGAAATTTTGAATCACCGACTGGCATATAAGTTCAATAAATTGATGAACAAACGCGGCAAAAATGTGATTTTGATCAATAAAACTGTTTATCATTGCATACCTTAATAATAAAAAAAAATAACGACTTATACAACAATTCCGAATCCCCAACTGGCAACTGGTAGGTAGTTGGTTATTCGCGGGTTATTCGCGGCGAATAACCAACTGGAAATTTTGAATCACCGACTGGCATATAAATTCAATAAACTGATTAACAAACGCGACAAAGTTGTGATTTTGATCAATACAAACTGTTTATCATTGCATACATTAATAATAATAATAAAATAACGACTTATACAACAGTTCCGAATCCCCAACTGGCAACTGGTAGGTAGTTGGTTATTCGCGGCGAATAACCAACTGGAAATTTTGAATCACCGACTGGCATATAAATTCAATAAACTGATTAACAAACGCGACAAAGTTGTGATTTTGATCAATACAAACTGTTTATCATTGCATACATTAATAATAATAATAAAATAACGACTTATACAACAATTCCGAATCCCCAACTGGCAACTGGTAGGTAGTTGGTTATTCGCGGCGAATAACCAACTGGATATTTTGAATCACCAACTGGCACGTAAATTCAATAACTTGATGAACAAACGCGTCAAACATGTGCTTATAATCAATATGACATGTTTCTTCATTGCATAGATATAAAAAAAATATATATATTAGCGACATATACAAAAAAATGCGAATCCCCAACTGGCAACTGGCAGGCAATTGGTTATTTGCGGCGAATAACCAACTGGAAATTTTGAATCACCGACTGGCATATAATTTCAATAAATTGATGATCAAACGCGGCAAAGATGTGATTTTGATCAATAAATACTGTTTATTTATTGCCTTTCAATTATAAAAAATGATAAAATAATGACCTATACAAAAAAATCTGAATCTCTAACTGGCAGCAACTCGCGGCGAATAACCAACTGGATATTTTTAATTACCGTCTGGCATGTTGATTTAATAAATTGATGAACAAACACGACAAAGATGTGATTTTGATCAGTATAAACTATTTATTTATTGCATACAATTATAAAAACAATAAAATTTAATAATGACTGATACAAAAATTCCGAATCCCCAACTGGACATTTTGAATAACCGACTGTCGAAACTATTTGGTAAATTGATTAACAAACACAGGGAATAAGTGATTTTGATTAATATAAACTGTTTATTTATTGCACATGTTCTAAAAAAATAATTAGATACGACTAATACAATAAACTTTAAAGATGACCTAGCATTCGAAAAATATCTTAAATTACCAAGAAGCAATTATATTTATTTATTTAAATTCCGTACGACTAACCATAGGTTCCCCGTTGAAACTGGCAGATTTACTAACACTGCGTATAACCTCAGACGTTGTACACTATGCGATTCCGACATAGGTGACGAATTCCACTACTTATTAAAATGTCCACATTTTGATCAAATGCGCAAACATTACATACCGCGTTATTTCTATCAGCACACGAATGTCATTAAATACAAGGAGCTTTTAACCCATCCCGCAGTCAAAGTTCAAAAAAAACTAAGTGTCTTCGTCAGAATTCTTTTACAAAATGCCAAGTAACGTCGTACATGAGACGTATTTTATTGATAATGCTTTCCCCCTTCACATTTAACATATGTACTGATCCTTGTATACAGTTTAGTTGTACCACTTGTATGTATGTAATGTACCTTTCTCTCTTGTTGTAACCCATGTTACCTGAGATTGTATATAATAAAAGATTTGTTCTGTTCAAAAAAAAAAAAAAAATCCAATATCTCTAAAATTTCTCGACAGACATATAATTAAGATTGATTTCTGGATGAGAAAAAAACGTCTCGCAAGTATATTCAATAAATTTATGACGATGTGAGTTTTTCAATAAACAATGCGCGCTTAAAAAATGGAGTAAATCAAGAGGAATAGTATCTTTATAAAAGTTAAAAGAGTTTAAACATTTTTAGTGTATCTTTTCTAAATATTTTATCAAATAAAACATGAATATAATTTTAAACTTGATAGAGGGAATTCATAAAAATGATTTACGCCGATTACTTAGCGTAAGTTGTTTATTGAAAAGCTACCCTGCTTCGTGATTATACAAAATAATACTCTGATTGACTGAATTTTTAAAGTTGTTCTATGCGCATGAGCTAAGGTTAACGTATAGTAACGAAACACATTGCTGTATGTCAGTCATCAAATAGCGAACGTACTGGAGAAATACCGTGACAAAAGACAATCCGGTATGCCTTGTAAGGCCGCATAGAGCTTACAATGCATAGAGCTCACATAAGCTCTATGCGTCGGACATACACTTTTTAACAGGTCTAACATGTCAACGTATAGAGCTTACGATTTCATCAAAGCACTGAAGAGACTACATTTTGTATTCGATTTGAATCAAAGTTGCACACAACCTGTGTTACCATAATATATCAGTTCCATCCCAAAGTAGGATAGACAGAGTTATGGCCCCTATAATTTCCAAAACTTACCATTTTGACTTTTGTAGGGTGATAGATCATATTGTCATCACGAGAGTGAAATGTCAAACGAGGCGTTAGCCGAGTTTGACATTTCCACTCGAGTAATGACAATATGATCTATCACTCTCAGAAGCATCTGATATTTATTTTATTATACCGAACAAAATCTTTATTTTATTATACCGAACAAAATCTGGTTCTCATTTTCAGATTTTGTGACGTAAGCGGGAAACTGGTTTTCAATTGTTTAGATTAACTATAGTAAATATATTAAATTTGATGTTAACTTTGATTTTAACTATTTTAAAATTTTATCTTTTCGGTATAATAAAATAAATAACACATTGCTTTGATTTGGACAGTAATATTGTCAGCCTTCGGAGAAATACTGCCACCCTCGCTTGCGGCACGGGCGACAGTATTCTCCTCCGTCTGACAATATAACTGTCCAAATCAAAGCAATGTGTTATTTATGTTTTTTTTGTTTTGTTTTTATACATGTATGTAATGAATAAACTTATTTTATTGACCAAAATGAGAAGATTGCCGCGTTTATTCATCAATTTATTGAATTTATATGCCAGTCGGTGATTCAAAATTTCCAGTTGGATATTCGCCGCGAATAACCAACTGCCTACCAATTGCCATTCGGCTTATTTTGTATATGTCGCTACTTTATTATTTATTATATATATGCAATGAAGGAAACAGTTTATATTGATCATAAACACATGTTTGACGCATTTGTTCGTTAATTTACTGAATTTACGTGCCAGTTGGTGATTCAAAATTTCCAGATAGTTATTCGCTGCGAATAACCAACTGCCTACCAGTTGCAAGTTGGGGATTCGGAATTTTTGTATAAGTCTTTTTTTTCTTTTTTTTATTAAAGTATGCAGTGATAAACAGTTTGTATTGATCAAATTCACATCATTGCCGCGTTTGTTCATCAATTGATTGAATTTATATGGCAGTCGGTGATTCAAAATATCCAGTTGGTTATTCGCCGCGAATAACCAACTACCTACCAGTTGCCAGTTGGGGATTCGGAATTGTTGTATAAGTCGCTATTATTATTTTTTTATTAATGTATGCCGTGATAAACAGTTTGTATTGATAAAGATCACATCTTTTCGGCGTTTGTTCATCAATTTATAGAATTTATATGCCAGTCGGTGATTCAAAGTTTCCAGTTGGGGATTCGGATTTTTGTATAAGTCGCTACTATATATATTTTTTTTATATCTATGCAATGAAGAAAACATGTTATATTGATCATACGCACATGTTTGACGCGTTTGTTCATCAATTTATTGAATTTACGTGCCAGTTGGTGATTCAAAATATCCAGTTGGTTATTCGCCGCGAATAACCAACTACCTACCAGTTGCCAGTTGGGGATTCGGATTTGTTGTATAAGTTATTATTTTTTATAAATAAATGCAGTGAATAATCTTTTAATATTGATTAAAATCACATCTTTGTCATTTTTGTTCATCAATTTATCGTTTTTTTTTCTCGCCAGTCGACGGTTCAAAATGTCCAGTTGAGTTGGTTATTCGCAACGAATAACCAACTGGCTACCAGTTGCCAGTTGGGGATTCAGATTTTACATTAAAATTTTCCCTTTTGTTGTTGATTATTTGTATTAACATATAATCTTGAGTAAGACATACAAATTCCCTTGTTATTATAATAATACAAACGAATCCCCAACTGGCAACTGGTTGGTAGTTGGTTATTCGAATAACCAACTGCCAACTACCAACTACCTACCAACTTATCAACCATGATGGATGGATGTTAGTATTTCGATATTACTTGCGTATTTGAAAATCATTCATAATAATTATTTGAAAAGTTCAAACCAATCAGTGTTTGCATATGACTCTCTCGACCGTCATATATAGCCTAAAATATGCTGGAAATGACTTAAAACACCATTAATCCAACCAACCAGACTTTGTAGCATCATATATTGGAGTGAAACAAGGCGGTCCGAGCTCATGTCCGATGTTTTTGTTGTGTTTTTTTTAAATTGTCAAGATCCATTTATTCTCCCCGTCATTGGTACATGGGGGTCGGGGAGGGCCATCCCCCGCTGCACCTTACAATATTGTACGCATTTATTTAAGAAAAAGAACATCGTTTACTGTGAATTATCGTTTAATATATCACGGTTTGGAATTCAAGTGTAAACAATAATTTCACGAGCCCGAAGTGCGAGTGAAATTATTGTTTACAATTGAACGACAAACCGTGATATATTATAGATAATTCACCGTAAACGATGTTCTATTTCTATTCTAATACCCCTAAAATGTGAAAATAACGCACAAATCTGAAATCTTTCGCATTGCTTTGCTTACTCTCCTAACGTTGCATACGTTACATTGCGCATTAATGCGCAATGCTTATTCTCCTAACGTTGCAAAAATCACAGTGATATATCGAACAATATACGAGATATTTTAAAATAGCTATATAGTGCGGGTGTATTAGAATTATAAACAATACAAGTGTTAAATTTGCATAAAAGAGTTTGTTAACTGGGGAATGTTCCCCTTCTGCCATTTCATCAGGTCATGGGTAAAATTTGTTTTTAATAATTTTAGTTGGTTGCGACAGCGTTGTTATGGTATTAATGTTAAAAACATTGTTTACAGAGCTGCCAATTTCTTTGAAGTTCTTTAAGGGCGGTAACTCGTATAATCTTGCCTTTTTGGTTATCTGATATCTGAATCAGCAATGTTAATTAGAAAAATGATATAATTACAGTAAACACCCATAAATAATGGTCTTTGAAAAAGGTCGTCATACATATATTATATATATAAAACAAATATATATAATATTACATATACACATGAGTTATAGCCTGTAACAAGTATTTATGTTTTCAAAGAAATATAATATGCCTTATGATTTTTATAAACGTTAAAAGTATTTAGAATTGTATGTGGCATGATATTATTTAAACTGAGGGTGTTTGCATGAATACTATGAATCTCCTCTTTAGTATCTAAAACTATGTAAATTATTAGCTTTTAGCCTCACATACTCAGCTTATATAAAGCTCTGTAAATTATTAACTTGTACTCCACCCATGACCAAGTAATAGATAAAAAGTTTTTTTTCTAGGTATATGAATTATGTTTGTGTATGATATAATGCATATTCACATGAAATGTGTACTTATTTTTACTTATACAATTGAATTGAATTGAATTGGATTTTATAGTCGCACCAACAGCTAAGGTCATATGGCGACTTTCCAGCTTCAACTGGTGGAGGAAGACCCCAGGTGCCACTCCGGGCAATTTTCGTGCACGGGCGGGCACCTGGGTAGAACCACCGATGTTCCGCAAGCCAGCTGGATAGCTTCCTCACATAAAGATTCCTAGGCCCCTGAGTACTTATACAAGACAAATTTATATGCTATATCTCACATCATGATGTAGATTATTAAGGGTGTAATGACAGGTATCTAGTTATCCTTTAAACAACATAATAGAGTAAATATATTATTAAAGCTGTAGAAGAATGATGTTTTGTAAAGTTTAGAGTTTGCCGTACCCCTTTATTACGCAAACATTCATTCAATATATTTTGGAAGAAGAAACATAGTAAAGGTTTTTGGTAGAAAAAAATGACATGGTAATTATACTCAAGAAAAAGAAATAATTGTACAGTGGAAAAACATACTTGAGAAAAGAATTATGTAGAAAATGGAAGAGCAAAAGGTAAATGCTATATATTGCAGCAAGTGTCTAGATTCACAATATTATGGTTCAGCAAAGATGTTCTCATATCGGCCCCATCTTTTATGAAAATATGGATCATTTGAGTTTTTATAAGCAATGTATTTATCAGCTGTATAAACTGTTTTTAAATAGTAAATAAAATTTGTTTGTACAGGATGGTGCAGAATTATTTTGTTTTTAAAAGAATATTTGATATTTTCCTAATACTAAAATCTTATTTAGTATAATATCTAATTTGTCATTCCCTAATAAAATATCGGAGTCTGACCAGTTGGCTACAGTCTCAGTGCATTTGCTATTAATGAAAGTAGACAAGTTTTACCAAAAAAAATTTGAAACTTCACAGTCATAGAAGAGATGTTTAATTGTTTCCGCAGTTTTATTACAAAAAGTACACATATCTGAATCAGCAATGTTAATTAGAAAAAATGTTCCAGATAGATGATATAAATACAGCAAACACCCATAAATAATGCTCTTTGAAAAAGGTCGTCATACTTGTACATATGAGTTCATACTAAAGAATATCAATTAATTTACAAGTATTTCATGCCTCTAAAATGTATGGCAATTTTTATTTTTAGCATTCTTTTTGTATTTGCACAGGTGTAAATCATTTAATTGAAAATAACACCTGTCAGAATAAATGGTGTACTGTAACTACCAGGTATTGGAAGTTAGAGTATGGCAGACAAGTGAAATGGACATGCTACAAAACAAATAGAGTATGGTCTAATTTAGTCTCATTGGTTGGTTTAAACACCTCGATGCGCTACACCTGTCTCGATGTTAAAAGGTACACACGGCAATCTTGATTTTTTTCAAACTCACGGCGTCCCGCTTGTTTTACTTACATTAGTTCAATCATTAATATTAATTGTAAGAATAGTAATAAGCAAATTGTATGTGCATTTTATTCAATTTTGATATTATTGCACCAATAATATATTAAAATTTAAAGTAAAATATGACGAAAAACTGAATACTTAAATTTTTATTTATTTAAATGTAACCAGGTTAAAAGTAAACATGATCCTGGATACATAAGTCAAGACACCCATTTCAAACACTTCAAGATTGCCGTGTGTCCCTTTAAGTCAACCAGCGAGATGCGACCATACTCTATTTATTACTTACACGCACACGTGATTGGCACATTAGTCATCATTTGTGCTTCATAATATGTTTTACTGTTGTCAGCCACGCAGCGCACACATTTCTGAGAAGTTTTAAATGGTGGACACTTTAGCCGCATCATTAGTGAAATATAGCTGGGTAATTTTGGGATCACACGACAAAAACTTACGTCGAAGAAACTAAACCTTACAGGAAAAGTGTAAAAATTATCGACAACTCTTACAGGATTATATGGGGAACTAGGTAGAGTTCCGCTCTTTATAAAGAGAAAAACTAAATACGGTAATGTACTGGAAGTACAAAGTATTGAAATGTGTTGATTGTTTAATACAGGTTTTGAAAGTGTATGTTGAATTAATTAGGGTGCATATGTTTGGAGGCGATCTGTAATCTGTGTGGGTGTAAATCCCAATCCAAACAAAACCATCATAATGTGTTTGGAGGCGATCTGCCATCCGTATGGGTGTAAATCCCAATACAAACAAAACCATCATAATGTGTTTGGAGGCGATCTGCAATCTGTGTGGGTGTAAATCTCAATACAAACAAAACCATCATAATGTGTTTGGAGGCGATCTGCAATCTGTATGGGTGTAAATCCCAATACAAACAAAACCATCATAATGTGTTTGGAGGCGATCTGCCATCAAACCATCATAATGTGTTTGGAGGCGATCTGCCATCAGTATGGGTGTAAATCCCAATACAAACAAAACCATCATAATGTGTTTGGAGGCGATCTGCCATCAGTGTGGGTGTAAATTCCAATACAAACAAAACCATCATAATGTGTTTGGAGGCGATCTGCCATCAGTGTGGGTGTAAATCCCAATACAAACAAAACCATCATAATGTGTTTGGAGGCGATCTGCAGTCTGTGTGGGTGTAAATCCCAATACAAACAAAACCATCATAATGTGTTTGGAGGCGATCTGCCATCAGTATGGGTGTAAATCCCAATACAAACAAAACCATCATAATGTGTTTGGAGGCGATCTGCCATCAGTATGGGTGTAAATCCCAATACAAACAAAACCATCATAATGTGTTTGGAGGCGATCTGCAATCTGTATGGGTGTAAATCCCAATACAAACAAAACCATCATAATGTGTTTGGAGGCGATCTGCAATCTGTATGGGTGTAACATTTTATTATTTCGTAACTTATACATTTGCATCTTACTTAAAAATGTATAAAAAAATAAATAAAAAAATATTTAAAAAATGTTGTAAACTAACATATATCTACTTAACGCCATTAAAAGTACAAGTTTTTTTTATTTTGTGTTTATTTTTAATTAAAATGTCTCCAAGATAGATTGTAGTGTTATGTTCATGTTTGGAATTATCCACATTCCCTATAAATATGGTGACCGATCAAATTCATGTATTGAAAGAAGTAAAATCGGAATTATGCGAAATCCATTCTTCCTACCAAACTTGCGTTTTTAATGGCATTAAGTATATTTGTATAGTATGCCAGATATGGCCCAACATTGGTTTTAAAAAAAACACAATTCTATCCTATTTAATACATTTTTGGAAGTAATATGTATAATGAACATGACAAAAATAATTTCTCGATTTTGCCATTATGAAATTTCAAGAGAGTTTGAGCTCTGAGTAAACAAAACATGTACGAGGGGGTTTCAATATATTCTGTCACTGGTATTCAGAACTAACAGATACTGGAAATATAAAAAAAACTTCTTATTACAATCCTTCAAGGTATTCCCCCTGAACAGATACACACTTTCGGAGTCGCGTTATCCATGACGTAAACGCAGCAAAGTAGTCTCCACTTGGTATACTGAAATATTCCGGCACCAAGGCACTTCTGGTAGCATAGCGTCTACCAGAGAGGTTTTTCTTCAGCAAAGGGAATAGGAAAAAGTCACAGGGACTAAGGTCGGGAGAATAAGGTGGGTGTTCAAGCTATACCACTTGTTCTTGCTCCAAGAAAGACTGCAAAATTTTAGCTTTGTGAGCTGAGGCATTGTCATGAATCAGCTGGATGCCATTCAAAACTTTACTTGGGAGTTTTTTCTTGTAATTATTTTTGACTGCTTTGAGAACTTTGTCCTTGTAAAATTTGGCCGTGATGGTTTTTCGCTGTTTGCATGGAATTTGTACCACAGGGCCACTGGAATTAAAGAAAATTGCATACAAAACCTTTTTAGCGCTTTTTGTTCGTTTTACAATAATCGGTCTTGCCTGATTTTTACCCAACCATTGTTTTTTGTTTATCCGCCGCTGGGGCTCAAAATAGTACACCGGCGTTTCATCTCCAGTGAGCAACTCAGAATTTTTTTCCAGGATGACAATTTTCATATTTGTTTAAGAAGATTTTTTAGCATATTTTAAGCGTTTGGCCTTTTGTTCAGTTGACAGCAAATGAGGGACCCATCTAGCACAAAGCTTGTTTAATTTCAAACAGTTGGTCAAAATGTGATGAGTTGTGCCTTCTGAGATGCCAAGACTATTAGCTATCTTAGAAACTGTATACCGCCAATCTTCGTCTACAATGGCATTCACAGCATCAATGTTCTCCTTCGTTTCTGCAACAACAGGCCTGCCAGGACGGTTACGGTATTTAATGCTAAGTTTACCCCCTTTAAATGTCTTAGCCCAACGAAAAACCGTTCTCAATGTTACGACAGAACTGCCATGTACACGGCACAGTTCAGCATAAGTCTCTTTTGCAGGTACTTTAAAGCCCGGTACACACGATAAGATTATCTCATAGGACAAAACTTATAAAACAAATCTGATACAATCTATTTTATGAGATTGCCTGTACACACGGTGAGATTAATTTTATGGGATTTTCTGGTGACCTTCAAATAAGTGCACACTGGATCTTTCCAGAATGTAAACAAATGAAAGCGCCTTGTCATACATCTTTCTTGTCGTAGTCTTTGTGCGTGACTGTCCACAAAACTTCCTCTTCCTCATAATATCCCAGCAATTCATCAAGGTTATCATTCGTCCAGTTTCCTGCCATGTTGCTATGTATGAACTAAAATATCCGCGTGTACAAATCTACAATGCATGTAGACCCTATGCTGCGACGTTTATGTCAAATCTGGAACGCAGTACACCTTGGCCACAGTGTCACCATGTGTGGTTGAATGGCGGCGCTTTTGATCTTGTCTTATGGAAATAGAGCATGTTCTATTTCTGGAAGACATCTTTCAGGTCATAAATTATGTCTTAAGCCCCCTGTACACACGATGCAATTTGTCTCACAAGACATATCTTATAAGATAAATCTTACCGTGTGTACCGGGCTTTAAAGTAAACCTGGCTTTAATGTAAGCCCTAATTTCAATTTTGTCTTCACTTTTCATGATATTATTGAAATATAGCCACTATACATGAGTGCGTATAATTCAACAATGGATATCTCCGTCAATTGTTATCGGATTAAATCGCTATTTTGCATGTACGTAGTTAGTGAAATCGCCTTCAAATGCACGAGTTTTCAGTGCGGTAATATAAGGCGGTTTCTACGGAAACGCATTAGTGACAGAATATATTAAATGCCCCTCGTATTGAGACATGCTGAGCTCGAGAAAAACGTGAGCGATAGTTCTAGATGGTAAAATCGAGAAAGTATTCTTGTCTTCATTACTGTAATGAACTGACTGAATAAACTATTTCTATTCGTATTATATAATTTCTAGCATATTATCAATAAGTCCAGTCAAGTAAATTTTATTTGAAGTCGGCAAGACATATAAACAATCAACATGACTTATTACAAAGCTGTTGAACCGACATGAATAACATAAGTACACATAAATAACACATAAAAAAGCAGCTATTGTCGGAAAGCATACATATTAAACAATGTAGCAACATACACAGATTAGCCTTAGCACATTTAATACTATTGTAGCAGGAGTTATCATGAATAGTCGTATTATGCATACATGGATTTTGAGCTGTAGATTTACTATAAGATTTCAGGGTGTATACTTACTCCCTGATGATTTTAATGTATAAGAAACATTAAAATTAAAGCATGTACAGGTTGTAGTAGTATAAGGTTTTATTTTGCCTCGCCGTTGGCTACTAGGCCTTTTGGCGAGGTTTTCAATAGAAGTTTATTTATAATTACCCTAGGAGTTTATAATGTTGCTAATGCTCATCAATCTCGCACGGATGGCAGGATCCAGGCAGACGCAAGACCTGCCAACAGATGGTTTGCAGAGACACAAGAAGATTAACTTGGCAGAGGCTGAGTGATAGAAACACCAGTGGAATACGCTCATGTTGGTCTATGAAATTCAATCGAAGCTTACATGTATTAATAATTTTAATTTCCAGCGCCAGCGCGTCACCATTTATTAAAAATGTTTTAACTTAATATGTACATATATACATAATCCATGTTATGTCTGCTTCATGCTCCCTTCCAAAGGGAACAGGTTGTAGAAAGGGACAAGCTACTATAAAGGTTAACACAGCTTTAATTGCACTTAATTGCACGCAATTATGTTAACAATGCAGGCACACATTTCACGTACGAATTAACATACTAGTATATAACAATTAGCAATTAGTTAAAAATAAACCAACACTATAATATAGGTTAAAACAACTTATTTGCTACCAATTACATGGCATTATGTTGACGTAAAAAAGTCAAACATTTCGCGTGCCAATCAGTTCAATCAATCAATTCTTGATTAAATTCCAAGTAGCCTATGTGACAATTAGCAATTAGCAACTCTTATTGTATATGTATAATTGGTGTGGTAATTTCTAAGTAATAACATATCGCTTTTTAACAAACAAGCAATCATTTTATTTAATGTTAATCTGATTAAATTTGAGTGATTGTGAAAGATGTCATAGCTGAATACCTTTATTAGGCGACGCATGTGAAGATATATGTCAGTTATTTTAGATTTCGACCATGTCTAGCAATAATACGTGTGTTTCCTGTAAAAAGACCGTTCGTCCACGCCAGGAGGCTGTGATGTGCGACCAGTGTGCCAGATGGCAACATAGGATTTGTCATACAGGTAACGTTTAGATATTTTAAGGACTATTGGACGCCAAAAGATATATATATATATATAGATGGGGTATGGTCAAGTGATTTTGTCAACCAAATACCCATCTTAGGCATGAGAGATGTCAACCATATAATGTATGACAGTATTTCAACTATACTGATGTGATATCATGGCTTTTTTAATTCATAAATGATGTCTCCTGTGCAGTACAGATGGAGAAACAGACTAGTCTATGTACCTATGCATTTAACGTAAAAACAAAGAGACTTTGAGTAAAATTGTAGTTCTGCCATATGTATAAGTATTCTGAGAATATGTTTACATCGATATAGTTGAATTACTGTCATAGACTATATGCCCAAAATATGTATTTGGTTGAAAGTTTCTTTTGACCATACTCCATCCATTTTGGTGCCATCTTTTTTATGACTATTGGTGGACCAATAGTCTTTATTGGTCATACTTTTAGGAATCAATGTACTTAGTATACGTCTCTATCTTTACTGGTAGATACAAAAAGATATAGCACAGACAAAACAACATTATATTGATATATGAGTAAGACATTTCTGTAAAGGTAAGAAACAGTCATAAACAAGTAGTCTGTGTTTGTTAAACACTAGCGAAACAACTGACAGTTTCTTTAATAAATTCTTGTTTTCTCTTGTCATAAGTTCAATACATTTTGGTATGGCCGTTTCTAAAAATATTTTCGTTTCTTTTATCATGATATAGTGGACACTACAGCACAAATGGAAGTTAGTCTTTTAGTGCAAAGCTGGCATTTTCTGTTGGATGTTGGTATTTGCTTGGTCTCTTTTAGTGTTTTTATGCATGAATAATAAACATTCTGTGACCGCTTCAAGCAATATACATATACTCGAATGATACATTCCATCAAACAACATATTTAGGTTTTCACTTATTTAGAACACTATTACGCTGACGAGTTGTATTTTTAATATTTGACTTTTTTGCTGTAGGTATATCAAGAGAGATGTACCGCCATATGGTGAAAGGATTGATAAACCCATCCTTCTTCTGTACAAACTGCCGCAACTCAGTTGAGGCGGGTGTTTCTCAACAACCGGTGACAAAAGTGTAAGTATTTATTTCATGAACTTACAGGTCCGAAACATCGAATTAGCTGTCCGTTATATCTGTTTCTTTACATACTATTTTATATTGATGGTGAACCATTATCATTTTTATCACCATTGGAATACTGATTTGAATGTTTGATATCACTGATTCTGAATTCAAATGAGTGTAATCACTTATTTGAATATATGATATCACTCACTCGAATATGTGATATCACTGATTCGTTTTGAATAGGTGATATCCATATTCGAATGAATAATATAGACCATGATAATAGCCGTCTTTCGGATAGTTGATATCACTCGACATTAAACGAAAAATGCCACACAACGTACACATATTACTCTGGGTTTCATATATATCAGTCTTTCAATAGTTCGGTCTACGGCCTTTACCAACAGAACAAACAAAGTAGATATGACTACATCTTGACAGCGTCTATTGCAAAGAACATTTGTGTGCAATAGACGCTGTCAAGATGTAGTCATATCGACTTTGCTTGTTTTCTTGATAAAGGCATTAGTCCGGAATTGAAAAAACTGAGACTATTTCAAATATGTTCACGTCTGAAGTTTGCTGCCTATACTAGTACATGTAGATTCGTTTTTCTCTGTATCACACCAAGCCAATCGGAACGGCCTCGTTTATTTCCGTAATCCGGCATGGAAGTCGAGGAGGCAATTCCGACTGAACACCGAGCTGAACGGGATATAATTCGCCATTCATGTATTACATATTAGTTACACTAGTGTACTAGTATATGTATACATGTCATAGCTGTATATTAGTCCCACATAGAAAGTTATGTGATAAACAATAATTCAGTTTATTATTATAATAACCTTTATTTTTATATATCATTTTATTATTTTTTCAGGTCATTAATAGAGGATTGCGAAGAGGAAATTGAAGTTACATTAAAGGTTGTGAATGCCAAAATTCAGAGGGGAACAAACAAACGCGTATCAGATGGTGATCTAGTGGGAGCAGTGAAGAGAAGACGAACTTCCAATGACCTAAGTGACACCAGTAATATGACGGAGTCTATATCTGCACTCATGTCAGATTCCGATCTTATGGCAAAGGTGTGTATACGGTCAGATACCACTATTGAATTGAACCTTCTGATTGGTTGAAAAAGTATGGGGTGCCCAACTTCAGTGAAGTATTATAGACTGAAAGCATTAAATTATCCCAAAGTTGCTGGTCATTTTTGAGTGTCTCAAAGATAGTACTTTAAAACAAGTTAGGTTTTTCCATCTGTTCAGATAGAGCAGGGTGTCATTTTTGTCCCAGGATAGAGGAATAGGGTTTGTAAGCCAAAAAGCTATAATGGAATGAATGAATGGTGTTTTACGGCACGTCGACACAGAAATAAGTCATATTGTGCGCAAAAACTGATGAAAAATTAAGAAATGAAGTAGTAAATAAAAATTAATGTAAATATATAAAGATAAAACTATTTACAAATAAGGGATTATATGGTAGTAATATAAACTATGTATAAATGTAAATCAACAAATGCCCGTCAACGGGTGTATAAACAAGTAAATATATATAAGAACATATTATAATGATTTATAAAGCTGGGAAATGTAATAGTGGTATATGACCATACGCATATAAACACGTTATTTATGTTTGCAAGATATTCCATGCCCATAAACAGGAAAATTTTGCAACAGATGTTCATTATTCCGGTAACCATTCTGGTAACTGATTGTTGATATAAGGCTGGTGTATATCACTAATCATGTTGTCTTATACTAAGATCATACTAAGATCACACAAACACTTACCCACCAAATAACGACACATTACACTACAAAACCGTTTATCAAAACTCTATCCAGGTGTTCAGGTCAGATAATAAATGTCTATTTCCTGATTAAAAGTATAATATGTACTCACGGGTTCTTAAAATACCCGTGATTGAATATGCGCAAAGATCCAGTTTTGCGGTTTGGCTAATGTGTCTGTTGAGTTTGGATTCTCAAAATATGCAAGTTATATATATATCTACCTCGTCGTCTGTACGCTTTGAAACGGTTTACATCTGTTGCAAAATGTGTCTGTTAATGGCGGGATAGTATACTGCGATAAACGTGATGGGCTTTTGTATACATCGGTAAAACGGTGCATATATTGCTCATTTTTTTTGAAGTTGCAATAGCACGTGTCTTATAATACATTTACCTTCAGCTGAATTCAATATCCACAGAAGAAGAAAATGATGCGTTCACAAATCTGGCAGACGGCATGTTAGAGGAATACATCGACACGAGAGAGACAAGGGCATATAGCCACAGATCACAACTTGGTGTGGCAAATCAGCATCCATATGCAGAGGTATTATTCTAATAAAATCAAAATCATTGTGTCAGAAAATAACGTTATCTCTAGAGACGATTTGTTCAGCTGCTGTTGTCGGAGTAAGTTTCTGTTTCACGACAAGTTGATAGTGTTGTTTGTTGATGATAAATACTATATCTGACATATTTCATACACTAATTAGATATTAACGATTAGAAACAACAGCTATAACAACAAACGGCCAATCATTCTTCAGAAACTATCGTAATGTACAACAAGGTCTTTATTTCATAGTTTGTCAACCACTACGTACGGCATTAGTGTATGTAACCATTCACTAATAAATGTAGAAGAGCATTGCATACTTGAAAATGGGTTGCATACGCATTGTGTTTACAAACGGTTTTATTATTTTAAGCCTTTATTTGAAATCAGACTTGGTGTTCGTAAATGTGTCAACTTAAAACGAGGTGTCGTCACTATATATGCATTGTCAATAATACGGTAAGTATGTGGTAATGTTAAGGAAAAAAGAAACGCAGCTCGGGAAATTTCCGCTATATAACGTATACACTGCACACTTAGTTCCATGTAATATTCCAGAGAAATCCCAAAATATTTTGTGGAAAAGGGTTTCAGCTATTAGAGAAAGGACTAAACTGTGCTGCTGTAGACTTACACTAAGTACAGTACATTTTGTGATGAAAAATATTCAACTTCCGCTTTGAAAATTTGAGCCATTTCAGTACTGTATTTAATGTAAAGTGATAGCAAAATAGTAATATCCTAAGTTTGCTCACATGCTTGACCCAAATAGTCTATTAAAAATGAAAAAAATTGAAGCGATACTATATGGTATGTGTTTGTTTGTTTTTCTCCGAAAGGAAAAGTCAGCTGATGTAGCCATGTACTATTTAATAACAGCAGCATATTATAGATTCAATAAAGCGGAAATTCCCGAGCTGCATTTCTTTCCACTTAAGAGGGAAACATTTTGAGTTTATATTGCCATCAGTTGTATTTCGTCTTGGAATTTTTGGCACTAGCCAGATACTTGTTCTCATATATATTTTGACAATCTTCCTTTACACAGAACATTCCAATCATCAACATCTCGTTTGAATACAAGTCTTCCCTTTTGAAAAATATAAAGTAGCTATCTCTCCAACAACAGTCAAATTTTACAACACATGTACACCGTTTCTAAACCTATTGACGACGAGCTATGCATTTAATTTACCGATTTTGAGAATCCGTACTCTATAGACACGATATAAACGAAATAAGAGTTACCATCTCATAATTCATGTTACGTATATTCATTCACGGGTATTTAAAGAACCCGTGAAATAAACTATAATTTTAATCGGCGCATATACATTATTATATGACCTAAACATCGGGCTAGATTTTGATAAGCGGTTTTGTAGTGTTATTTTACCGTTAACTGCAGGGTTAGTTTCTTTAATTATTTGCTTCTTTGCATTTAACCGATCATTCCACCATCCCATAACGCTTGGAATACAAGTAACCAAGTTAACTAAACACCATCTTTCATGAAACTGTATTTCCATATTTACAACATAATATAATACTATATTTTTTTATAATATAATTTTGTTGTTTACAGCTCTATGACGACTCTCCATTAACCATCGATCTCGAGAAGGACATCGATGGCGACAGTTGTGCATTGTTCCGAATGACGGAGACACGGCATGACAGGCGAAAAGTAAACACTGATTACCTCGGCGTTTGCTTTGTTCCATTCCGCTCTGAAAAAATTACCATGTAGAGCTATTTTATTGGTGATACGTTTGTAGTGCTTCATCTTTTCTAAGGGCTATAATTATAGATTATCGGATGACGAGAATATGGCGTTTGGTTTGACGTGGAGTTTGGCCCGATTAAGTTAACTGACATATGTAGACATTACTGTACTGAAAAGGCTGAAGTACGGTTTATAGCGTTGCAATACTTTTCATAAAACCGGAAGTGACGTAGAGTTCAAGTTTTCAGAGCCGCCTCGTTGGTGATTCTGAAGATGCGCCTTCTTAGTTATTCTGGATTTAACACTTCAGTGCTATCATCCACGGACAGACGTTATATTATCAATTGTTTACACTTTTTCATATGTTTGAATTATCTTCAGATATTGCGTATTGGTTTGAACATATGGTATTGCCATGTGTAATGCAATCGGGTTGGGCCACACGTTATATCAACCTTGCCCTTCCCAATATACTGAAACAGATTTACATGGCCAACATTAACATGATCTATACAAAGTAGATATAACAATGAACAGTAAATATACCTACAGGGATCAACTGATGTTGTCGAATAGTAGCTTTAGCCACAGACCTAATAACAATGTCTGTGCTTTAGCGTTAAATGTTTTATTCTATAACACCATGTAACGTCAGGTGTATTTATAATACCAGCATGTACCGTCTGAATTATCGTAAGATTATGGTGGCTGATATGTGCCAACCCCTTTTTTTCGTTATTTTCAGGTATTGATTGCATGTTTAAATGTTACCACTTGAATAATGTTAAATTAGTGCATGCCGAAATGTTACCACTAGAATTTACATATGCTTCCCAGAAAATGTTACACGTGAAATAAATGTTCAAATATTTAAATCGTTTGCTATATATTCAATACTTGCAAGGTAAATACCTATTCGTGAACTATATTATGTACTATTCGTTCGTTTACTAAAGACACCAGGGCCTAAATTCATCAAATGAGCACAAGAATCAGACTCTCTTTTTTTTTTTGCAAACCCTATCAACACTAAACGGTATGGGTAAGAATTTTGATTTTCAGACATCTTCTGTTAAATTACCTTTAAAGTTACTCGTTTCTGTAAGTAAATATAGTGAATTTGCTTGTAAAATTGTTTTTTACTTGGAATTAAAAAAATTGAGATTTTGAGTCGAGTCCGATACTTGTGCTTAAAAGTTTGATGAATATTAGGCCTGGATACCAAATAGGTCCATCTTAACAAAGGTTAGCAACTTCAGCATACCGAAAATATTTATTTAATTGTATAGATATAGAAACACAGAATTTACAGAATATTCAAAGAACGATAAACTAAAAAAGTATTATGGGGGTAGGCAACCCGGTGTCATTGCTTTCCACATGACCGAGTACAAGAAGCTAGAGTTATTTAAAGAAACTAACATGCCAATTACACTTTAAATTTATCAAACTATATCCAGGTGTTCACGTCATATAATAATGTATATGTGCCGATTAAAAGCATAAATCCATTCACGGGTTCTTAAAATACCCGTGATTGTATATACGTAAAATGATAATGAGTTGGTAACTCTTATTTCGACGCTCCAGCTTTGGGGTTTGGCCTGGCAGGTTAAAGCCATTTATATTGTGTCTATACAGTTTGCCTTCTCAAAATGTGTAAATTATATATGTATATATATATATATATATAATCCTCGTCGTCAATAAGTTTAGAAACTGTGCACATATGTTGCAACATTTGATTGTTGTTGGCGGGATAGATACTTTAAAAGAAAAAAAGTGTATTAAAGTCTTCCTGGTATAAGGCACGATACAAGATATATTGAGAATATTATGTCAGTGCCTTTTACAATCAAGTTTATTATAAACTTGTTAGTAAAAGGCACTGACATAATATTCTATTTATCTTGTAGATTATCCACATTTTTTTTGTATGAATTACTATTATTACCTATTTCTCAGAATGTTACGCTTATCGATGACGCCGTCATGTTGTTGTTTTTTGTTTGTTTTATGACGTCAAACAACGTTACGTGCATGACGTCAGATAACGTTACGTACAATAAACGCCGAGGGATTCCGCATTGATTTGCTTTATTGGTCAACTTGCCTAATAAAGCAAAATGTAATAGGTCACCCCTTTATTGGCAGAAAAGTGCATATCTGCATGATAAAACTTCATACTAGTACTAAATTTAAGATAATCGCTTTTATTTGCAAAAATATGGCATCTAGACCAATAAAATGTACACTATTAATGTTATACGAGAAAGAGAACCCGCGGACGCTCTACTGATAAACAAGTATCTTACATTTAAAAGGAAGTTACAAATAACTGTCGATATGTTTCTATAAACTTGAATATACATCACTAGATGATAAGCAGATAGATAATATAAGCAAACAAAACATAGTAGTTAGGCATTTAATGAACAGTATTTTACAGTTTTGAAAATTTAAAATATTGTTTTACATATTAAAATCATTGTTTAGTTTATATGTATTGTAATCGTATGATTTAACAAGAGGGGCCCAAAAAGAATACTGTTTAGTAGGTTACCCATTAGTAAATATAGACTTTCATTCATTCATTCATTAATTCATTGATTTACTGCATTCATACATTCATTCATTTAAATGAATATAATATAGTAATGTTTGTTATATCAGAACTTATGACCATGGGCAATACTTGGAACCTCTTGGGCGGCCAACGAGGCTGTCTCGAGTATAACTATTGGTAAGTATACTAAATTATTTCTACAGCTCTGCAATCTCAGTATAGTCACAGATTGTTCGAAGGTTGTTCTCTTGGCTTTGTCAGATTTCGATATTGTTGGCCATTACATAATTGGTCATCTTAACTATGATGATGACCAACTGTATAATTCCTGGTGTCATGGAACTATCATCTTAGCAAACTCTGAAAATACATAAATATATTAAGAAATATTTAAATAACGATTTAATAATTGCAGTATACAACATAAACTGGAAAATAAAAAACCCGACTGAAGAACAGTTCAGCCCATTACCAAAATAGTTTGTTATATATATTCGATATTCAATACTCTACAACATCTTATTCCAATAGTCTATTTAATTTGCTTCGCTGGCCAATGAATAATTCAACCTCATGTCATACTTGTTTGGCTCAAGTACGATCCTCCTGTTTGTTATTTTCAGTGACATCTATTGCTTTACCTTATCCCACATTTAGCTCCAAACCCGTTGTCGTAATTAGTTTAATCATTCCAATATAGAAAATAAATTTAATCGATCTGTGCTATAAAAAGTAGGTAGTAAATACTGCATTACCATTGTAATTTATATAAGCATCTCCATTCACATCAGCCACTTTGATCAATTCATCCAGTTCTTCCTCGCTGACCTTCTCACCCTGCGATTTCATAGCGTCACGTAGTTCGTCCTTAGTGATTATACCGTTGCCATCTTTGTCAAATACGCGGAAAGCGTCTAATATTTCCTCTTCCATGTTTACGGATTGCAGTTTCTTGGCTATCATTTCCATGAATTCGTCAAAATCCACTGTACCATTTTCTATATAAAATGCGAACATTTTTGTATGTTTATTGTATTTGGTTTTAATAACAAAATTGTCAGCTTTATCGGCAACTTTATTTCACGTCATTAAATAGGGATTTTTAAAATTTATTTATTCTGAAACCAGATGCTCAATGTATGAATACTTGTGAAAAACAGTGGACTATTACGGTTTTAAATGAACAACTAGATAAGATGATACGGTAGCCGGCGCGCTCGGATTGTTTACTTTGTTATGGATATTTTTCATTGTAGATATGATATAAACATGCATTTAATTACCAAAGAGGTGAATTGTTTTATATTACTACTCACTGTCACTGTCCACTTTATCAATCATTTCTTGAAGTTCAGACTGTGATGGGTTCTGACCTAGAGACCTCATAACTGTCTCAAGTTCTTTGGTTGTTATTGTTCCATCCCCGTCTTTATCAAACACTTTAAATATCTCACGGAAATCTACAGAATCAGACAAATTACAGTTTAGTACTGTATAATGATATATATAGTTAATTTGCCAGAATGGAGTAAAATAATTAGAATGACTGTAATATGCTGATCAAAATAATTTAAGGACCAGCTTAGTTCTCCATAAATTGACTACATGAATGAGATATATTGTCCTATAGAAACCACAGCGTCCGAACGCAATGACATCGTAGGTCCGCACTGCACTGCAAACAAGGACTTGATAATACAATGAAAAAGACAAAAAACAACAGAAAGGGTGGTGAAGACGGGGTTACCGACTTGGAACGGTCAGTAGGCAATAAGGTCTACTGGTCAGTAGGCAATAAGGCCTACTGGTTAGCTTGAATCGATTTTATATGCGCACAATCCTCGCTATTATCCTGTCTTCAGCGCCCAAATAGGCAAGACAGTGTAACCAAAATTACATCACATCAAAAGCAATTCTCTAACAATTAAGTCCACATCCAGAGAAACTAACTAAAGAAACATATACAAAATAATAAACATCTCAGGATGTATCCAGAATCGTACTGAACAACTATAGTAGTTGCAGGCTAGCTAAAGGTTTACCACCACCAATTACATGTAAACCTCCGAGGTGTATCGAATGTAGTTCCTATAATAAAAAGTAATCCCTCCTTTTTCGATGGAAATGGGCATTATAAGTAGGGGGAAAATGCCCATTTCTATTCGATTTGTGGTTATATGTATAAGAAGCGTATTAATAGGTTTTACTGGATCACTGATGAACATTTTCGAAATTTCGACTCTATGTTTACACTTTGTGAGCAATGAAAACAGTCGATCAATAAAAACAGCTGTACCCTTGACCTGTTTAGTAAACAAACAAGAACTTTCTTACATGTCTTGTGACCCCACGTTTTCTGGTGATTTTTCCAGTGGAAAAATAGTTTTCTATATGAACATTACACTGCTGCATTATCCATACTTGAGTTGAATTTGCAGCAAATCATTAATATGTGACACTTTAACATTGGTGTCTATGGGGAAAAAAATTAGTGCTTTCATACCTAAAGAGAAAACCAATCTAGAGTACGACCAGAAAACCCTAGGGACGAAAGCTCATGTATCCACCTCCCTTAGCTGGGGTTTCGGTAGGTGCAATCATAGAGTCCCAAGAGATAGTCCAGTCATCGCACAAGTGAAAAGTGAAGCGTAATGACTGACTGTTGAGGGGTCAATCACTAAACATGCAGTGCGCTGTAAAACAAAAGGGTTATATCCTTTTTTCTAACGAACATGCCATTTCCAACGGTTACACAAGCTATGTTGCATCATATTGGACGTAACCAAAATAAGAAAAATGGTCCTATAGAAATCACATCACCAATCATTGGCCCCGCAGGTCCACACTTTACCGTTTGTGAGTAAATTAACTATACAATGAAAAGGGCATTCAATGAATGAGCAACACAAAGATTGATGAAGAAAGGGTTTTACCATCTTGGAATGGTCAGAAGGCAATTTATTGCACCTCGATCAAAATCCTAGGAATTTCATTGGATTAGAGTTTCATGGTGACCCTCTATTATTCTATAGTGGGTCAGTAGATTTCATAGAGGGTCACTAAAACAATATGGACTACAATTCCGATTCAAAGTTTAAATCATTTGCAAATAGTTCTTTAAGGCGTTAGTATCGAACATAATAAGTAAATTAATAATGTTTTTAAACTGTACCGGTCGTGACGTCAACGTCATGACGTCAAACTGCGCGAACGTCTCAATGAAGTTGACGCTACATTAAAATTGATTAAATATCGGTGTTTGCCTTAAAAAAGGTGCTCGATGCAATAAATCAGTTATTGGGTTTGTTACTGACCCCCTACAGAAATATGTGGGGTCAGTCAGATATATAGGGGGACTCGTCTATTGCCTCGCCCCCTATAAATCTTACTGACCCCACATATTTCTGTAGGGGGTCAGTAACAAACCCAATAACTAATAATGGCCCTCTGGTATTTAAGTGTACACAAACTCGCTATCATCCTGTCTTCAGCGCTTAGATTGACAAGCTAGTTTAAATAAAAGTACCATCAAAAGTAAATCTCTAAAGTCCACGTCCAGAGAAATAGGAAACGATACACGTATATGTTATTGTAAATATATAGACAAAACGACTGAAATGGAATAGCTTTTGTTCAGTAAATCTAAAATATTTCGGAGAGTTTTGAGAATTTCTAAAAATCAATAGTTTGCCCTAAAACAACAAAGATAAAAGTTTCAGATATTCTCGTAAATGTATTCATAACTTTCACAACCAATCGACCAATGGACGAGACATTTAAATTTATCTCGAAACTGATTACTGATGACAGTCTAAAACCATACACAGAGCAGTTAAGAAAAACGTTTATTTTGTTTTATCCCATCTAAAAACAAAGAGAAATTTCAGCATGCAGATGTGTTTTTTATAGCGTGATTTTTATGAAATGGTGGCAGGTGTTTGCTAAGGCATCATAAGCAAACAATATTAAATGTCAGTTTTGTGTGAAAAAACAGCATTTTATTAAAAAATCAACATATAAATATTCAAACTTCTTATTTTATGTTCAAAATGTTCCTCAAGAATACAAAAACACAAACCAACTTCAAATTTTGGTTTGCGATGTGTATTTTAACTCGTATGATGATCATATACTTATTAAAACAATATAAATGAATGGTCCTTAAATTTCCATTTCGCTATATATATTTGTTTTAAATAAACACAGTAATAAAAGGATAACAAACTCGAAATAATTATAAATGTCCAAATACCTTGGTACACCACATCGATGTCCCATTGTTTCGTATTATTATTATTATTATTTTTTTTACATATATATTCAATATCTGAAAGATAACATTTAAAAGGACACACGGCAATCTTGATTCTTTAAAAACTCACAGCGTCCCATTAGTTTTTCTACATAACTTGCATGTGTTCAGTCATTAATATTAACTATAAGAATAGTATAAAGCAAGTTGTTTTGGGATATTATTAACTGTTATTAACTCTTATTGCACCAATAATATTTACGGATGGCGGGAGGTGTACAATACTGGTTCTACCCAGGAAACGTGGGTTGTCCGCCTCCACCACAAACAAAATCGGTCGTCATATATAACCTTACATGTATTGACAATGACGTAAAACACCATGCACACAAACAAACAAACAAACAAAAGCACCAATAATACAATTAAACCTATGATAGAACAATACGGAAAGATGAAAACTCAAAATGTAACTTAATTATGTGCAAGCAGGTTTAAAGTCAAAATGATACCGGATAACTAAATCGAGAAGCTAATTTCAATGCTTGAAAAACACTTACAGATTGCCGTGTGTCCCTTTAAAATCACTGCTCACCCCACATATAAAAGAAGAATATTTACCTTTCACAAATGAAGCTGACATGACGATTCTGAAAGAGAAGCACTAGAGACTGTCAACATGTATGCTGTCTGAACGCAAGTGAGTGATGTCCTATTGTTTGGGGCGCTTGTTTCAGCCAAAGGTTTTTCTGAAGTAACTTGAGCAATTTGAATAATACGTACATCAGTTATATATCATTAGAACTGGCATTTTTAGTGGTAAATATAACTACTTTACTTTTGAAAATTGGTTGAGAAATAAATATTTTACAGCCAAAATGATTTTTTGATGGGTCTTTTCCTATTTAAATTCCGTGTTGGTGGGACAGCAGAAAATTACGAAATCTCAAATAACTTCATTAATCCTTCATATTTTGCTATAAAACTTTCAGGGTGTCTTAATTTACTGATATCCAACAATTTAAAACCATTCTTGGATAAAATTTCTAAAAAAATATATTTTTCAAATGTTTCATGCAGCAGAATTTTGCATTGAAAATGACTCATCAAAAACAGCTTTCGCCCATGAATTTTTTTATTTCTAAACCGATTTTGGAAAATAAGGTATTTTTATTTACCACTAAAAATGTCTGTTTCACTGATATACAACTTATTTAGGTAGTAGATTAATTTTTCTTAAAAGTCCAAAAAAACTTTGGCTGAAACAAGCGCCCCAAACAATAGATATAAATCTACAAATACATTAGGGAAAATACAAAGTTGTACTGGAACTTGTTGAAATAAGTAGCTGGTATTAAAACATATACTATTAGTATGTCTGCAATCGAAAGATATTTTAAATTTAATCGATCGACATAGTTTACACCAGATTATATTATAGTTTTTAATGAAAAATATGTTAAACATGAATTCAAAATTATGTTTAATATCGAAATAAGCGATACAGATGTACTGAAATTTATTTTCCAGTTTAGAAATGGCCGTAGTGCTGGACCGGATGAATTCCTAAATGAATTATTTGTACATACATGGTAAAAGCACATATTTCAATACGTTTAACGTTGTTTAACAGCAGTTATTCCGGAAATATGGTCAGATGGTTAAATGATACCACTAGACACAAAGGTTAGTCTTACTAATCCTGAAAATGACGGAGGTATTGCGTTGTTAAGAGAAATTATTTACACGTGTGCTGAATAATCGATTAAATGGTCGGAAAGTTATTATGTTTATATTGGCACAGGTCGGTTTAAGGAAAAATACGACCACAGTAGATATTCATATCATAAATGCAGGCAAAAGGCTCTATTGTGGGTTTGTATTTATTTTACAAAGGCGTTTGACTTAATTTATAAGAGAAAATGTATGGATGAAATTAATCAACCTATGTATTAGAGGTAAACTTTAAGATCAAGTCGATGTATAAAGGTATAAAATCTAAAGTGAAGATTTCAAATAAGCTCAGATACTTTTCTATGTTTTAGGAGTACCTCAGGGTTTGTCCCCTTTCTTTTTTCGAATTTTATAAATGTAACCATGGTCTTATGGGGATAAATTCAACAACTCCAATCCATGATTTAGGGTTTTTTATATACGGGTAATATAAAGCCTGCAATATATACAAACATCACATTTAACAAACAATTATAACATGAATGACATTGCAGCCATTACAGAAATACATTATCTACAAACGCGGCAATTTCATTAATATACCAAACAATCGAGAACTCACCAGACAAATCCATATTTAGGTTCTGCAACCAAATATTTACCAGAATCTAATAGCTGTAGAATATATAAACTACATTCTCAATCAGACCTTTACAAGTCTATAGAACACTACTAAAATATATATTATTACATCTCTGTACTGAAATAGGTGTTTCTCTTAGAGAAGGTAGGCAAAGACTGAGTTAGTTAGAGTTATCATGCCATGCAGTGTTAGGGGTGACCTAAGTTAGTTTTCACTCACTCAATCCTGTCAACCAAGCTGTATTTGTACAATAATCAGTTTGTCAAGACATATATGACAACCGTATACAATATAAATAATACATTGATCTCATGATAAATGGTCTCATTAACTTTTACAGTTATTACTCAGTACTGTGAACATAGCCAGCTATCTACCTGTGGAATAAGGGACATAAATATGAGTAAACATACTACAGAGAACTATAGCAGTTGTCTCCCTTGAACCACTATTAAAGGCACGGCTACATACTTCCCGGCTCAGTGAAATGGCTCCTGACATTTATTAACCAGATGCCAGCGCTGTAAATAAGACATTTAATTAAAAGTTATAAAATAAACACAAATAAGCATACCTGAAAATATTCAACATAACTGACTTAACCAGGTACATTTATTATCTTTGCAAATAATATTAATTCAGCAAAAATGGACCAACTTCAAAGTCTGAAAGCAAACAGATTAGCATCCATATACTATGCTGAAATAAATTCTAAAGTTGTTAACCAATATTATCTGAAATTAATCCATCTCCATACGTATCTGCGAAATGGAAAACAGAACAATTAATGGGGTTTTACGTCCCGTCAACACATCATAATGGGTTAACTTGAGAAGGCAACCTCAAAGGGAAATGAGATTGATCTCGCTAAAATACACATGTCAAGTACATCATATCTTCACGACATTACATGTCGCGACAAATACTAACATCATACACTGAAAAATGGTAAAAATTAACATTATACATAATAAATTTCTTGTTTCGGTGTTGTGGCTGTCTGCTGCACAACCCACTGTCCCAATCGGTTTGGTGGTTGCCGTTCTCTGGTTGACCGTCTCGGTGGCTCCGGTTGCTGTACCAGTGTACCATCTGGGTGATCTTCCGGTGGACGTTCTGGTGGACGTTCCGGTGGATGTTCCAGTTGTACTGGCTCCAGTTGCTGCACCGGCAGATCCTCTGGTTGAACTTCCAGTTGACCATCTGGTGGATGTTCCAGTTGTGCTGGTGGACCTTCTGGTTGATGTTCCGGTGGTCTAGCTGGTCGACCTAGGGAATCTGGATCTATATCCCACACGCTGTCACGACTCGCATTAAAGTTGCTCTCATCCAATTGAAGGTTTGCATCTTCAAGGGTGCTACTTTCATGGCGTTCGCTTAGAGAGATGGTATCTGGTCCAATTCGTACTTTCTTCTGTCTAGTACCATTCTGAATAGGTTGCTCAGGTTCAGAATCTGAGCTTGAACTTTCTGTGTCGGTACTCCGAGGATTGGCTCTGGTGGGTTTACTTCTAGACACAACCTTACGGTTTGGTATCTGGCATGGGACCTCAGAGGGAATAGAGGTAAACGGTAGCAGCATATTTCTATGTAGCACCCGTATTGGACCCTGTCCATTCTCGCGTTTCACTCTGTATACAGGGATATCCCTATTTGGCATCGCGAGTACCAAATATGGATCCCTGTCCCATTTGTCTGCCAACTTCTGCTTCCCTTGCAGACCGACTTTCCTCACCAGGACTCTGTCACCATCCTCAAGCTTGCTATTCCTTACATTACGATCATATCGCTCCTTGTTCTGAACAGCGTTCTTGCTGGCTTCCTTTGCAGCAACACCATACGCAACCTGCAACCTGTCTCGCAGCTTCTTGCCATACGTCTGTGGTTCTGATGCAGCTTCTTCAGCATCTACTGAAGTACCTAAGTAGGCATCTACTGAGAGACGAGGATGCCACCCGAACATGAGATAGTGGGGCGAATAACCAGTTGCATCACTCTTCGTTGCGTTGTATGCCTGGACCATTGGCGCTACGTAGGATTTCCAATCCTGTTTTTGGTCCTCTTCCAAGGTCCCAAGCATTTTCAACAAGGTCTGGTTGAACCGTTCCGCTGATCCATTACCCATGGGGTGGTATGGTGTAGTTCTGGTTTTCTTAATCTGGGCGATCTTGCACAGCTCCTTGATGACGTTCCCGACAAAATTCCGTCCCTGGTCACTGTGTAGTGTCTCTGGAAAACTGTAGTATCGGAAAAAATTGTCATACAAGGCTCTGGCAGTCGTCTGGGCCGTCTGGTTGCGACAAGGAATAGCTTGAGCATACCGAGTGAAGTGATCTGTGATGACCAGAATATGCTCAAAGCCTCCTTTTGACCTCTCCAGACTAAGAAAGTCCATGCAGACCAATTCCATTGGTCTTGTAGTCATTATAGGGTGTAGTTCTGCTACCACCCTAACTGGTGTCTTCCGACGAATACATCTGCCACAGGTTTCCACTTTCCTGTTAACATCCCCTTCCAAGCCAGGCCAATAAAAGCGTTGTCTAGCCAACCACAGAGACTTCTCCTTTCCTTGATGTCCAACATCATCATGGATGCCTTTTAGGGCAATGCTCCTGTAAGTCTCTGGGATGACTAGCTGTCTTGTCTGTTGACCATCAAAGGAGGCGGTTCTGTACAGAATGTCATCCTCTACGTTAAGGCGATTCCATTCCCGAAGGAACTTCTGTACAGTGCGTGTTTCTCTCCTGAGGTCTTCCTCCCTTGGCCGAGAACCGCATCCAAGGTGGTCTAATACTCTGGCTATGGTGGCATCTTTTCTCTGTTCCTGCTGCCAGTCTATCTGGTTAAAAGGTTCCGATGTTACAATTTCCTCACCGGCCGGTTGAGGTCCTACAACTTCCGAAACACAGTGCACCAAGGGTAGTGATGCTTTAACTGCATGGCAGATTGCTTTAACCTGATCAGGAAAGATCAACTCTGGTTGTCTTGACAGACTATCAGCATCAACATTAAGCTTTCCAGGGCGATAAATGATGGTGAACTGGAAGTTGCTTAATGCTGATATCCAGCGGTGTCCGGTGGCATCAAGCTTGGCTGTTGTTAGCACATAGGTCAACGGGTTGTTGTCCGTTACGACCTGAAATGTAGTTCCCATGAGGAAGTCATGAAACTTGTCTGTAATCGCCCATTTCAGTGCTAAAAACTCCAACTTGTGCGCTGGGTACTTCTTTTCACTGGGTCTCAGTCCCCTACTGGCATATGCTATTACGCGTTCCTTGCCTTCCTGAAGCTGGTATAGGACAGCGCCTAAACCAAATCCACTGGCATCCGTGTGTAGGATCATAGGTTTTGTATAATCAGCATATCCAAGGACTGGTGGTGTCGTCAATTTTTCTATCAACGTATCAAATGCTTGTTGTTGGTCCTTTCCCCATTTCCACACAACAGCTTGCTTCTTGATCTTTTTCTTGGCTTTCTTGGCAGCTTTTGTCGTTCCATGACCCTCCAGCAAGGCATTTAGAGGTTGTGCAACTTGGGAGAAGTTCTTCACGAACCGCCTGTAATAGCCTGCAAAGCCAAGAAATTGTCGCAGTTCCTTGATATTGGTTGGTGGCTTCCAATTCTTGATAACTGCTGTCTTCTCTGGGTCAGTTGCTATTCCATATTCTGACACAACATGGCCCAAGTAGTTCACTGAGCTTTTGAACAGCTCACATTTACTGGGTTTTAACAATAGCCCATGTTGTTCCAATCTGGAGAACACTCCTTCCAGACGTTTAACGTGTTCTTCGAATGTCTTCGAAAACACTAAAATATCATCAAGGAAAATGAGACAGTCCCTTAAATGCATATCACCCATGCACTTCTCCATAAGCCTTTGAAATGTGGCAGGTGAGTTTGAAAGTCCCATTCCCATGCGATTCATCTCATAGAATCCGAGATTACCTACGGAGAAAGCAGTGTACGGTTTCGAAGACTCCTCCATTTCCACTTGATAGTAGCCTGATCGAAGATCTAGCTTCGAAAAGTACTTTGATCCGCTCAAGGTATCAATAGTGTCGTCAAATCTAGGCAACATATATGCGTCCTTTCGTGTTTTGTTGTTTAGATGCCTCCAGTCTAAACAAAATCGCAGGGAACCATCCTTTTTCCTAACAAGTACCACATTAGATGAGAATGGGCTGTCAGATTCTCTAATGGCATCTGCTTCAAGCATCTCCCTAATGTGCTGTCGTACTTCTTCATACATGCCTGGTGGTATCCTCCTGTATGGCATTTTGAAAGGAGTATCGTCTTCTAGCACGATCTTGTGCTGACCTAGGTCAGTCTTACCAATATGGGTTGCTCCTTTCGAAAATATATGGTCCCAAGTTCCTAAGATCTGACGGACACGTGCAAGTTGCTCCTCCGTGAGATTTGCCGTATCAATTCTGACTCCAAGTTCTTCCAGGGGTGAAACATTACCCTCCTTAGTCACTGTCATACTGCCAAGATCCGAGGCCAGGTTATCCACCACCTTGACTTCACTGATCTGGCAAATATCAGACTTGGGTCGAAATGTAATAGATTTAGTAGACATGTTACAAATTTTAACTGCAATCTTGGCACAATTACCGCGTTGTTCCAGATTAACCACTCTCGGACAGACTGTATATCCGGATGGAGAATCTGCCTGCAAGTTCTCAGTAACAACAGTACTGACATTATGGCTAACATGTCTAGCTGTACCATTAATTGTAACGGTTTCATAAGGTGCAACCTTTATCCCTTTCTTGTTGCTGGACTTCACTGTAAACGTATTGCAACTTATGCTGTCCATAGCAACTTTCCACTCTTCCGGAATATCAGATGAGGAATTATCTGTATCCTGTGCAAGAACATTCTTACACAAACGAATAACGTTGGTTCCTATAAGCACTGGACAATTACTATTCAAATGTGTATCCGGTACGACTAAAACAGGTACATCAAATAAAATATCAGATAAATATGGAACTAAAATAGTACATTCAATAAAACCAATATACTTTAACAGTGATCCATCAGCAATGGAAACCTTTAAACCCAGTGTATCCAAACTGTGTAGAACTGGTGGATCTGTTAAAGAACGATAAAAAGACTCGGATACTGTAGATATCATCGACCCAGTATCCAACAAGGCTCTGACCCGTGATCCCTGTAAGAAAATATCACTTTCATTAGAGCTACCTATCATTTTCTCTAATATATCTTGGCCTATATATTCACCAGCCCCTGGTTGGCCATCAACAGAGACGGTTAAGCTTTTGGCTGTTGATTCCCTCTACCAAAACCATTCTGTTGGCCCCTGTTGTCTTCCGGACGGTGGTTGTTGTTACTGCCACCAGGATGGTTGTATGGTGGATTGTTGCCATAACGGAAACCACGTCCACGACCTCGACCCCTGAAAGTGTTCCGGGAGAAGTCTCTGTTCCTGTCATCCCTCTGATCCAGCCTACTGAGGATCATGTCCATCTTCTCGTCTATCTTCCTATCCAGCCTCTTTTCCAAAACATCCATCCTTCTCTCCAGCTTCCTCTCCACATCTGCAATCCCTGGAGACACAGGTGCTTCCGCTGTCACCGGCTGGTGACCCACCTTCTTGAGTGGTGCGGTGGTCTTAGCATCTGAAGGAGTGATACTAATCTCCTTGTCCACCATGCGAATCTCCCGCAGAAGCTCATCATAATTTGACAGGGTGTCATACTTATGCCGGGTCTGGCTCTTGAGCTGCTCAGATCGGAGTGACGTCCAAAACTTATGCCGCATCAGGTCATTCTTGGCCTCCTTTGCAAGATGTTTGTTGTCAATGGCAATCTGTAACAAACTTTCTAAACGGCAACTAAAAGATGTGACAGATTCCTCCGATTTCTGAAAACTATTAAAAAATTCCTGCATAATCATGCCGTTGGTAGAAATATCACCAAAAAGGGCATCCAACTTCTTTAACATATCTGTTATGGTGGCCTTTTCCCCTAAAGGTATGAGCATTCTTCTTGCTGTTCCCCGCAGAGACCTCCTTATGGCTTGAGTAAGGATGCTCGGAGTTATATCCGGGTCCTCTGTCAAACAACGTATCTCGAAGCGCCACTCGCTGTACGTAACGTCCCCCTTCTGGTCGTCACCTGAGAAAAAGGGAATCTTAGGAATGGATGATTGCGCAACAAGACGAGTTGCATCCTCTGTCTTAGAAACACTCAAATCTCCACTCGCCTTAGCCTTCATACTGGTGGTCTCATACACCTCGTACAACCTAGACTTAGGTGTACTACTAATCGGCTTCCGTGGTGTTACATCATATCTACCACTCTTAATCAATAAGTCGATCATCTCCTGCTCTGACAGAGCTTCCTTAGGACTTCCATCTGTTTTCGCCGCCATCATATTTTCTACCTTAATCACTTTATCACAGTAACACACTTATCACTTTATCACAGTAACACACAACTATCACTGTATCAAAAACACTAAAGTTATGAAATCACAATCTGAACTATCACTGAAAATGAACGAAAATATTAATTCCCTGAAATAAATTGTCCGTTATTCAACAGATAACATCTATATATGCACTATTACTAACCGCTGAAAAATAATACTATCAGTGATTAAATTCCTGAAATTATCAACAAGTGTTAAGTGAAAATCTCTTACAAATAACTCCAAGACTATGTCACTGCAAATAGTAATCAAAAGATAAATCACTTATAAACTACCCTGAAAATAAATAGATCCAAACTATTAATTCCTGGAAATAAATTGACACATAATATTACTTCCTGAAAATAAATATAAACAACAAATTATTTCCTGAAATAATAAACACTGTATACACAATTTCCTGAAATAATTTCACAAAAGCACAAAAATATCCTGAAAACAGTCTCAAAATATCATATCACCCTTCTAAACGCAAGCTGGCTCATATACATACACATATAACATATAAATATTATGCACAAATATAACTATAAATACCTTTTTCTTCCATCGCTTTCTCCTCGGTAAAGTGCAAGTGAATGTGAATGGATTTTAAAGAAAAGAGTGAATGTGTGAAGGGATGATTAAACAGACCAGAAGAAAAGTCAGTGAGAAAACACCCTTATAAATTAACTAGTATACCAACTTCTACGTGGTAACCAGATAATTATTATACACTCAAAAACTCAAATATCTATATCTCAAACCCAAAACACTAATGACACTTTAATGTGTATACTACCGGTACCAAAAATATCACCGGTTCCAACCGTAAACTCTAAACCTCTATGACATTCTAAAGATATCAAAATCCACACTTATTTTATCAATTCTTTTGAAAAGAATACCAAATAATTATCTCTGCTCTAAAAATGAGTTCACTGATCAATACCAATATTCAAAATCACACACTATAATAGTGTTGAAAATCTATCACTGTATGCTGAGTTCACAAAATTAATACACACGCAATAAGCACAAAAATAAATATAATCACTTTTAAGTGTTCACACTAGTGTTCATTAAGAATGACACTTGGTTGGTCAAGAAAAGACACTTTCACTAAGTATACATGTATAATACTCTGGAATATACCAGAAATTGCTGCACAATAAGGTCTATATGCCTAAATAATGTTTATTGTCACTAATAATGAAGCATATCATACTATCTCATAATTTAGTTTACACCAGAATATCACCAAACATCCCTCTAAACATGACCCAAATATCTTACAACTGACAGTTGTAAATATGACCTAGTCTAAAAATAGACTCACTGTGTTAACCAGTCTAAAATTAACCAAAACTTACACAAATTCTGTGACTGCAATTATCTGGTGAAAACTATAATATTTAGATATTACATTACTTCGTTATGGTAAAAGAATATAAAATGCACCGAATAAAGTAAAAGTTTCACTTACAGCAATCCATTATAATCCTTTATAACAATCCTTTTGCTATGAAAAAACACACACAACAATTGTCACATGTTCCTGTTACACACCCGATTATGTCCTGGTTCTCCAACGTCGATCACTGCCGAATAACATCATGACCTCTGTAAAGAGTTCACGAAACGTCAAAACGTAAACACGTTTAATATTAACACCGGAATTCCTCGCGATCGCGCGAAATAAATATTATGCTAGATCTAGACTTAATTTCCAAAGTAGGCCTCCTATCAGATCTGCTGCAGCGCTATAAACGAAACACTAGAACGAATCATCCATTGCACTCCCGCCATCCTGATCTTTGGAATCGGACACTTATAGTCGTCGTCGGAGTCGGCATCTGGCTGCTTAAATTTCCCTCCAAAACGTTGGGCGCCATTTGTAACCCTTCGAAGGGTTTTTTATATACGGGTAATATAAAGCCTGCAATATATACAAACATCACATTTAACAAACAATTATAACATGAATGACATTGCAGCCATTACAGAAATACATTATCTACAAACGCGGCAATTTCATTAATATACCAAACAATCGAGAACTCACCAGACAAATCCATATTTAGGTTCTGCAACCAAATATTTACCAGAATCTAATAGCTGTAGAATATATAAACTACATTCTCAATCAGACCTTTACAAGTCTATAGAACACTACTAAAATATATATTATTACATCTCTGTACTGAAATAGGTGTTTCTCTTAGAGAAGGTAGGCAAAGACTGAGTTAGTTAGAGTTATCATGCCATGCAGTGTTAGGGGTGACCTAAGTTAGTTTTCACTCACTCAATCCTGTCAACCAAGCTGTATTTGTACAATAATCAGTTTGTCAAGACATATATGACAACCGTATACAATATAAATAATACATTGATCTCATGATAAATGGTCTCATTAACTTTTACAGTTATTACTCAGTACTGTGAACATAGCCAGCTATCTACCTGTGGAATAAGGGACATAAATATGAGTAAACATACTACAGAGAACTATAGCAGTTGTCTCCCTTGAACCACTATTAAAGGCACGGCTACATAAATGATATATTAGCAGTAGAATTTATCTTGAAAGAGCCTAATGGCACTGACGTAAATATGATCAAATACGTATTGTGTTATATGCTGATGATATTGTGTGTTTTTCCACCGCAGAAACTGTACAGCGTTTACAGAAAGAATTTGACATTCTTCTTTATTATTGTAAACTTTGGCAATTAAAAGTCAATGTTTTGACAAAAGTCATGCTTCTTAAGAAGGGTAATCCATTAGCTGGAGATCTTCGATTTATTTATGATGATATTGTAATAGAAATTGTTAAATCGTCTTCATGTCTAAGAATTGCTTTTACTCAATGTGGATCTTTCCACGAAAACAATGTACATAAGCCGTCCGACTCACAAAGCAATCTTTAAACTAAATAGGTATTTATAAAAATATGCAGGTATCACTATACAGCACAAACTTGATTTGTTCGATTTTCAAGTTATGACCAAGGTTAGGTTGCCAGTTAAACTTTACCTTACTGTTCAAGCTGTCACACGCCCTAAAAACTACCAGCAGTACTCTTTTGGTTTTGGTGAGTATATATATATATATATATATATATATATATATATATAAAGACTCTATGTTAAATTTTTTAACTCCGCCAAGCTTTCGGACTTGCGTCCTTCATCAGGGCTAATTTACTACTCAATGTATACAAGTAAAACGGACGTGACGTCGTAGTGGGCGCGTCACAACGTCGAGTGTAATGGCGCGTTATTCTACAAATACATTATATATATATATTGATACAAATATAAATATGAACATGAACAGATTTGCGATTCAATGTAAAGATTCAGTCACCTTCTCTGCATATGTGCGGTGAAGGCAAACAAAACCCACAAGCACACTGTTGACGTATTATTTGTTGCCGTATACACATGACGTTTTCTGCTCATTATATAGTTGTTAGTATAGTTGTGTTTATTATATAGTTTACTATCGCTGTCAAATTTATACCGTCGTATTTATGACCCATTGGAATTAATTTATGACCCATTGGAAGTATCTGAATAAACTATCTAAATAATGTCTGAACTTAAATGGGCTGACAGTGTGACTGTATCGTTGTCCAAAATATACCCATTTTTACGCGATATGTGACCTGACCTAACCTAACCTAACATAAAATAACATAACATAACATAACATTTAAACATAACATAACATTTAACTAATCTATAAAAATAGATATAAAAGTCGAACAGGAAATGTAGCATCCAAGGACCACAGTCAACCAAAAACACACATAGAAACAAACAATAATTACAAGGATAAACAAGATGTGACATCACAAACATAAACGGGTCAAGAACCATTTAAAATGATATTTTTTACAGAACTAACTCTGTACAAGCCACGCGGCATGTTGTTTTTGTGTCATGTTGTGGCCATGAATTAATCCTTCAATTCAAATGAACTATTTAACAACAGAGAAATACACTATTGTCCACTGCATCTATAAGTACTAGTGGCTGCTCGCTTTGTATCCAACCGATATAGGAACTGCTCCATGGCCAGTGTCGGGGAAATGCTAAAAGGCCTCGAATGAAAGAGTCTTGAGATTCGCAGGAAGGAAACCATGCTTACCATGATGTACAAGATCGAAAATGATCTAGTAGCCATTGACAAGCACACAAAACTGATTCCTCCTCATTGACAAGCACACAAAACTGATACCTCCCCATAGATTCTCTAGAAATATGCATCCAAAATCCTACCAAATACCAACATCTTGTTCCGATTACCGAAAGTGGTCTTTCTTCTCTCATACTATTCGAGACTGAAACAGCCTGCCACTAGATATAGTGAATGCTGGATATAGTGAATGCCGGATCTCTTGAGTCTTTCAAGACTCATTTGTCCACACTCTTTATCTAAACCTCCTTAAGTGCATTATTCTTTTTTTAACTTATCACTGTACATTTTTCCACCTTTTATTTCAAACTCTTTTTTTTCTTACGATATAAAGCATTCCTCAACTGGCAATAACTTGTTGAAGGTGGCCAGTTATGTGGTAGAAGTAGAAGTAGAAGTGTTCTGATGGAACTAAAGAGTGATACAAGGTTTACTTACGCTTATCTTACCTTCGAAATGAAATAAAACACTTAAAGTTAACGTCCGTATTTTAAAAAACTGTGTTTAGATATTTTACCCAATATACGGTACTCCTTTTGGGTTGTACAATGGATTACACACACAGACTTATTCAAAAGAGATCACGATTCCCTTTTGTTGAAGGTACAATAACATTTCATAAATCTACGTTTAACGGCTGTGTGCTCTATTGATATTGTTAATTAATGTGTCCTATATTGGTATGTTGTACCACGTTGCCGTTTATTTGTGTAGTATATTATGTGTATATATATAGAGTTAATTAAAGAAAAAGTGTGAATAAGCGTTTATTTAGCCTCGCTGTATTGCACTGAATATTTTAGTGAGCCACGGTTTTAAGTCTGGTTACACGTGAATATGTACATATTTGTTAAGTTTCTTTTTGTTGGGTTTTGTTGAGCCTGTCTCAGAAGTTCGTGCTTGTATTTAAAGGTGATTGTCCATCCTTTTTGTAGTATTTTCAATTAACAAATTTAACTCTTAAACATCATACGAACATTTCTTGATAGTCCGCGTGAGAAACATATATCTAAAACCGCTACTAAGTAAGTATTATTTGCATGACGTTCTACTTTTACCACTGCGTGAATGCACGGGGAAATGAGGTAAATATGAATTGTACAACTCCACAACTATTGCCAGATAAGTGATAAATACATTTACCTTTGGTTTAATTTGCCTGTTCAAGGGTTTCTACGTCATCAAATAAATATAGAATAATTAACAGCATAAAGTTGATACTGAATTTATGTCACGAGGGAAAAAAGTGGTAATTTTGTTAAAACAAACGAGTTCGAAGAACGAGATTTTTTTAAAAAGTGGTAATTTTGTTTAAAAAAAGAGTTCTTTTTAACCAAATTACCACTTTTTTCCTCGAGTGACATTAATTCAGTATCAAATTTATGCTGTTAATTATACTGTTTATTATATAACTTTACGTAAATGTTTCCAATTACCAAAACTGCATAGGATTTTAATAAAGACTCTATGCGTATGAAAACATTCTATTCTGTTTCATTTGGTTATTCCATTTACTGTTCTAAACTAATGTTCTAAACATCTATATGAATGTTTGTCTAAAGAAGAAATTAAAAAATATTTTAACTTTAAACCAGTGTGTTTTTAACAAATATGTTAAGAAAGTAGTTCCGACAAAGTTATATCATCACTAGTGATGATATAAAAAAACGTATTATCGTGTCGATATAACTTTTTTTGTGTGATACTAAAACTACGCCATTCATAGTTCAATGTAAATTTATGACAGATATGTAATAAAATCTTATTCTCGCTTTTCGCAGATAACGAAATGTGTGAATTGTAAATATATAGATATTTGTGTATTGATTTCGATTTATATTAACATAACCATGTTCATGCTTTGTGAAGTTATTTGTATGTTGAATCCTCCCGGGCGTTTTTAAAAGCCTATACTGAACATTGGAAATAAAGCATTTATCTATTTAACCAAACATTTATTTTAAACTATGACTATATGCTATCTGTGCTAAGCGTAACTGATAAGTATACACAAATAAAAGTACAATATAGTGAGAAAAAAACGAGCTTTAATTTTCAAAGGCGCAAAAAGGTCCAAATACAATACATTAATAAAAGGTAGCTAGCTGTCCCGCGAAATAACACACAACCGTTTATCAAAACTCTCTATCCTGGTGTTCGTGTTATATAATAATGTGTATGTGCCGATTAAAAGTAAAGATTAACTGTCTAATTGTTATTCTCGACCCACATACCGAATAATAAATAGGTCTGTGCATACCGATACAGGCTTACGGTGGTATTTTCAACGACTGCTGGCAGCTCATAGCACGATAGTTCTTACTGTTATTTGACATGATTGAATAAACCAATATAATCCTCTAATTTGTAAAGTTTACTTTTTTACTTATTAAAACTAGGTGCTTTTTATTTACAAAAAGAAGTTGTTTACGTTGGTATCGCTTCACTTCCGGTAGTATCGAACGACACGTTCTGATGACGTACGATGACGTTTACATGTAGGCCAGGCTGCTGACGTATACATGATCTCAAAAGTTTGAAAAACACACTAAGCTCTTTTAACATATGATTTAATTTTGCCGAAATCCAAGTATTTTAAAGGTACATGTCATTAAAATGTATCAGTTTTTTCAATCTAATTCAAATCAATGTATTGGTATAATTATAGACACAGCATTGTCACCATGTTAAACATGCTGTACAACTAACTTGAGCATATTTGTATTTAACATAAACAAGGACTAATTAATGTAGTTCTACCACATACGAACATATTATACAGGGGCGTAGCTAAATGTACGCAGTAAACGGAGCTGCGTCACACACAGTCTGCAGAAATAAGAAGACTGAAAAAATATTTTGAAAAAAATGCAAGAAAAAACGGGGGGGGGGGGGGGGGGGGGGGGGGGGGGGGGGGGGGGGGGGGGGGGGGGGGGGGGGGGGGGGGGGGGGGGGGGGGGGGGGGGGGGGGGGGGGGGTGTTGGATAACAATTCAGGCTCAATCAACAAAATTTCAGCCTCAGGTGTTGGGAAATACTCCTAAAATGCACTACAGAGTACGAGAAAAAAAGATGGGATAATGTATATGTGCCGATTACACATAGAAGAAAGAAGGATGGATAGCAGAATTGATAGAAATATATTTTACGTATCTTTTTCCCTCGTCAATTTGTAAGGAGGCTCCGTGATTGTTATTTTGTGTAAGGAACAGTTTTGCTGTTTGCTGATGTTAACAAATTCACACACACAAAATGCAATAAAAATATGTGCCATCCTAACTACTATGACACCGCATTTACGGCGAAAAATGTCCCCGACATTCAATCAACCAATTATTAATTGTTATATGTTAATATATCGACCCTGAATCAACATATCATTATTTTTTTTCATGCATTAATGTGTTTGGAATGTCAAAAAGTATATCGGCTCTCTTTTCTTTACCCAATTATGTGTTACAGCAGGGAGTAATTAAGTTAAAGATTGCAAAAACCAGAAAAGTTAATTAATAATACATCCCTAATGCCCCTGTCACACTATAGCGCGTTTCCACTACGTTGGCACGGCGTTGTTTAATTTTCCAGAACGCCGTGAGATCGCAAGAAAAATCTGATATTTTTCGTGAAGATGGAGATGTCACGACGTCCTCACAGCGACCAAGGCGTTGCTACGGAGCTCCCATGGCGTTCTATCGCGTTCCTACGGAGTTCTTGTTGGCGATTGTCTGCGCTCTCACGGCGCTTCCACTGCGTGCACTGCGCTTTCACGGCGCTCACACTGCGCTGACGGCGTGTTGAAGACGTTCGTTTGCACTACCTAAAATACATTTATACTATTTTGTTCGTTTTTGTCATGCAAACGCCGATGGACGCGGTAGAAGCGCCTTGGGAGCGCAATGGTCGCCGTACAGTCGTTGTAAGAGCGCAGTAAAATAAATAACACTCCGTATAAGCGCCGTAGACGCGCCGTATAAGCGCGGTAGAGACGCAGTGACATCTCAGAGAACGCCGTACAATCTCCGTGCAAGCGCCACCGACAACCACAGCGTTCGCACTGCGACCTCTGTGCGCGCCCGCGGAGCTCCTGTGGCTTTGTAGGAGACCTTACTGCGCTGCTATGGCGACCTTACGGCGACCCCACTGCGCTCTTGTGCAAGCTCAAAGTGCGCGCCGTCGCTTGGCGTTCTATGCGATCCCAATGCGTCTACTGGCGATGCCACTGCGTTGCTGCGGCGATGCTTGCGATCGTACTGCGCGCACCTCGGCGTTCTGCATTTTTCTTGGACGCCGTGGGATCGCCGTGAGAACGCGGCCCTAGTGTGACAGGGGTTTAACTTATCAAAAACGCCTGCCTAAATTAAGGTGTCATATTTAAACACTTTACTACAACGTGAAATTCCTACTCTACTGTACTCTTTTGAACACCATCATTGTATATTTTACTCTGTATACTGCACTGTATTTCTACAGATCGTATCTCTCTTGATACTCTCTATATGCCAGTTTGACAAAAGTTGCTCCCCTTTGTAGTATTTCACCATTTGCATTTGACTTGTGGTGGTCGTAGATGTATGTATTTTCTGTTATTTTTGCATTTTTTCTTTTTAACTTTACATTAGTGATTACTAACATCATGTTTGTAATTTGCAGTTGTACCTCCTATTGCAGGAACATCAAATGTGTTTGATCTGAGTGGGCAAATTAAAAGTTAAAGCAGAACTAAACCAAATGTGTCGGAAGTTTCGACCCAACCCCGTTCGTTCTTCTTCTTCCATGGTAAGAACCAGGTTCTTCAAAGAACGTAATTGGTTCTGCGGGGTCATGCATGGCGGGCGAGCTCAGCAGGTGCCCCAATTGGTTATTTACATTTAAAACCAGTAAAAGATAATGTTTTAAAAGTATGTACACGGAGACTGCTGACTATAGTCTCTGTAGAGCTCCTCTAGGGTGTCTGCAGAGGTGACATGGAGTGGTATTGGGTTCCAGTCCCTGATCGTTCTAGGGAAGAAACTGTTGTGGTATGCCTCATGTGTGATTCTTTCTTAGAAGAATTTCTGTTGACCTCGGGTACGACTGTCACTTTGTCTGTGGAAGTTCTCTTTATTAACATGCTGGATCTTGAAGAGCATAAGCAGTCTACTTATGTGTCGCCGTTCTTCAAGGCTCCCCAATTTAGCTCATGTAGCATATTTGTTACACATCCAGGGTTCTGTCTGTATAGCTATTGCATACATAGCGAGCAACTCTACGCTGGACCTGTTCGATAGCCTTGATGTTACATTGGCGGTGTGGGTCCCAGACTGGTGCGGCGTACTCCATGGCGGGCGTACCACAGTGGTGTATGTGCTACTTTCCAAGTCTGGTGCACTCTATAAAGTTCCTTCTTAAATATCCTATAGTTCTGTTGCCCTTACCAACGACATTGTTGACGTGTTTATTCTAGCTCATGCTTTAGACAGTGTGACTCCTAGGTACTTGCTGGCGTCGACTGTTTCGAGCATGGTATGTAGACTGTATCAAGCGTTCATCCCACATGCTTTCATTACAGTAGTATAGCGATAGGATAGGGAGAAGAAGAGATAATTTATGTATGTACTTAATGTGAAGGCCAGAAACATAATACACACTTTTAAAAGTCTCTTTTTTTTTTAAAATACATTTTACTATTTTGTGCATAAATTGCAGAGATCAGCAGAGCTTATGCCGTGGTGCGGCGTCCATCGTCCGTCTGTCCGTCCGTCTGTCCGTAAACTTTTATTTGTAGCGACAACTCCTCTGAAACTACTGGATGGATATTCATGAAACTTTACAGAAATGTTGCCCATAAAGTCTAGTTGATCCTAGCAAAGATTCATGTTGATGTGAAATCCAAGATGGCCGCCAAAGTTAAAAATAGAGTTTTAAAATACAATTTTGTAGCGACTACTTCTTGAAAACTATAAGTGATATTGATATGGGACTTTTTCTAAAATGATCAGCATGACATGATGTTGATCCTTGTCAAAAATCGTTTTGATTCAATGTTAAACATGGCTGCCAGCGGCCATCTTTGTTTACATAGAGTTATATAGTAAAAACTTGTAGCGACTACTTCTCTGAAACTACTAGACGGATTGTCATGAAACTTTACAGGAATGTTGCTCTTGATGTCTAATTGATCCTAGCAAAATTTCAGATCTGCCAGAAATTCAAGATGGCCGTCACAGCTAAAAATAGATTTTTAAAAAATAAGTTTGTAGCGACTACTTCTTGAAAACTATAAGTGATATTGATATGGGACTTTTTCTAAAATGATCAGCATGACATGATGTTGATCCTTGTGGAAAATTATTTTGATTCGACGTTAAACATGGCTGCCAGTGGCCATCTTTGGTTACATAGAGTTATATAGTAAAAACTTGTAGCGACTACTCCTCTGAAACTACGTGACGGATATTCATAAAACTTCACAGAAATGTTGCTCTTGATTTCTAGTTGATCCTAGAAAAATTTCAGGTCGGCCGGAAATTCAAGATGGCCGCCACAGCTAAAAATAGATTTAAAATAAATAAGTTTGTAGCGACTACTTCTTCAAAACTATGAGATATTAATATGGGACTTTTTCTGAAATGATCAGTATGACATGATGTTGGTCCTTGTCGAAAATCGTTTTGATTTGACGTTAAACATGGCTACCAGCGGCCATCTTTGTTTACATAGAGTTATATAATGAAAACTTGTAGCGACTACTCCTCTGAAAGTACTTGACGGATTTTCATGAAACTTCACAGGAATGTTGCTCTTAATGTCTAATTGATCCTAGCAGAATTTCAGATCGGCCGGAAATTCAAGATGGCCGCCACGGTTAAAAATAGATTTTCAAAAAACAAGTCTGTAGCGACTACTTCCTGAAATCAAAATCAATCAGTAGAGCTTCAAGGTCATTGACCTCTTGTTTCTATTGTAGCTCAGTGCTCGATCGTTTGATTGTTACTTGTTTTAAAATTTTATACAGGAGAAAAATGAGCATTTTCTGACTAAATGTTTCTGTCACGGCATGCAAGATGCCTACGGATTTTGGTGTCAGCTGGTTTCCTCCAAAACAATATTGAGAAAGTTAGATGGTGAAATGTTTTTTTGTTTTTTTTAAATTGTGGAAAAAATCGGCCACAGTTGTGAAAAAAAATTACCAATTTTAAATTGTGAAGTAACCGAATTTCGGCCCCTGTTATACAAGGGAAAAAAGCCGTGTTCCGTAAAACTCAATTCAACTCATATAGAACAATAAGTCCAGGGCTTTTTCTAGGTGTCCCACGGGGCCAAAAAAACGGATACATATTTATGTTGAACTGATACATCCCTTATGTTACATACTAATCAATATAAGTGGTATGTTAATGATGTAATAATTTTCCTAATGATACCTTTTATGCTTTTACCTCGCCGTAACTTGTTGAAGTAAACAATTCTCAATTAGCCATTTTATCGATGAAACAAATTCCCAATTTGGTCGTTTTTATGATAGAAATTTTCCAAATTTACAAGGGTCCTTTTTCCCAAAATACCAGGAAAAAGCCCTGAAGTGTTACAGTCATCTATTTTCAGTATGTAATATATAAAAAGTTATATAATTATTATTATCAGTACAATGAATTCGTAAGCATGCACATTTAGTTTAAATCTTGTCTCTTTATCAGTTCATATACATGTATATTTCTATGCTCATAGCTTGCTTTAATATATAAGGATATTTTAATCATATTAATAGATTGAATGTTTTTATTGTTAAATTTCTTTTTATATTACAATACAGTCGTTATAGTTACGGAGGCAGTTAGTGATCATGTCGGATGGTAAAGGGGATGAGGTATGTGATTTAAACTTAATTCTTCAATATACATGAATGTACGTATATGATATGTATATATAAAAAAAATAATGCAAAAACACTTGCAGTGTATGAGGAGGAACATTCAAAACAGTTTACAGACATGCAGTCTGTGTAAGATATTGCACTGAACCGATTCTGTCTGCTGAATTTGATTTTTCTGACTAACTAGAGCAATGTTGATGGTATGCTGTTTAGCAAAGATCCATGATGACACAGTTTGATGATGTCCCATTTTGTTTGACCCCTGCAACACCTTGCATCGGTATCCTGGGCCCGAGGGGAATCAAAAGGTTTGAAAACCTCTGAACTTCAAGTCCTCTCAAAGCACTTCAACCGTACCCTTGATGACACCCCTGCCATTTGACACCTAGGGAAAGCATTTAAAAACATGGGATACCATTGAGTCCCTTTATAATTAAATTATACTAATTTTAATGAAAACATGTTAGTTCATAGAATGCATTCTGATATTTGACCCAGCCCCTTCCCAAAGGCCCAAGGGGTCGAATAGAAAAAGAAAACATACAGCAATCAGTACATCTACAACCCCTAGAGCATTACGTGGTCCCGCCTTAATTCCATTAAGTATTGGGATAGCTTATATTAACAAGATTTTATAACGGATATTTCGATAATAAAACGCGTTTAAAAACATGTTTTACTGGATACTGGAAAAGTGTGATAACCTGTTTAAAATTACCTATTAAATGTTTTAATTTTACAATATGCAAACTTTTTAAGCCGAAATTAAGGTTTTATTTCATACCCCAGCCAACCCCGTTTTCGCTTCTTGGAGAAGGGGTTTTATGGGGTATGAAAGTTAATACTCGGACCACGTAATGGAATACATGTACAAAGCCAGTCTCCATGCAGAGTTATCGTTCCTTGCACTCACATATATTTCTGCTAACTACTAAATTACAATATTTTGGTAAAACCTGTTAAATTGGAATATATTTGCCTGAAACTTATTTATTTCTTGTGTAAATATAATTTTCAAAATATCTGCAAATTAGATGTTGCAAGATTTGAAATAATGCATGAAAACAATTTAGTTTTAATCGGGACTATTTTACTACAAAAATAATACGTACTTAGGTCTCCTCAATCGAAACGCATATGTAAACATTTCAAACAGAAGCTTGATAGCAGATAACTACTAAAAAAAATTTAACTCATAGAGTTTTTCTTTGAAAATATTGAATATAGGTCTATATTTTATCTTTGCGGATCACGCAAAAGGATTTATTATAAACATAGTCATAATTTTTTTGAATAATCACGTGACCTAACCGTTCGCCCTACTTTCTTTTGACGTTGACAGAGTCAAAAATGACTCTGGTAGAGATTGGTACAAAGTTTCAATATCGCTACTCAAATAGAAAAATGAAAATGCTTTAATAAGGTATATGAGATAAGAAGATGTTATGAATATACCCGCTTGTATGCCTCGCCATTAAATTGAGGTGGGAATATATAGTGTTATGGCCTTATTTCAGGTAATGGCTTACAGCGGGGGCATTTGTCTTCAGACACACATTTCTAGTTTAAATTTTAAACTTGTGCAGTGCTTTGTATCAAGTATGACCATTAACAAGAATTGGATGTCTGATATTTGAAGTTACTGAAACAGTATGAAATAGATCTTTTTAATTATATATGCAACCAGCTTAAAATAAGCTAAATTGTAGCATAATTACTGACATTTCCTTTGTATTGGCACAGTTGTAAATCATTTAATTGAAAATAACCCCTGTCCGAATGACTGGTGTACTCAAACTACCAGTTATTGGAAGTTAGAGTATGCCAGTCAGATGAAATGGACATGCTACAAAACAGAGCTCATACTGGTCTCTGCACTCATCTCATTGATTGATTTAAACACCTTGATAAGCTAGCTCATCTGGATGTTTATCAGCTAGTCTGATCGGACCATACTCTTTACTCCCCGTGTGGTTGCCGGGGTAGAATACAACCACTGCAAACACACCGTCACATGCAGAGGGGTAGGACCCCCCCATTCATATTCATTTTGTCATTTTTTGTTCATGCTCATTAAAGGTCTTCATCATGACCCCTGCATTGTTTCAGGTGCCATCTCGCTCACATCACTAAGAGCAGTGGCAGAAAAACAATAAACGTGGCTCCAGCGTAAATGGAGTTTTTACGATAGAATTTGCAGCATCTCTGCAGTTCAGGGTGAGAAGGTTCTAGGCCCATTTTCCATATTTTATCTCGATGTACATGGAAGATGAGCCTTGCATGTTCATGCCTGTTAGGCGCCATATAACCTGTAATGTGTTGGTGCACCTTAAAACCCCAATTCAATTCAATTCAATTCTTTTACTTAAAACAACAAAATATTCTATCAAGCTTTTATTGTTTTTATTTTAAATTTAACAAAGTTAATAAGTTACGAATAAACTGCTGTCTGTTTTCCCCGATACAGGCCTCAAGAGGTGCCACCCCAAAGTCCCAGGGGAAGCCCAGTCTGGCCGAAATGATGCAGCAGGGTAGGGAGCATCTGAAAAAATCTGAAGAAAAGACGACGTCGGAAGGGATGGGAAACGACAGCGAAAGTGATGATGACCTCATGCTGATAGCTGGCCTCTCTGAAGTGGTTTGTCACTTCTACCCAAATACACAAATGTCATATTTCCCCTAATATTTCTTAATTAATATTTATAATAATTATTTCTCCACCGAGCGCTATACAAAAATGCCAAGGGACCGCTCTTATAAAATAAAAATAAAATACATGGGTCATACCATAGAGTATGTAGGTTTATGGTCATACAAAAGTTTGAAAATGTATTGAATTTTGAAGAATTTTTTAAATTTTAAGTTTTTCTATAGCTTGCATAGCATGGCAGACACTTAGGGATCTCTTTGTTAGTCGTCGTCGTCCGGCACACATTTACCTGCAACCTAATCTTGGCGGCCATAACTTGAAAAGTATTTGACCTATGTTCATGAAACTTCACACATATCTTCATCTAAACTCAAGGAATGTTGTTACACATGTCCAATAACTTTGACTTACATGTCACATTAAAGAGATGTAATTCAAACATGTCATAAATTGCACGAGATTGTACGAATGTCTGAACAGTGGCAGTAGGCCTTATGCTATGAACACTTGTGTCACCTGTCATGTGCTTATTTCAGCTTGGTTAGGTTGCAGGTTGAAGTTTTATGAAAAGGGGCATAACTCTGCCAAAATACGGCAAAAATTACACTGCAAAACCAATTCTCAAAACTCTATCCAGGTTTGCAGGTCATATAATAATGCAAAAGTGCTGACTGAAAGTACAGATTTTTTCACGGGCTCTTAGAATACCCATGATTGAATATGCGTAAAATGAACTCTTAATTCAATGCTCCAGTTTTAGGGTTTGGTCTGTCTGGTTAAAGCCGTTTATGTTGTGTATATAGGGCTTGATTTCTCAAAATATGTACGTTATGTATATAACTCGTCATCAGTAGGTTTAGAAATGGTGTACATCTGTTGTAAACTTTGGCTGTTGTTGGCAGGATAGCTACTTTATTCATTCAATCATACTTTTTCAGGCACTTCTGATGAAGAAGCCAGACAGTGTGTATGGGTAAGTGTAGTTTGTAGTTAAAATATTTTGTAGCGTACTTCACATCAGAGTAACATCTGTCCCTAGACGGTGGCATTCAGGTGGATTGAATTGATTGAATTGGATTTTATAGTCGCACCAACAGCTAAGGTCATATGGCAACTTTCCAGCTTCCACTGGTGGAGGAAGACCCCAGGTGTCCCTCCAGGCAATTTTCGTGCACGGATGGGCACCTGGGTAGAACCACCGACATTCCCCAAGCCAGCTGGATAGCTTCCTCACATAAAGATTCCTAGGCCCCTGAGGGATCGAACCTAAGGTGGTGAGGGGCAAATGATTTGAAGTCAGAGACACTAACCACTCGGCCTGGGCATTCAGGTAGACCAGGATGGATTTAGAAATAAATTTAAAACTGAAGAAAAAAATACATGTTTGTTATAACTTTCAATTAAATTGTATTTTAAGGTGCTGTAGAAGAGTTCTGCGTATGTTGCTGAATAAATCTCTTTGGTTTTGGTAATATGAGTAGCGGCTTGTCCAGTATGGTTGTGTCTGCTGGGTACTTGTCCAAATATATCCGCGTATTGTACAGAACAATGTCAAATAACCTTTTTTATTATATATACCTATTTCTCTCGATGTAGAAATATAAATGATCTAAATTGACTTACATGTATCGTTTCTTTTAATTTTACCAAACAACGACAAATATTTTCATTTAAGCGCTTTATAAACGAAAGTATATAGGCATGTAAAGCAGTTATGTGATATTGATGCATTCGGAACATTTTACCGGTTTTCGGACTTTATCGATGAGTTAACATGGGGCTTGTGTACTGTACAATACAGATTTAATAAAATACGGAAACATATTGTACGGTCACATGGTACAAATGCAGACCACTCATTGCAGAAGAGAAATAGGTATATAATAATAAAGAATATAAATGTTCATATTTGGAGGCTCATCCGAGAGCATCCTTAGAAAAACCAGCAGTGATTCTTATGTATAATTAGAAATTCAGGTACGAATTTCAGTCTGGTGGGGTGTATGTATCCGGGTACAGGTAAATGGTGAATAATCAATTCCTAACTGTGTGTCCTTGATAGCTTAGTTGATTGAGCACTGGTACGGTAAACCAAAGGCCCTGGTTGAGGCATGATTTTCCTCGGAGGTGACTCAAGTCAATAATGGTATACTGCAGTCACTTCTTTTGATGACTTTCAGCACTGGTTTCCTGTATGATGAAAGATTCACTACACACAAGAATGACTGGGAACCAGGGTTTCCAGAGAAACCAGAGAGGATAACGGAACCATACAAACGGTGTTGTGACCTTGGCCTGGTAGATAGATGTACACGTATAGAGGTACACATTATTACTTGTACAAGCTGGGGTAGGTCAGTTGAGATCCCTGGCAAGAATGGGGTCACTGCTAATCCTGGTAGAGGGGTAACATTCCTTCAGGTTCATATTCAAATTATTAGGGTAAAGACACATTTCCCGGCGCTACTTGGTCAGTGAAAAAGCATGGAAGTTTGAATATTTACAGCCAGCACGCTTTATGGCTGTTCAACTCAGGTATATAAATTGAGGCCCACTCTTAGTTTTTTTTATTTTGTATAGCATTGCTATACTGAGGGTAAGAATAGCTTAACTACACTTTGTAATTTACTTTAATGAAAAAATATATGTTTATAATTTAGCTTTTGAATACAAAACTTACCTGTATTTCTTAATTGTTTTTAGACCAAAAATCAGAGCACAACACAATAAATATACAACATTCTTTAATGTGTTATTATGTGTACTGGTCACAAATGCTTTATTTGGTGGGCTTCATAATCTGAACAAAAATTGAGTATCACACTTTGCACATGAAATTGTATGGCTAACAGTGATTTACAGTTTTTACAGTTACCTATAGAAATTCTCCCCCCCCCCCCCCCCCCCCCCCCCCCCCCCCCGCCCAACCAAATACAATAGGCTTGAAATATGTCTTTAAGGTTTACTGTAAGAACATAATGAGAAAGTGTGTCATGTGCCAAAATCAGGTACGGCCTTTAAGGTGAAGGTCAAATTTGAAGGTCAAGGGTCAATTGAGTCAAATGCATGAACCCTTCCTTCAGTAAAATGCCACCACCATTTACATATAAATGCAGCTAGTGAAAATAAGTTTCATGAAACTTCATACAAAATATTGTTAATCACAATGATTTGTGCGCAAGAATATAAAAGTCTTCCATGGGTATCCGGTGAAGATCGGAATTCCAACACGAGGTATAATTGTTTTTACCGGAACCAGTTACACTGAGGTTGAACCAGATACCCATGATGGATTCTTTTTCTTGCATATCATTTACATTCTGCTCATTGACATCACCAACTACTAACGTTTTGGATGTTTACACTAAGACTTCATGCAGCTGTCATTGTTGTTATCAGCACGCAACTTTTATCTCCCCAATGTGTAAGATCAGGATTTCCGGATAACCTTATCCGGTATGCAAGACTCAGGTATGTATCTCAAATGTCTACGCCATTTGGCACTTACTGATGATTTTTCTTGTTGCAAAATATAAACGCTTTCCAGCTAAGAAATTTCTTAGAAGAAAAAAATTATCCTTGAAGGAATATATATATATATATATGATGTATTTATGTTATAGAGAGAAAGAGGTTGATGAGCTCTCGTGGATGCGTGTTGGAAACAGGAAGTAGTGGCAGACAACAAAAATGTTATACATATCTATAATGGCAGAAAAAGACCATCTAATAATTATCTATAAGTGCATGTTGTATACCATATAATTCAGGCCCAGCACGGAACCGAGGATCAAATCCAGCTGCAGCACTCGCGTAAACAGATAGAGGTGTTGCAGTCCACCATCGATATGGACGCAGCGCAGAGGATGGCCCTGTCAAAGCTGTATGATTCTGTATATTTCCATCAGGTAGGTTTAGAGCAGGTCTCTCTTTATTATCCTCAACAAAATTTAAGATTGTGATTGGTATATGAAGTTGATCCGTCTTTTAACAGGTGGGGCCGTGGATTCACAGTTAGCAACTCGATTTATTGTTTGGGGCGTTTGTTTCAGCCAAAGATTTTTTTGCAGTAGCTTGAGCAATTTAAATAATATTTTCATCAATTTTATAGCAGTAGAACTGGTATTTTTAGTGGTAAGTAAAAATACCTTAGTTTTGAAAATCGGTTGAGAAATAAATATTTTACAGGCCAAATGATTTTTTGATATGGCTTTTCCCATGTAAATTCCTTGTTGGTGGGACAGCAGAAAATTAAGAAATTTCATAGAACTTCAGTTAGCCTTCATATTTTGATATAAAACTTTCAAGTTTTCTTAATTTACGAATATCCAACAATTTAATACCATTTTCGGATAAAAACTCTATAAAAGAATATATTTCAAATTTCAAATTGTTCATGCAGCACAATTTTGCTGCTCCTTCAAAAACAGCTTTCGGGCATAACATTTTTATTTCTCAACCGATTTTGAAAAGTAAAGTACAGGGAACGAAATCGGTACACGCCCGCACGCAAATGCGGGCTGGACGAGGTACGGGCGAGTACACAAACAGGTGCACTAGTCCGTATTTGCGAGTGCTGTAATCTGCTGTAGTCTACCCAACATCGTCAAATACACACCTTGCATACATACAACAAAAGAACAAAAGCGTCTGAAAATCCACATTGGACAGAGGAAGAAAGATCACTCGAATATTAATAGTTTCAACGGTGATTTCCTTTTCATATTCTTATTTTTCGATGAATTGTTGTATAATCTTTAGCAAGTCTGTATCATACAAAACGCTTAACGATGAATGCATTCACAAATGCAAGCTGCTAAATAATACCGGGAACGCGCACGTGTCGTGGATGGTTTAATTTGCGGGACCCGTTACTGTTTTTGATGTGATTCGTGGCACGATCATAAAACTGTAAAAGAAAATAATGTTGTTTTTGTTATATGATGCAATGGATAAATAAACGGAAAATAAAGGTACATAGAACCGTATCAGTTTTTTTTTTAACCTATTTAAGTGTGGCTGAAATTCAGCCTCTTCCCAATTGCTATGTAAGAATTGACCAAAACAACACAGAAATAAAAGAGTTGACCGGTGTATGAATGATAAAAATGATAATATACACGAATGGTGAATTGTAATAATAAAATGGCTTTATATATGTTAGAATGATTTTTGTTCTGATTTTATGGATATTTATTATACGGACCAATACGGACCAGTACTGATTGACACGGACCAGTACCCCTTAAGGTCCACTGGTCCGTAAAAACAAGTACTACCTCGCATCCCATTTTGATTCCTGAAAGTATTTTTATTTACCACAAAAAATGTCTGTTTCACTGATATACAGCTTATTTAGGTACTAGATGTATTTTGTCTGAAAAGTCAAAAAAAAACTTTGGCTGAAACAAAGGCCCAAAGAATAGTAATCTAGCCCAACCAGGGTCGAATTTGGAATAATTCTAAAAAAACTTGAACTAGTATTATGCAACATTTATATTTCAGTCAATCTATCGGAGCATATTATCGGCCCGGCCGTATATGTAGTGTTCATATTTTTTCAGTCGACCTATGGGAGTGTATTACTGACTATATAATTATGTAACATTTATTTATCAGTCGGGAGCTATGGGAGTGAAAATTACAGTTGTATTATGTAACTTTTATGTATCAGTTGATCTATGGGAGTGTATTACAGTTGTATTATGTAACATTTATATTTCAGTCGACCTATGAGAGTGCATTACTGATGTATATTTAACATTTATATTTCAGCCGACCTATGAGAGTGCATTATTGATGTATATGTAACATTTATATTTCAGTTGACCTATGAGAGTGTATTACTGATGTATATGTAACATTTATATTTCAGTCGACCTATGAGAGTGCATTACTGATGTATATTTAACATTTATATTTCAGTCAACCTATGAGAGTGCATTACTGATGTGTATGTAACATTTATATTTCAGTCAACCTATGAGAGTGTATTACTGATGTATATGTAACATTTATATTTCAGTCGACCTATGAGAGTGCATTACTGATGTATATTTAACATTTATATTTCAGTCGACCTATGAGAGTGCATACTGATGTATATGGAACATTTATATTTCAGTCAACCTATGAGAGTGCATTACTGATGTATATGTAACATTTATATTTCAGTCGACCTATGAGAGTGCATTACTGATGTGTATGTAACATTTATATTTCAGTCGACCTATGAGTGTGCATTACTGATGTGTATGTAACATTTAAATTTCAGTCGACCTATAAGAGTGCATTACTGATGTATATGTAACATTTATATTTCAGTCGACCTATGAGAGTGCATTACTGATGTGTATGTAACATTTATATTTCAGTCGACCTATGAGAGTGCATTACTGATGTATATGTAACATTTACATTTCAGTCGACCTATTATTTCAGTCGACTTATGAGAGTGCATTACTGACGTATATGTTACGTTTATATTTCAGTCGACCTATGAGAGTGCATTACTGACGTATATGTAACATTTATATTCAGTTGACCTATGAGAGTGCATTACTGACCTGTATGTAACATTTATATTTCAGTCGACCTATGAGAGTGCATTACTGATGTATATGTAACATTTCTATTTCATTCGACCTATGAGAGCGCATTACTGATGTATATGTAACATTTATATTTCAGTCGACCTATGAGAGCGCATTACTGATGTATATGTAACATTTATATTTCAGTCGACCTATAAGAGTCAGGGCTCCGGAAATATGGTTGCCTGACGCCCCGGGCAAGTGGATTTTGGGTGCGGGCAGGTGACCTTCTTAAATCTGGTTGTCCGTCACTTGCCCGATGGACGTTTCATTATTAGATAAAAATCAAGGGAAAATTTGCCTGGACTGTAAAGTTTGCCGATAATTGCGAAGTAATTAACCACCCGTCGTTTTCGCCGCGAGCAATTACTGATACGTGTCATAAAACTGACCTGTGTTGTTCGTTGTTGTTTAATCCTCCCACTTGACAGTTTATCAGAATTTGATTGGCCGAGGAACGCTTGGGGTGCCAATCTTCAATTGAGGACGCGCGGTCTTTAGAATTCGTATACCGTGTGAAATATACCCCCGTAACGAGCCCCTCTATGCAGGAAGTAAGTCACGCGCCAGATTAGTGTGAAATACACATCAGTGTGTAAATCAGTTATTGAGAAGGTGTTGTCGCTTTGTATGTCGGTCGGTGTGTTGTAGGTAATATTCTGTTAAATAATTAAAAATCATGACACAACACTTGACCTAGTACTGTATCCATATTATCCAATCAAATAACCGATGTATTTTTATCAGCCAATGAAACAACTCCCGTTCACTACCACATGGTAAAGTGAAACAATGGCGATTCAATCAAACCAATTTGTAAACAAGTAGGGCAATTAAACGATTATAGCAATTTAACGGCGTTGTTTGATGAGCAAAGATACTACCGACGCATGTCGCTATCGACGCATGTCGTAATGAATAGGTGTGCATCTGTTTTTATTTCAAAATGCTATGTTTGTTTTGAATGAATCCGAGACCAATGACAGAATGGCGTGATTTTGTAATGAACTTCAAGTTTGCCATTATCCAAGATGTGCTTTCGACCTTGGCTAATTTCGATAATTATTCGAAGAATTGCAATTTGGCATCTCAAAAGATATTAACAGAAAACAACTACAGCAGTACCAGTCAGATTTAGGCATAGACCGTGCTAATAATTTCCAACACATAAGATTTATCTACATGAATTATATAACGAAAGTGAAAGTAGGAAAAAAAATCTGTTAGATCTAATGCATCATTCTTTTCATTCTTTTTATCTGGTGTAGTCTATAACAAAATAAAAGTAGCAAAAAGTTTTGTTCGACCTGATGCATCTTTCTTTTTTTTTGTTATCTGCCTGCCCTTTTGTAATTACTGCACTAGGAGTCGGAGTAGTAGGAGCAAGCATCTTGTACATCTTAATTCCATAGGCATTAGAGTCTACCAATTTGGTACCAGGATCATCAGTGATGTTATATACTAGGGGTAATCCCACTGACACCCCACTCCCCCTCTCCCACCGGTGGAGGAAAACACTGATATGTGCATAATGGTAACAACCTATAGCTCTGATCCTTCATAGTTTAAGTCATTAATTTTACAATGAAATAGTGTAAAAAATTATGACAAAAAAACAGTGAAAGAATAGGATTTAACTTAGCGTGCGGTCTCGACGTAGCTTAATTTTGGGGCAAGTGACTTTTGAAATTGGGGCAAGTGACATTTTGGGCAGGGCAAGTGGATTTTGAAAATCTACTTGCCCTGGGCAAGTGGATTTTCAAAATATTTCCAGACCCCTGAGAGTGCATTACTGATGTATATGTAACATTTATATTTCAGTCGACCTATGAGAGTGCATTACTGATGTATATGTAACATTTATATTTCAGTCAACCTATTATTTCAGTCGACCTATGAGAGTGCATTACTGACGTATATGTAACGTTTATATTCAGTCGACCTATGAGAGTGCATTACTGACGTATATGTAACGTTTATATTCAGTCGACCTATGAGAGTGCATTACTGACGTATATGTAACATTTATATTTCAGTCGACCTATGAGAGTGCATTACTGATGTATATGTAACATTTATATTTCAGTCGACCTATGAGAGTGCATTACTGATGTATATGTAACATTTATATTTCAGTCGACCTATGAGAGTGCATTACTGACGTATATGTAACGTTTATATTTCAGTCGACCTATGAGAGTGCATTACTGACGTATTTGTGACGTTTATATTCAGTCGACCTATGAGAGTGCATTACTGACGTATATGTAACATTTATATTTCAGTCGACCTATGAGAGTGCATACTGATGTATATGTAACATTTATATTTCAGTCGACCTATGAGAGTGCATTATTGGCTGTAGGGAGTACCATTGAGATAATGGAGAACGTGTTGAAGAAAAAGGTAAGTGATTTATATCATGCTGTATCAGCTTCTATATTAAAGGTGAATGGCCACCTATCAGCTTCTATATTAAAGGTGAATGGCCACCTATCAGCTTCTATATTAAAGGTGAATGGCCACCTATCAGCTTCTATATTAAAGGTGAACGGCCACCTATCAGCTTCTATATTAAAGGTGAATGGCCTCCCTTTTTGTAGTATTATCAATTCTTCCAACATGACCTCTGCAGTCTTTCACATACACAAAGAAGAGAGACAGTTGTATGTTATTCTACGATAAAAAACAGCTGTTCCATTAATTCCCCGTGTATATTTCATCCGTTGGAAGCGCCACGTTACATGACGTCACTTGGTAAATATACGTCACAAAGACAAACTCAACAGTAATTTTAATGAAATGTTAATTACAACAAACTTGCCATGCTCCCAAACCGTGCACACCCCCCGATATAAACCCATCATATGCATCAGTACATATAACATTAATAAGCATCTTGAACAAGGTGAGAACATTTGACGTCATACAGCGCAGGCTATATGACTTAAGCAATGACTTAATTGTTTGTCACGTAACTACTAGTGTATTGAAAAGCAGAATTTTGCATACAGGGGTGCCCATGGAACAGCTTGTAAACATAGCAGCCTGATTACCTTGACCTTCGAGATAATATATAGTGCCCCAACAATAGTGTAAACAATGGAGTTATTATTGTGTTAGAGTCATTCGGATGCGAGTAATTAAATCACTCGTGCTAACGCACTCATGATTTAGTTATTACGCATCCGAACTCCTAACTGTATTTTATTCACCGATAAAACACAGGTACATATTTATTATTTCTTAAACAAATTTAACTCTTAAACATCATAATTATGAACATTTCTTGATAGTGAGAGAAACATATTTATTACATTTCTATGCGTGAAAGATCGTGATTTCTCAGTGCAAAAATATTCATAATCGCGAAATATTAATAACTAACTCAGAAAACAATAATAACTAACGTTGCTAACTCAGAACACGTTGCGACGTTGAGACGTGACTTCAACAAAGTGTTGTTGACGTCGATGTCATCCGCCGATAACATTTAATAAAGCCAATATTTGTTTGACAAACGTAATTTAAAATGTAATAAATAGATTATTTAACTGCTGGGATCGATTATTGGGTAATCCTTCACTTGATGGTAGATGAGCTTTGTTTCACACGTCTACCACTCCTGAAGGATTTCCCTATAATCGATCCCAGCAGTTAAATAATCTCTATATTCAAAATTAATACTAAATTGTTTGTAAAAGTAAGTATTATTTGCATGACGTAGATACTAATTTTACCATTGCATGATTGCACGGGGAAATGAGGTAAATCTGAATTGTATTGCTGCACAACTATTGCCAGATAATTGATAAATACATTTACCTCTGGATTAATTTACCTGTTCATAGTTTTCTACATCATCAAATAAAATCTTATTCTTTATCTTAAACTTATTCTTAAAATCTTAATATTCTTATTCTTATTCAAATAAAATCTTATTCTTGTTTTTCAGAGATATTGCAGTGTGTGAATTGTAAATATCTATTGTTGTGTATTGATTTCATGTACATGAAACAAAACATGGCCGAATAACTTTAAAGGACCTTATAAAAGCCTATTGTATTTGTAGTGTGGTAGGGGTAGAGAGAATTTGTATAGATAACTGTAAATCACCGTTATACATAATAAATGGTGTTGTTCGATTTTGTATCGATGTTGAGGCCCGTCTAATAAACCTTTTGTATGTAGTTAACATATTAAAAACAAAGAAGTAGATTTTTCATTATTTGTTTTTTAGATTTAGTTTTGCACTAAAGACAGTAAAGAATTATCGACACAAGTTTTGAATTTATGATAGCGGAAAATGTTAACTTTCTTTTTCTTTATAAAAGTATATTGCAAAATATTCAATTCCATAGATAATTTTCAATGTAACAATGATATTTCAAAGGAAACACTGTCATCAGACTCCCATTTCATGTACCTGAGCTGATCAGTCATTTCATGTTAGCAGTAAATATGCAAGTTTTGCATGCTTTCTCAGTGACCTGGTAGTATTGTGAACTAGGTCCTCAGCCTCAGACCAATTCTCATAATAAATGCAGCCACATAATTAAAATTATGATTGTTAGTAATTGATCTGGGGACACATATGCCAGGAACGATAAATGGGCCCCTTTCATTTGAAATTATTTTGGGGTTGTAGCCGATTTGCATAGAAATCCAGGCTTACAGTTTGGCGATTTCCGTCTGTCTGTCTGTCTGTCTGTCCACCCATCTGCGCATTTTGAAGTTTTTGGTTTTTCCTTTTTTCTGAAAAACGAGTGTTGGAAAGCTTTGAAACTTGGCACACATGTTCATTATCATTACACACTGGTATATGACAAGAACCATAACTGTATTTTACCTGAATTATCCCCCCTTTTTGCTTATATTTTTTACTTAAAATGTTGGTGCTTCACTTGTTTTTAAATAATTTGAGTAAATTGAAACACAAGTTTCTGCCAGATTGCAGACTTTAAAAAGAGGACTTTAAAAGCCTCATTGAAAAAATGAATAAAAGTCACTATTCTATTTTTTTTCTAAGTGACTTATTTAACTGCTGTCAAATGAGTGTTGATTTTTCATAGTCATATTTATGATCCCCTTCGAAGAAGTGGGGACATATTGCTTTGCAAATGTCTGTCGGTTGATCTGTCGGTCGATCATTCCGTCCAAAAATCTTGCCTTCGCGATAACTCAAGAACAGCTGGCAGTACTAACTCGAAACTTGGCAGGAATGTTTTTGTGTCATGGTCTAGTTGTGCACCTCCCCTTTTGGATATATTCGCATGAGGTTGCCATGGTAACAAAACTTGTAAAAAATCACTAAAAATTGCTTTGTCTTCGCAACAACTCAAGAACAGCTGGCACTACAAACTCGAAACTTGGCAGGAATGTTTGTGTCATGGTCATTGAAGCAAATAATATGCTTTACAAACATCTCTTGTTTTACAGGTCAGAAATGGTTTTGCTCTATTAAGGTAAGCAAAAGTTGCGTCATTTATTTAGTTATCATTACCATAAAAAACACAAGAATCAAACTTGCAGATATTTTAACATGATAATTCCAGTATTAAACTAGTTACGCAATGCATTTTATTTATGGCCTTCTCACTGTCAAAATATTTTGGACTAAAAGTTGTTTTATAAAGTTTTGCATTTTTATAAAGTTCTGCCATTCTTAGTATTGCATTCTTGGAACATTGAACTTCTTAAGGTTTCAAGCATATGCATATAAGTTAGCTGTTGTTTTTAGCTCTAAACAAATCATATCACTGACGCGATGAATCATCTTTGATTATGGAGTCTTGTTTACCCATAGACCCCCAGGCCATCACGCCATGACAGAAGAATACAACGGGTTCTGCTTCTATAATAACGTTGCCATAGCAGCCAAACATGCTGTTGACAATCTTGGACTGAAAAGGTATGCGAGATACTTATA